>OX101819.2:43694742-44054742 GCA_944452925.2 Chrysolina oricalcia
GTTGAATCGGAGTATAGGTATACTTCATTAATGCTGTTTTTTAAAATAGCATAAACTTTTTCAACTAGTTTTGAAAGAAGTAATGCAGCATTAAGCTCTAATCTAGGAATTGAAAATCCTTTGCAATTGGTGCAATTCGTGATTTTGAGCAAATTAAATTGACATGAACTTGATCATTGCAAATAACGCTAACGTACAAAACAGCACCATAAGCTATGATTGAACTATCACAATATCCTATGAGTTCGATCCTTTTAGATGAAGTAAAACTGAAATTACGAGGTACTATAATAGGTTCCATTTCAATTAATTTTGATGCAAAGTCATACCACAATCGTAATTCTTTATCAGGCAATGTTTCATCCCAGTCAATCTTCAACAACCACAAACTTTGTATAAATATTTTTGCCTTCACTATGACAGGACCTACAAAACCCAAAGGATCATAAAACTTTCAAATGAAGCTGAGAACTTGCCTTCTACTGATGCAGTCCTCGTAGCTAATTACTGGGGCTGATATTTTAAAACTGTCAGTAGCTGTGTTGTAAGATAAACCTAAGGTTTTCACAAAAGCATTATTTTTATCTAATTTTATTTCTTCTATTTGTTTTTGAGAAAAAGGTATATTGTTAAAAATCATGTCATTGTTGGAGCTCCATTTGTGGAGTTCAAAACCTCTAGTTTTCAAGAGATGAATCAATTCATTTTTCAATTTTATTGTTTCTTCGGTAGAGTTTCCACCTGATAAAATATCATCCACGTAAGTATTAGTGAGTAAGGCTTTAGAAGCGAGAGGAAAATCAATCCTGTTTTCATTTGCCAACTCCACTAAACATCGCGTTGCTAGGAAAGCTGAACTTTTCAGCCCATATGTAACAGTTTGCAATTGTAGCCCTTGAATAGGAAGGGATGGATCACTGCGCCACAGGATGTTCTGTAGACAGCGATGCTCAGGGGAAACAAGAATCATTGTGTTCATTTTTTTTATATCTGTTAATAGTACGAACTGATATGTTCTAATTAAAATATCAAATAGTTCATTTTGCACAACAGCTCCATTATATAACAAATCGTTTATAAATTTCTTATTATCATAGGTTTTCATGCTACCATCAAAAACGACACGTAACTTAGTTGTCAGTTTATCCTCCCTAATTACATGATGATGTGCCATAAAATAAACTTGATGAGCTTTAAAGCTAAAATCTGATAAATCGAAAACTTTTGCATGTCCAAGTTGAATATACTCATCAATAAAGTTATTGTATTTCAAAAATAAATCTGCATTACTTTTGAAACGCTTTTCTAAATTCATCAATCTTTTATAACATACTGAGTAAGAATCACCTAAATTCAATTCATCTAATGGACATTTTAAAGGTAGAGAAACCTGGAATCTACCATTTTTAATGCTTATGCTAGACTTGAAAATATCTTCACAAGCAGCCTGCTCCGAAGAGTATTTGGTAAATGTTTGTGGAACTTTCTCAGTTTCCCAAAATTGAGAAATAAGATTCTCTAATTTGACAGTAGAATACATTGAAACGACTGTGCAGATCTGACTTTTATTGCTGGGTCCAAAACCGCTGACAATATATCCAAACTTGGTGTTTTGGAGTATAAAACCACTTATATTAATTTTTTGCATAAAAGAACTTCGAAGAAGACATCTGCGCTGAATAAAATATCTATTTTAGTGGGTGTGTGAAAATTTTCATTGGAAAGTTGAATATTTTGAGGTATTTTCAATCCTGCTATGTCAATACAATTTGTTGGCAATAAGCTAGTTATATGTTCAACCACAGAACATTTCACAAACAAGGTGAATTCATTGAAAAGTGACTGAACATCGACATTTACTGATTCGTTGGCTTTGATTTGAATTTCAGAAATTCCAGAAATACTCAGAGAGCTGTTGAGTTTCTCTAATTGCAAATAATTCATAACTTTTTTTGTTATCAATGAAATTTGTGATCCTGAATCAAGCAGACCACAAGCTAAGATGGTATTACCTGATTTTCCTACCAAACAGTAGGCAACAACACATCTGTAGGTGACTTGGAGCATCTTCCAAATAAAAGTTGGGCTGAACTGTCAGTTGTTAGCTGATCAGAATGCTCTCCTTGAGATTTTTCCAAATGCAGTAGTGAATTGTGACCTTTTTGACAAATTTGACATTTGAAATGGCTTTTGCAGTGACCAAAGTGTTGATTCAGGAATATCCTACAAAATTTGTTCTTCTCTATGAAAGATATTCTTTGAGACACAGTAACGTTTCTGAATTTCTTACATTCGAACAATCTATGTTCTCCTAAAGAACAAAAGATACATTTTTTTGACTTTTGACCAACAGAATTGGTAGTTTGCAAAAGAACAAAATGTTTTGAGCCTCCTGGTTTATTTTCTAGAGGGCTAAATGATTGCATTGATTTAACTTTTGTTTGTAAGAAATTCAAAAACTCTTTTAAAGTTGGAAGCTTTGTTTCATCTCGAGCATTGTGATATGCTTAATTTGTATGGAAGTCAATTTTTTTGCACAGAATGCACAACAAGTTCATATCCCATGAAGTTACCGGTTGCTTCAAGTTTTCTAAAGTACCAGTGTGCCGTTTGACTTTCGCAACAAATTCCTTCAAATTGTTTGGAGAACATTTATTGAAAGAAGATAAATCTAGAATCGCATTTATATGTGCATTTATGAGCATGGCCTGGTCTTCATATTGTTCTTTCAAAAGATTCAATGCTAGTTGATATGATTCATTCTTCAAAGGCAAATTTGATATCAAAGACAAAGCTTCCCCTTTCAAATGACTCCGCAAATGAAACAGTTTCTCAACGTCATGCATTTGAGTATTTTTATGAATGACAGCTTTGAACATGTCAATGAATGGTTGATATTCATTCAAATTGTTACCATCAAAAAATGGTATATTTATATCTGGTGATTTTACAATGGGTATATCACTTTGATTATTTACATCACCTATATTTCGACTTTTTGATTGATTTTGATCAGTAAGCATTAATATAAGCCTTTTGATCTGTGAAAGAGTTTCAAAATATAAGTTTTCGATGGCTTCAAACTGATCCTCTTCAGGTTCATCAACGGACAAAAGTTATATTTGAGACTGCTGAAACTGTCTATAAACATCTACCAATGCGTCTTTTCGGGTTGATAACTGATCAATAAGTTTTTCTGATTAATCATCTTTCTCATGTTCCACCAAGAATCTATTTATCCTCGTCATGGAAGATTTTGCAGCCTTGATTTTACCTTTCAAGGCACGAACTTGCTGTTTTTCTACTTTGGAAGGCATTTTGCCCAAGTAGAACACCTTATAATTATCAAAATGCTAGCAAAATTTGCAATGAAAAGCACTTAGCAAATATTAAAAACATGACTTATTCATCGGCTAAACGGGTACTTTCCTTAACAGAAGTGACATGATAAAATGTCAGGTTGAAGTTGTAATCCGAAAACACTTCCTCAATACCGCAGGTGCCAATCTACTGGTGATAAACGGATGAAGGAAAGGTTTACAAACGACGTCACTGAAGTCATCTCATGGAAGCAACTCATCTCATGACAGCAATCCTTCTGCGAGGTTCTTGAAAAGCATCATTTTCCATATCCGGGCTCGATCGGACCATTTTGATGTGCAGTAATACACACAAGAACATATTTACATATTTATTCACAGAATATGTACACAATAAACCGTTTGAAACGGATATACTCGAAGGACATTTATATTATATTTTTATATTTTTTCAATTCGCCTTTTTGTCGGCTTGATTGACAATCAATAATAACAACTGAATTACACATGGAAACCGTAACTACTTATGTTCGTAATAGTCCAGGAAATATCGAACAATAACGTAAAGTACTTCCCTGCGCAATAAAATCGATCATTTGTTCAAACCATTCTCCAAAATCGTCATCATTTCCATCTTCATGATAGTCACCGGTTCGTTTCGATACAGAAGTGATAATTCAACTTTCCACAAACTGAACTACCTGTTTGATCGATTGATGATCTTTCACCCTTGCCTGATGGAGGATTCAAACCCGTTGACAATCCTTCGATAAATAAGCCTTTCTTCTGCAATTAATATTGCTGTTCTACTAATACTGAGATATAGTATATCCTTCGTTTATCCACGTTTCGTCCAGGTAATTGATGCATCAATCTTTTTGTCGGGATTATTCAATATTGCGGAAATAGTTTTTTTTTCCACATCGCAATATCTGGTTTATTTATCACTACAGATTGTCTCTCATGTTTGGTGTAGATGAAACCAATTTGATTTAAAATTACGACAATTTTAAATCAAATTGGTTTCATCTACACCAAACATGAGAGACAATCTGTAGTGATAAATAAACCAGATATTGCGATGTGGAAAAAAAAACTATTTCCGCAATATTGAATAATCCCGACAAAAAGATTGATGCATCAATTACCTGGACGAAACGTGGATAAACGAAGGATATACTATATCTCAGTATTAGTAGAACAGCAATATTAATTGCAGAAGAAAGGCTTATTTATCGAAGGATTGTCAACGGGTTTGAATCCTCCATCAGGCAAGGGTGAAAGATCATCAATCGATCAAACAGGTAGTTCAGTTTGTGGAAAGTTGAATTATCACTTCTGTATCGAAACGAACCGGTGACTATCATGAAGATGGAAATGATGACGATTTTGGAGAATGGTTTGAACAAATGATCGATTTTATTGCGCAGGGAAGTACTTTACGTTATTGTTCGATATTTCCTGGACTATTACGAACATAAGTAGTTACGGTTTCCATGTGTAATTCAGTTGTTATTATTGATTGTCAATCAAGCCGACAAAAAGGCGAATTGAAAAAATATAAAAATATAATATAAATGTCCTTCGAGTATATCCGTTTCAAACGGTTTATTGTGTACATATTCTGTGAATAAATATGTAAATATGTTCTTGTGTGTATTACTGCACATCAAAATGGTCCGATCGAGCCCGGATATGGAAAATGATGCTTTTCAAGAACCTCGCAGAAGGATTGCTGTCATGAGATGAGTTGCTTCCATGAGATGACTTCAGTGACGTCGTTTGTAAACCTTTCCTTCATCCGTTTATCACCAGTAGATTGGCACCTGCGGTATTGAGGAAGTGTTTTCGGATTACAACTTCAACCTGACATTTTATCATGTCACTTCTGTTAAGGAAAGTACCCGTTTAGCCGATGAATAAGTCATGTTTTTAATATTTGCTAAGTGCTTTTCATTGCAAATTTTGCTAGCATTTTGATAATTATAAGGTGTTCTACTTGGGCAAAATGCCTTCCAAAGTAGAAAAACAGCAAGTTCGTGCCTTGAAAGGTAAAATCAAGGCTGCAAAATCTTCCATGACGAGGATAAATAGATTCTTGGTGGAACATGAGAAAGATGATTAATCAGAAAAACTTATTGATCAGTTATCAACCCGAAAAGACGCATTGGTAGATGTTTATAGACAGTTTCAGCAGTCTCAAATATAACTTTTGTCCGTTGATGAACCTGAAGAGGATCAGTTTGAAGCCATCGAAAACTTATATTTTGAAACTCTTTCACAGATCAAAAGGCTGATATTAATGCTTACTGATCAAAATCAATCAAAAAGTCGAAATATAGGTGATGTAAATAATCAAAGTGATATACCCATTGTAAAATCACCAGATATAAATATACCATTTTTTGATGGTAACAATTTGAATGAATATCAACCATTCATTGACATGTTCAAAGCTGTCATTCATAAAAATACTCAAATGCATGACGTTGAGAAACTTTTTCATTTGCGGAGTCATTTGAAAGGGGAAGCTTTGTCTTTGATATCAAATTTGCCTTTGAAGAATGAATCATATCAACTAGCATTGAATCTTTTGAAAGAACAATATGAAGACCAGGCCATGCTCATAAATGCACATATAAATGCGATTCTAGATTTATCTTCTTTCAATAAATGTTCTCCAAACAATTTGAAGGAATTTGTTGCGAAAGTCAAACGGCACACTGGTACTTTAGAAAACTTGAAGCAACCGGTAACTTCATGGGATATGAACTTGTTGTGCATTCTGTGCAAAAAAATTGACTTCCATACAAATTAAGCATATCACAATGCTCGAGATGAAACAAAGCTTCCAACTTTAAAAGAGTTTTTGAATTTCTTACAAACAAAAGTTAAATCAATGCAATCATTTAGCCCTCTAGAAAATAAACCAGGAGGCTCAAAACATTTTGTTCTTTTGCAAACTACCAATTCTGTTGGTCAAAAGTCAAAAAAATGTATCTTTTGTTCTTTAGGAGAACATAGATTGTTCGAATGTAAGAAATTCAGAAACGTTACTGTGTCTCAAAGAATATCTTTCATAGAGAAGAACAAATTTTGTAGGATATTCCTGAATCAACACTTTGGTCACTGCAAAAGCCATTTCAAATGTCAAATTTGTCAAAAAGGTCACAATTCACTACTGCATTTGGAAAAATCTCAAGGAGAGCATTCTGATCAGCTAACAACTGACAGTTCAGCCCAACTTTTATTTGGAAGATGCTCCAAGTCACCTACAGATGTGTTGTTGCCTACTGTTTGGTAGGAAAATCAGGTAATACCATCTTAGCTTGTGGTCTGCTTGATTCAGGATCACAAATTTCATTGATAACAAAAAAAGTTATGAATTATTTGCAATTAGAGAAACTCAACAGCTCTCTGAGTATTTCTGGAATTTCTGAAATTCAAATCAAAGCCAACGAATCAGTAAATGTCGATGTTCAGTCACTTTTCAATGAATTCACCTTGTTTGTGAAATGTTCTGTGGTTGAACATATAACTAGCTTATTGCCAACAAATTGTATTGACATAGCAGGATTGAAAATACCTCAAAATATTCAACTTTCCAATGAAAATTTTCACACACCCACTAAAATAGATATTTTATTCAGCGCAGATGTCTTCTTCGAAGTTCTTTTATGCAAAAAATTAATATAAGTGGTTTTATACTCCAAAACACCAAGTTTGGATATATTGTCAGCGGTTTTGGACCCAGCAATAAAAGTCAGATCTGCACAGTCGTTTCAATGTATTCTACTGTCAAATTAGAGAATCTTATTTCTCAATTTTGGGAAACTGAGAAAGTTCCACAAACATTTACCAAATACTCTTCGGAGCAGGCTGCTTGTGAAGATATTTTCAAGTCTAGCATAAGCATTAAAAATGGTAGATTCCAGGTTTCTCTACCTTTAAAATGTCCATTAGATGAATTGAATTTAGGTGATTCTTACTCAGTATGTTATAAAAGATTGATGAATTTAGAAAAGCGTTTCAAAAGTAATGCAGATTTATTTTTGAAATACAATAACTTTATTGATGAGTATATTCAACTTGGACATGCAAAAGTTTTCGATTTATCAGATTTTAGCTTTAAAGCTCATCAAGTTTATTTTATGGCACATCATCATGTAATTAGGGAGGATAAACTGACAACTAAGTTACGTGTCGTTTTTGATGGTAGCATGAAAACCTATGATAATAAGAAATTTATAAACGATTTGTTATATAATGGAGCTGTTGTGCAAAATGAACTATTTGATATTTTAATTAGAACATATCAGTTCGTACTATTAACAGATATAAAAAAAATGAACACAATGATTCTTGTTTCCCCTGAGCATCGCTGTCTACAGAACATCCTGTGGCGCAGTGATCCATCCCTTCCTATTCAAGGGCTACAATTGCAAACTGTTACATATGGGCTGAAAAGTTCAGCTTTCCTAGCAACGCGATGTTTAGTGGAGTTGGCAAATGAAAACAGGATTGATTTTCCTCTCGCTTCTAAAGCCTTACTCACTAATACTTACGTGGATGATATTTTATCAGGTGGAAACTCTACCGAAGAAACAATAAAATTGAAAAATGAATTGATTCATCTCTTGAAAACTAGAGGTTTTGAACTCCACAAATGGAGCTCCAACAATGACATGATTTTTAACAATATACCTTTTTCTCAAAAACAAATAGAAGAAATAAAATTAGATAAAAATAATGCTTTTGTGAAAACCTTAGGTTTATCTTACAACACAGCTACTGACAGTTTTAAAATATCAGCCCCAGTAATTAGCTACGAGGACTGCATCAGTAGAAGGCAAGTTCTCAGCTTCATTTGAAAGTTTTATGATCCTTTGGGTTTTGTAGGTCCTGTCATAGTGAAGGCAAAAATATTTATACAAAGTTTGTGGTTGTTGAAGATTGACTGGGATGAAACATTGCCTGATAAAGAATTACGATTGTGGTATGACTTTGCATCAAAATTAATTGAAATGGAACCTATTATAGTACCTCGTAATTTCAGTTTTACTTCATCTAAAAGGATCGAACTCATAGGATATTGTGATAGTTCAATCATAGCTTATGGTGCTGTTTTGTACGTTAGCGTTATTTGCAATGATCAAGTTCATGTCAATTTAATTTGCTCAAAATCACGAATTGCACCAATTGCAAAGGATTTTCAATTCCTAGATTAGAGCTTAATGCTGCATTACTTCTTTCAAAACTAGTTGAAAAAGTTTATGCTATTTTAAAAAACAGCATTAATGAAGTATACCTATACTCCGATTCAACAATAGTTTTGTCATGGCTGAAGGTTGAACCGATGAAATTGAACCCCTACGTAGCTAACAGGGTCCTCAAAATAAAAAAATCAACAATAAAATTTAATTGGCTTTACATAGACTCCAAATCGAATCCAGCAGATTGTTTATCTAGAGGACTCGATCCTCAATTATTTAACGATAACAAACTCTGGTTTTTTGGACCTGAAGAATTGAAATCTATCGATTTTGTACATAAAAAAACGATGTTCATATTGTCAAGTCCTCTTCCAGAGCAGAAAGTTCAACATTTTAGTATAGTGCTAGAATCCAAAAACTCATTTTTTGAAAGTTATTCAAACCTTTCACATTTTTAAAGGATTATGGCTTATATTTTGAGGTTCCACCACAATTGCAAAGATATCAACAACAAAATATCAGGATATTTGAAAATACACGAAATTGAGAATGCCCTGAAAGTCATAATTAAATTTGAACAAAAATTTTTTTTTAAGGAAGAAATAAGACGTTTGGTTCACAAAGAGCCAATTAAAAGTAATTTATGCTCTTTGAATCCATTTTTGGATGGTGAAGGCCTTCTTCGAGTTGGAGGAAGGTTACAAAATGCTAATGTCACTTATGCACAAAGACACCCAATAATTTTGCCCAAAAACAATCACATTACTGATCTAATTATTGTTCAGGAGCACTTGAGGTTGTTGCATGCTGGACAGAAACAAGTTTTGAGTAGTCTCAACATGAGTTATTGGATATTAAGTAGCACTAGAGAAGTAAAAAAGAACCTTCATAAATGTATCACATGTTTCAAACAAAAAGCGCAATGTGCGCAACAGCTTATGGGTTCCTTACCTGAAAGAAGAGTTACAGCTTCTCGCCCTTTTTCGCATGTTGGGATAGATTTTTGTGGGCCGTTTTATATCAAACAGTCAAGAATAAGGAAAACAATTACAACCAAAGCATATGTTTCCTTGTTTGTTTGTTTTGCTGTAAATGCCATTCACATTGAGCTTTTGTCTGATATGACTACAGAATGTTTTTTGGCTGCTCTTAAAAGATTTATTGCTAGGAGAGCCAAGCCGTCTAACATATTCTGTGATAACGGTGCCACCTTCAAATGTGCTAATAATGTTCTGAAAGAACTACATAATAAAACAAATAAAGAAAAAAATTTCAATTTCTGTTTAGATGAAAGAATCAAATTCAACTTCATTCCTAGTTATTCCCCTGTCTTTGGTGGACTCTGGGAAGCTGGAGTGAAAAGCACAAAATACCACATAAAGCGAGTGGTTGGAGTTACTAATCTTACTTATGAAGAGTTCAATACAGTATTGATACAAATAGAAAGTATATTAAATTCAAGGCCAATAACGCCTATGTCGAATGATCCTTCAGATCTCTCTTATCTAACTCCAGGACATTTTTTGACGGTGTTCCGATTTTTTGCTTCCCAGAACCTAATTTAACAGAAATTCCAGAAAATAGTTTGAAGCATTGGCAACTTATTACTCGAATGCAACAACAGTTTTGGAAAAGGTGGTACAAAGACTACATAGCACAATTACAAAGCAGACCTAAGTGGAGACAGGATTACCCGAATTTGAAAGTGGGTGCACTGGTCCTCTTGAAGGAAGATAATCTTCCATCTTTCAAATGGCGTTTGGCAAGAATCTCAAAAATTATCCATGGAAAGGATAATAAGGTACGTGTTGTTGAAGTGAGAACAAATTTCGGCACCTACCTCCTTTCTGTAACTAAAATAGCTATTTTACCAATTACAAAATAACAAACTTATAACATTCATTTATGCATACAAAATGCATGCCTACAATCTTAACACATAAATAGTTTGATTTTTCGTTTTAGTCATTATTGAAAGTTTGCAGTTTGACACTCGCAATTATGATTCGATGAAATACTGCAACAATTGTCAGTAATTCATTATTTCAATTTCTTTTTTACCAATATTTTTACCAATAATTGAAGCCTTTCGCAGGTTATCAGTTCTTGAAGCTCAATCAAATATCAATGCTTTCATAGCAAATACTATATAGCTTTCGAAGCTTTCATCTCAACTTTAGACTTTCGTAGTCAAAATATAAAAAAGCTTTCGTAGCTTATAGAAATATATGAACCTTTCATAAACAGAATGTTTATTTATGTAGTGCTTTCGAAGCCTACATATACAAATATCAATAATAAAAAGCTTTCGTAGCTACTTGATAATTTAATATTTTACTATATCATATGACATGACTTTTGCAGTCCACTCATTGATTAAGTCTGTAAATATGTGAATATGTAAATTTGTGTACATGTCTATTTATAGGAAACATTGTTTTATGTTCTATTTTGTTTCGCTTGTAAAGTTGATGCTAATTTTGTGCAGTGTTTTCTACCTAAAACTTTCGCCCCCCAGCTATGTTCGATATTTCCTGGACTATTACGAACATAAGTAGTTAAGGTTTCCATGTGTAATTCAGTTGGTATTATTGATTGTCAATCAAGCCGACAAAAAGGCAAATTGAAAAAATATAAAAATATAATATAAAGGTCCTTCGAGTATATCCGTTTCAAACGGTTTATTGTGTACATATTCTGTGAATAAATATGTAAATATGTTCTTGATGTGTATTACTGCACAGTTATGAACAAGGCGTGTTACCATTCTAGAGCACAAAAACATTCACCCACAAGTAATTGGACTAAAGGCAAACTATTGCAGTGGCTTAGATAAAAAAACATTGTTTTTTCAACAGATACACTAAAGAAAATTTGACGTGACGCTAAAATCCACAAAAACAAGTATAAAAATAAGAATGATGACCAACTAGCAGCTTCACGTGGAATATCAGCACTTGGAATTTCCCTGTATCACTACGAGCTGAATCACATAGAACTAATATGGCCTCGAGTAAAAAGGAATGCAGCCTGGCAATATACGACATTCATAATGAATTGTGTTTTGTAATGGTATGAATATGCTGTTAGTGAAGTAAACAGCGACAATTGTAGAAAATGCGTTGATCATGTTATTACCATAGAACAGGCTATGTGGAAAATTGACAATATTTTTGAAGATTTGATTGATCCAATTGTAATTGACCTTAATATTAATTTTCTTTCCACTCTGATATAATGTGGCTATTTACTTATATACTTGTTGTAATTTTTCTTATTAGAAATTGAAAATAACTTCAATTGGTTGTGACTTCATACAAATGATTGAATGTTATAATTCAGTGGGCTACATCATAATTATTTGATTATATTATATCTTGGTTATTTTTACATAACTAGTGACTGCTGCATTCTACAATTTTAACTTTCAAAATACTATTATGATATCATTAATATTAATTAAACAAACAGAAATAATAACCCAAGATATACCACTGAAAGGTGGCAGGTTAGAATTGCAATCCTCCTAAGAATCACCTAATCCAACAAACAGATACTCCAAATTCTCTCAAAATGTTGTTTAATCTTTTTCTAGTTGTTCTATGTAATCAACTGTTACGTGTTCGACATATAAATTGAATCTTCAAAATCAAATTGAAAAAATTATTCAGTCAATAATAGTTTAAAATTATACGATAACATTTTGAATCGAAATAATGGAATTTATACCTAGTACTAAGCAATATACATGTGAATGTAGTTGGGGAGACAATGTCGTTGGTGAAAAAAGACAATCAGCATCCTAAAAGGACCACGCACAAACATTATTGGTAATGGATTTCATTGAATTCCTTGATTTTTGGTTATGCTAAACTTTTTGATTTCCTGATTGAAAGTCTCTTTTGGCACGACGAATAATAATGGACAGTTTTCAAGAGAAAAATTGCTCTAAGTGGGCAGAATGGGGAATTTGGTAGTAAAACGGGAGAGATAGACCGTGTTATTTTGCAACTTTATGCCACATGGAAATTGTAGCATGCGCTTTAAAAATTATTTTATGAGTCTTGTGCCTTCACAGCACTGTTTGCCAATGATTTCAGTCTATACAGGGTGACGCTTAAAGACATAATGCTAGGAATGAAAAAATAATGTTTAAAACATGAAAACAACAGATTGTGAGAAAGTTAGTCAATGGATATGGGTATGGTTATATAGAAGATAATTCAATTGATATATAGGTGGTGATACAGGAGACAATAATGGAATTTATAAGCTTAAGTGTCCAGAGTGTAACGGTGTTTATGTGGGACAATGTGGACGTTATTTTTCAAAAAGATACGCTGATCAAGAAAGGTCCTTCAGACTAGGAAAAAATGATTCGACGTTTTCAAACCATTCCTTGGAATGCAACCACAAGTTTCCGAGTCTGAACGATACGGAAATTTTGCACTATGCAAGCAAGGGTTGGAAACTGAATTATTTAGAATCCCTAGAAATTCATAAACACAAATATTGTGGATGTCACCTACTGAATGATCAACTGGATTTGGTGTATTCACCGGTTTTTAACGCAGCGCAGTCGCATTGTAGCAAATAAACAAGGTACAGGTAATAGTCATTAATGACCGTTAGTCATTACGACATGCCTCGGGGCATCAGGTAGAATTAAGGGTATTTAAGGAGTGTTATTTATTATTTCAGATTGTTGTATTGTTTGATAATGTCTATATAGGACGAAACTGCAGTAACGTTGATTACAAATAGAAGTGGTATAAAAACATTGAAAGTTTTATGTTTCGTGATGATTTCCTACCACGTAGTAACGGCTACATCCATCAATTTAAATTAATTTTCATTCATCATATAATTGAACCAACCATTCCATAATCGCATTCTTATATTAATTGTCAAATAGTTTTATCTACTTCATCCACTGAACTAATATTTCTATCGATATCTTCAATTGGTAATCCCATTGTGGCATGTTCTGCACATTCCTAAATTCTTGCAAGAAAGCCACCAAATTCCTTTTTATCATTCTACATGATCGAAAATTGAACTGCAGCCCAGGATGAATTTGTCTCAGGAAAAAACCGTTCTTATCCAAGTGATGTATGCAAGACATACATGCATTCCCAAGTAACAATTTGAATGTTATTCGGATTTATCCTAGCTTTATGAAGGTTAGGTAATGCCCAATTTGACTTATGCAGGTAATATATTATTCCTAATATGCTACCAGAGCAAACAGATTTATGCATCAGTTTCAAAACACTCCTGAAGGCTATAAGATAAAACCATTCTGCATTTAAGTATATTTGTTTTCAAGATGGTTTTACAATGGCTTATACACATACACGATACATCTTTTTGGTATTTAAATAATCCATATATAAACTTAGTTTTGTGATGGTTTTATAGCACTCCTCAAGTCTATGCAATGGTTCTGTAATAAAACTAACGATGAGGTTTTATTGGTTAAGAGATGTACTCTCGAAAACCGCCATATTTTATTACAACCAGAGGGAACAACTAAAGAGAGCCTAATTTCAAATCATGTTTCTTCTAATTTGGTGTGTATGACGGAAAGGAAATACACAATTATTGGTATTCATTTGTATTTAGATATAGTATAAATCATTTCGGGAAAGATATGAGTCAAAATATTTATTTTCTTAATTTCGCGTTGTTATTGGGGCGCGTTGCAGATTTACCACCTAACTGACGTCATTTTGTCAAAAAAAATTCGAATACGGCAAGCAGGTTTTATGCTTGCATTTCAAAATAGCCCTAAGAACCTTCATAGGAGTGGGCCCTCGTAGATTTATAGCAGCTTTAAGGAGGTTTTATGGATGTCGTTACAGCAAAACATTTTTATCGATGCTGTGATTGTTATGGTCTTCAGAACCTTCTGAGGGCTATCACAAAACTGAAATTGTTACTGGGTTATCTCTGATATAAATGTTTTTCGAAACAAAACTCGGCACTTCAGAGAAAACCGATTCAGATTGAGTCTTGCTACATCCTACGCACGATTCGCTCGAAGTTTGTTTCAAAATATTCAGCTTGAGGAACGTCCAGTCGTCTTCCAAAGTGGTTATCTCTTCCATCACTGTCCTACTACAATAGGCAAAAAAAGCGAACCGCTAGAGGGCGCTGAAACTCCAAAGATATCTACCGATATGCGGGGTAAACAAACAAATGTGAATCTGTGATATTTTGTGCATTGTGTTACAGTCTTTTTGAGACATTTTCTGAATGTGGGTTGATGATTGTGAATAGAAATTATTGTTATTTTTCAGATTATCCCAGGATTGTTAAGTTGCACGAAGTATAGAATAACGAGATGATATGGCGTTGTGGCTTGAATTTTTATAGGACTTATTAATTATAAACACTACCCTTGTGTTTCTGAAGTTATTGAAACATTTTGGCATATTTTTCAATATATCTTCCTTTGCTGGTCAATAAATGGCAGGTAACTGCTAGAAGACCAACAGTAGTGTAAAATATATTTGCTGCAGATGTGCTACTGATGTTGAACAATACGCTCAGACAAGCAAATGACATGTTGGTCTTCAATTTGCATAGAACTATCAGTATTTCTGCCTTCAGATTTCCATCTGAGTAACTGTTGTGAGAGGCAACATTTTCAGCACATTTCAAAAAAACTGACAAAATATCGTGGTTTATATCTAAAAAAAAGTTTTAAAAGTGATATAAACTTTAAAAAAATTAGGTACCTGTGAAATTGCCCAGTTTATCATCAGTATTTAGTAAATCAGAAAATTGAAAACCTCCACTAGCTAGCCATCATCATAAAAAGAATGCTCAAGCGGTTGTACCACTTGAAGTTGCCATGTTTTATGTTCTTTTTCAGATGAACAAGAAGGAAAAACATTTTCACATGTGGTTAAATGCCTGTTACTTTCATGCTCCCACTCCTAGTTATTTCCAGTCTGCATTTCACTAGGCATTTTTCCAGTTTCTTCCTCCATTAGGTGTTCGGATAAAGGGATATTTCTACTAGGAATTACTCCTTTTTCGAGTTTTCTCCTAAGAGTCAGAGGTGTAGCTGTAACAAATCATCATAATTGAGTTGAAATGTTGAAAATACAACAATGTGTTTACCAGGTGAACAATAGTCCTCTTCTTGGAAGTGGAGATTGCAAACAAGCGTATTTTTGTTAATGGATTTTTTCATTTTGAGCACAGTCTTCCATTTAAGACACAGCTCTCTATCACCAAGGGAAAATTTATGAAGACCTATAGATTTATAAAGACTAGTATCTGAAGTGCCATGTGAGGAACACTGACTTACTGAACAAAATTTCCGCGATTTGTTAGGTAGGTTTCTATGAATGTTCTCCATGTTTATATATACTAAACCCAAACACTACAGTTCACTAATGTTCAAAGCACCTTTTTTAGGTGCTTAGGTACCTAATTATCAAATCTAGAAATACTAGAAAAATAAAAAAAATCGTACAAGGCAGACAACCTCGTATGACGACATCCGCCATATAGATAGAGGATAGAGGCACTGAAATGAAATTTATAATTTCATTTCAGTGGATAGAGGACGGCAGCACAGCTCACACTGGCCAAATCGCTTAGAGTAGTTAAAAACGAATTTCTAGATGTCGTACACTTCGCTTTTGTCGCCTATTGAGGCACAGTCTTGTAAAGCTGTCAATAGGAATATCAGATTGTCCAGGGAAGCCTTTGTTGAAAAGAAATCTCCCATTTTTCTTCATTATTCACACCATCTAATTTTGCAATTCGTTGTATATGGAAAATATTGTTGCATATGAAAGAAACAATGTCTTCGATTTTGAATATAAGCCATCGGAGAGTTATGGAATATCAGATAAACAGGCAAAAGATTCAAACTTTAGAAAAATCTTATTTACCATGTAAATATTGAATGAGTACACTCATTTAATTATATGTCATCATTACAATATAGGAATGTGATTATGGAATGGTTGGTTCAATTATATAATGGATAAAAATTAATGTAGGATTATGTCAAATAAATTATTCCATAAAGGAATGATAGGATGATTGAAAGAATGAGAATAATGAAACATTGCTTATTTGAGACAAATTTATGTGTGTTCTAGTTTTCATTTCTTCAGACGTTATTTTGCCGACTTTGAGCCGTTTTTCCTCAAAGACTGTCCATTATTTTCCTTTGTGCCCATCGAGACATTCGATCAGGACGTTGAAAAGTACGTCTTACCAATGTTATTCTTCAATAAATTTTGCGATACGCTTTTTCGTACATATTTATAGTGTTGTAACGTTATCAATTTGCCCATTTCAATTTCCATCTGTATTACAATTGACTTCCATTATTTTTTCCTGTATCAGCTACTATATTTCAGTTGAATCATTTTCTCTATATCCATTCACTAACTTTCTCCCAATCTAAGTTTTTCATAATGTTCCAAAAATTATTTTTTCATTCCTCGCATTATGTCTTTACGCGTCACCTTGTACATAATGAAATTATTGAAAATGGCCATGTAAAGTCACAAGACCCGTGAAATAATTGTTGAAGATGCATGAAGTTGCAAAATAGCACGGTCTATTTCTCCCGTTTTACTACCAAATTCCCCATTTTGGCGACTTTGAGCAATTTTTTGTCAAAAACTCTACATTATTTTTCGTCGTGTCCGTGCCCAGAGGAATTATCCGAAAGCCATTTCCCATAAGGTTTGTGCGTGGTCTTTTACTCAAAGCATCCAAACAAACAATTTTCAGGAAAAAAACAACTTCAACAAAGATAAATTTCATTTACTTTATGAACTCTTGAGGTTATGGTCGATGCTGGGTTCTTTCAATGAAGTTAACGATGGTGTGACATATTTTTATCAGGTATTCCATAATCTTCTTAACATAAGTGTACTGAAATACAAACCGATTATAACTAAAGAAAAAATCCCAACTTGGTTTTCAGAAGAATTTAAATAAGACTTGAGGGATATGGAATTTTAAAGGAACAGGAAAAATAAATCTGAATATTATTCAACATAATATAAAACATTGAGTGCAGAAATCGAAAGACAAATCTAAATTGAATACAAAAATTACCTTGAGAACATTCAAAACAACATTCAACCCTATTTTGTAATTTCGTTAAAAGACGAGGACAAAATAGATCAAATGAAACCCAATTGAAAATGGGGCTGCCAGTCGGCGATGGTTCAAATCATGGCAACTGCAGAAATTTTTCTGATGGCTCAAGAAGGTGCTAGGAATCGCACGTAAAAAGGTAAGACCTCGTTAATCTTTGGCTCTCACAAGTTTTGACTTCTGAGGGCTACCGTTCGTGAAAGGACGACCGCTGGTTGACGGAAAAAAAATAATATAGAGAGGTGTCCAGATCCAAAAGTAATTACTGGTGAGTTTGCCGCAATTATCAACAAACCGTCCATTTTGAAGTAAACCATTGAAGACCTACAGAAGTAATTTCAAAAATTAAAAACAAAGAGATTGGCTGTCCCTGATAAAATTCCGTGTAATATATTCAAGGCATGTAGAGAATCATTACTTTATACACTTTTTATAATCTTCAATTAATCATTAAGTTCCGGAGTTTTTCCAAAGAAATTCAGAGTATCAAAAATGACACCAATTCATGAAAATGGAGATGAAAAACTATCAGTTCACCAACCGGTGGCAGTACTGAACTGTATATCAGACATTTTTGAATTCGTCATACATGGAAAGTTATATGGGGCATTCGAAAATTTTATAGTCACTGAACAACATATCTTCTGCCATTAAAGATCTATAGTAACAAATCTATTAACGTTCTCTGATCAAGTAATAAATGGATTAAATTGAAACAGATATCGCTAAAGAACAAGTCACTTCTCGATCACAATAGTAGCATTTCGCGCACTAGATACAAAAATAACTATATATCACGTCTATCCAACAGTTTGGTTTTCGCATACCGATATAGAGACCAAGGAAAATTTTAGTATAATGAATGAAACGCATCAAATGAAGTTACAGACTTACAAATACCAGTGATACTGTCATTGAACCACGGCAAAAGCTGTTCTTGTCAAATAGACCTATGAGTTGAAATGAAAGTGCAGAAAATTACTTATGATATTGTGTGTTCATAACTCACCTGAGTTTTTAACGATGTAACAAATAATGCGACTTGCTCTTATTTATACCACAGACCCTTAACACTAATGAGGCCTATCTGAATATATTCTTGATAATAATGACTAATTATCTTCATTCATAACGACCAATATAATAATGTGGTATGGTAATATGAGAATGGCTTACAGCAGCATATAATAATTTTTTGGTAATTCGTTTGATTCAAGGTCATGCATAATTTTGACCTCACAAGCACTTCCACCAATTAGTTCTTCTGTGCATAACAGGTGATACCTAAGAGGGCAGTGTCTAGTGAGAAGAACACTCACCAATTTAAGAAGATGTTTAGCCATTCTTGGCGATTGGCTCATCAGCCTTTTCGCTTGCTTTCGTACTGGCACTTTCTTCCAGTTACCGATCGTCCAAATTCTTCTTCCAAGTGGGCTTTGTAGAGCTTATAGGGGGTTTTGGACTAGGAAATTGTGTTGGCCGCTTCTTTGGCAAGGTAGTCTGCTTTCTCGTTGCCTCTGATACCAAGTCAGCTCAAACTCACAAGTGTAAGGCTTCAGAGCTTCCAGTGCTGCTTGGATATCTAACGTATACAGATTTTTTTCCTCTAAGTATCCCTTGTGACGCACTCGTAGGCACATATCACTATAGCATCTACTTCTGCTTGAAAGGCGGTTGCATTTAAAATTACAACAGATTACAATTTCTTCAATGACGTGGATCTGTCAATAGTCTCTAGAGCCCTTTGCATATCAACAAAAACGATCACTGTCATTAGATTTTTTTTCACACACATTGCGAATCGGAACACTGACTGAACACATGTCACATCCTTATTGTACATCCTAACTCCAGATTGAAATGAGCAGTTGAATGATAATTATTTTTCACTGCATTTCTGAATGTACAAAAAAAAAGAAAAATTCAAAAAACAATATTATGCTGCCATCTATTATTTAAACAACATTTAGGTTACTCTGGACTCAGTTATATCAGAAAGTAAGAGGGCTTACGGAAAACGTCTTCAATGCAACAATGAAACAAAATAGTTCAAGGATACTTAGAACAGGAGAGGTAAAGTAAGGTTGAGTGAGGTTGATGCTTCATATTTCAAGTAAATCCATCTTTTTGTTCCCAAAAAACGTAGGTTATCGACCTTAAAATGCGAGAAGCAATAATTTTTATGTTAGAAAAGGGGTGACAATATTTTTTGAGGTTATGGTTACGTCTCACTTCTTATACAATTATATTGTGAGGATTATGAGGATGGTCAATACCAATAGTATAATATGTAATATAATTGTGTTAACCCAAAAGGCTAGTTGAGATTGGATTAAAGAACGAAGTTTGAGAAAAAACAGGAATTTCTATTCAACATTATTCTCTCAAAACAACACTAAAAAATTTTATATTATTATGAAATGAAATGAAGGTATAGAAAACATAGTTCTTTCCAATATAATTGCCCAGAGACAGGAAAATCCCTATGACTTGTGTATAAATTTCAATATCCCAAACACAGATTGGTTGGAAGACAAATAATTTATCCAGAGAAGACCAGTGTATGACAATGTATAAGATTTCATAATTTGTCTCACTCCTGTATTAGATCTGGTAATAGGTGACGAGGAGTTTAGAAATATTCTTCGAGCTAGAATCCGAAAGTTGCGCGTTGGTGGAGTGTTTTTCCAACAATAGCCGAGACAGACAAAGTTCCATCACTCTGGAAACACTTTCTGCTGCAATCAAAGGTTTGAAAAATAAGATAAATACAGATTTATATAAGTAATGTTTAAGAGTCAATTGAAAACATATAATGGCATAATATTCATATATTGGGAAGCCAACATCTTGTCTATTTGAAATAATGGATCTTGTTTCAGTCCTCATTATCTGAAACCTTGACTAATAGCAAATGAATTTGATAACGTTATGGAATTAATTGGTAGCTCATTAATTTTCATCGTAGTAACAGACATGAACAGTGACACCATTAAAATTGGCAACGTACGAGGATTTCTTTGATTTAATATACTTACATGAAATAGGACCATAGCTTTGGCTTTCGATTCGAACTTGACCAAAAATGTTATGAATGCTTGTCACTAACCATTATCTGTTACCTGTCAAAATTGAAAGTATTTTCGAAACTAATGCATTTGAAGAAGTTGTTTCTTTTGCAATTTTAGGATCACATAACAAATTCCACCATTCTATGACAAGAATGATTATTTTATTGATATTTTTGGTTACCAATAGAATAGTATATTGATCATTCGCAGTAATGTAAGATATACAGGGTGTTTCTTAAGTACGTGTAGAAAATTCAAAAGCATACTGCTGACGTCAAAATAAGAAGAAAAGTTCCTATAAACATATGTCCGCAAGTTATTCGTTTCTGAGATACAGAGTGTCAAAGTTGAATTCTTATTTTTATTTTTTTTTTAAATAATCTCAAAATAATTTTGATATTTGGGGAAAGGGAAGGTATCTGGGAATATTTATTATTCAGTTTGTGTAAAATATATATCCTTGGCAGCGGTCACTGCGAGCGAACTGTTTTCGAGTTATTGAGGTTTGAAATAATCGATGCAAGTGATTTAGAATGACAAGATTTTTAAATTCAAAATAAATTCAATTAGCAATTAATTTTTTCAAAATTAACATAAAATTTGATTCCGTCATTGAAAAATTATCCCAGATACCAAACTTTAATCGAATATCAAAAATATTTTGGAATTTATTCACAAAAAACAAATATAAGAATTAAACTTTGACACTCTGTATCTTAGAAATGAGTAACTTCCGGACATGTGTTTATGGGAACTTTTTGTCTTATATCGACGTCAGCAACATGCTCCTAAAGTTTTTACACGTACTTAAGGAACACCCTGTATAAAGGTTTAATATAAAAGATTAACGAAGGTAAAAATAAAATATGAAATCACTTGAACTTGTCTAAAAACTTGACGATTCTCACAATACTTCTTCAAATAACTTGGTACGAGTTGAGAATAATGATATAGGTCTATGGTTACCAACTTTTCTTTTGTGACCTCTTTTGTAAATACTTAGGTTTGGTCAGTCCTGTTTTCATAGATTTTGGAAAATAACCCCTTTCGATGCACTTGTTCATCATATGACAGAGAATCAGCAATGAATTCAGCTATAGGTTTTAGATCATCAGGCCTAATATTTTTAATTCCAGGTAGGTACCTTGTAGACTGGTGCCTATAATTTTTGTGAAAAAAAAAGGAACAGGCAAGGACCAGGTGGAAAATGTTATTGGAGTTCCAACTTTGAGAAAAAAACTATCTGAACACGAAAACACTCAAAATGGTAAAAAGTGACTTAGGTTTGGTCAGTCCTGTTTTCATAGATTTTGGAAAATAACCCCTTTCGATGCACTTGTTCATCATATGACAGAGAATCAGCAATGAATTCAGCTATAGGTTTTAGATCATCAGGCCTAATATTTTTAATTCCAGGTAGGTACCTTGTAGACTGGTGCCTATAATTTTTGTGAAAAAAAAAGGAACAGGCAAGGACCAGGTGGAAAATGTTATTGGAGTTCCAACTTTGAGAAAAAAACTATCTGAACACGAAAACACTCAAAATGGTAAAAAGTGATGCAGTTTAGGGGTAGAAAACGTTTTTTTGAAAAAGTTGTAGATAATGGAAAAATTCGAAACTTTTGAATCCAACACTTTTTGACATAACCTCAAATTAACCGTCAAAATGGCCAAATACCGATTTTTCAGTAATTAATTTTCTCTTGTGATGCATATTTCTCGAAAATAATACCGTTGTCTCCTATGAACAATTTTCTTGGTATTTTTTGTATTTCGAAATATGAAATGGTCTATGTAACTTAGTGGTATAATGATCAAAAAACCGACAAGTCTCACTGACTCATGATTTTCTCAATATTTTCAATGCTTTTCAATAGTTGTAGGAAAGAATAAAAACGATATTGATAGATTAATTTTGTAGTGTAATCATGTATTAAAATATTTCATTATGAATAATTCAATATAAACTTCTTTTTGTTATAAAAATGATAGAGAAAGTATATAATTATTGAAAATATTGAGAAAATCATGATTCAGTAACATTTTTTTTTCAATTTCATGCGGTTTAACTATCAATAAACCACCAAGTTACATAGACCAATTCGAAGAAGACATTTGACCATTTAAATTATCACTCATAACCCTTCCATCCACTAAAAAATACCAAGACAATTGTTAGTGGAACATAAGGGTATATTTTTCGAAAAATGTTCATAACTCCAAAAATTGTCGTCTTCTACATTGCGAAAAAATCCTGTTTACAATATACAATTAAAATTTACAAATTGTAGATATTGATCACTACTTTCATATGCCATTTACAGAATTTGAATAGGATGATTTCCCTTAATTTGGCTCATTTAGAAAATTTTGCCAATAAATTGTTTATAACGCGATTGTGCAAAAACCCCATATTTAAAGATAAACAGGTAATGCGTAGTTGACACGAGGCGACTGGAGCATGCGCTTCCTGGCTAATCACAGAACATTGGCATGTTTGCATTGTTGCAACCTTACAAGATGACAAATGAAACCTAATGGAATTTTTGGCAGAATTCTTCAGACTTTCTTCATGAAAATACCTGTTTGAATCAATACAGAAATGAAACATGAGATTGTTTTACAGTTTTGATAACGGAGACAGATTTGGACTCCAAAACATCAACGTAGATTGGAAAAAAGGAGTATTATTTATTATTTTGAACATATTATTTTAGATAGGCAAAGTTACTGACAAAATTAATTCATACACACCTATATATCAGTAAACACAAATCGATCTCAGAGATGTTAGTGGGCCTCACATTCACGTTCCACATCACAACTGTGATTCGAATTGCGACTCATATTGCCATCCCCAGAACTTCTATTTCGGGCCCTTTTGGTCGTTTTTTGCTTCACATTTTGATTCCAAATATGACTCGAAGTTAGGTGAATGTGACGTTCTATTGCCCATCTGAATTGGAGTCACATTGAGGTAACATTATAGTCACCATGTGAAGTTGAGTAAATCATCCACTATTTCTCAATGTGAGGCACATTTCGATTCTATTTTTGCGACACATTACGATTTTAGGAAGCCCTGAGAGAATCATATTGCGCTTCCCAAGAATGCTACATACACATCTCTTGTGATATCTTTGGTGGAATCACATGTAGATCAATGAAGATATCAAATGTGAAGACTTAGAGAACTCAAATCTCTGTCACTTAGACCAATCAAAAGTTTCACAAGAATGCTCAAATTAACTTAAGAATTTACACTGCACTGGGATCTGCATAGGACTCAATTTTCCATAATTCAAGAAATAGAAGCTACCCAAAACTGTCACTTTCACTCGACGCGCGTTTCGCCAACAAAGTTAGCATTCTCAAGAGGTATAAGCTTATAGTTAACGAAACGAGCATAAGTGACGTAGTTTTGGGTAGCTTCTATTTCTTGGATTGTATTCACACCAAAAGTTCCAAATAATAATTTTCAATAGTCTGATCATAAAATAACTCATCCTTGTTAACTTTTGAACGGCTCTAAATTTGCAGTTGCTTCAATAATCGTAAAAAAATTGAGCTATGCAGGAGTCAATAGGAAGAGGGTTACTTTACAAAAAAAAAAAATATGACTTAAAAAACATTTATTTGAAAAATAAATTTTAAAAAACCTTAAATAAACTTTGAATTCTCAACGAAAATAAACTCATACAAAAATATTGAAAAATTATTTATATTTTAGGGCGCCAACGTTGCTTCTCTTTCCTTGCGCTGCTTCGCATGGCGAAGCCAATCTCTGGTCAAAATTTCAAATTCCTTTAGGGTTATGGAATACTCAGGTGAAATTGCATCTGAAAATTAATAAATGAAATGAAAAGAAAGTGTCTTCCACAATGGGTTAGTTTTTATTCAACTACACTTGAACATCAGATAAATTAAACAAAATTTCATTTCTGGTCGTTAGCAGAAGTATATTTTCCAATCAACTAAGATCAAAGTATATCAGCACATCCCCCACAGGAATATGGCTTCCATTAAATTCACCACATTTTTGGTGTATACAGTGTGTCCAAGATAAGGATGGGATGGAATTAGGATCTCGGAAACGGTAGAGGTTACTTTATTGGTTGAATTAGAGAAAACTCCTTTTATATGAAGTTTGCAAAAGTGCGATATCTTTTTTGGATTTAGAGATATTTTGAATAAAGTTATATTTTCGTTATTGGTGTTAATTTTTTTCTGACGTTATTTTAAAAGACATCAAAAAATAAGAAAGTACATTTTCATTGTCACTTTTTGAGCTAAACAAGATGAGGAACCTTCATCAACTTTTTTGAAATACGGCCGTTTATATTTATAATTCAAAGCCGTCTTGTATTGTGAAATAGGTCATATATCACTTGTAGATGTCAATAACCCTTTCAGCTTATTTGAGACATTACTTGAAACCATTCAGGGAAAACCTCCGATTACGACTCTGAATGCTTGTTTTTTCATTATTCCTATATCTTTACAGCTTATATTAATGATAATTGATACTATTCAGCAGTGAATATGGATCTGGGAATAATGATAAACATACTGCCCACTTAACTAATGATTCTCAAATGAAAAATTTTCAAGCATTCAGAGCCGTAGTCGGAGGTTTTTCCTGAATAATTTCAAGTAATATTTACAAAAAGATAAAAACATATTTAAACAACTACAAATGATACAAAATGGCCTTATTCAAAAGAATGTTGATGAAACGAAACGTCATCTTGTTAAGCTTATATAATAGGGATACAAACATATTTTTCGTTTTTTGAAGTCTTTTAAAATAACGTCACAAATAAATAAAAACGAATATTGAAATTATTATTTTATTCTAAATATGTCGAAATCGAAAAAAAAATACCACTTTTGAAACCTCCATAGAAAAGGATTTCGTACCAAACCTATAGAGAATGGATTCATTTTATCTATTTGAGAGGTGTACGAATTCCTTCTCAAATAATTGAAATAAAGGCTGTCTGCAGTAACTTATAATTCTTCGGGTTCATCTTAAGTCGATAATTTTTTTTTTGTTATTTGTGTATTTTATTAACGTTTCTCAAAGACTTTGAATCCTTTCATTTTATAAGAGGTAATTCCTTACCAAACAAGCACTGCATGATGACGAGATCCTCAATCTTAAAGTTGTTTTTAAATCCTTTCCAGGGAATTAGTAAACGTTTTTGATATGGTTCGTGTATGGAAGTCCTTGGCTGAAAGGCCACCAATAGACTGAATGTATTGATACAGAAAAAAAAATTATTGAAATTAACTACTGTCTGATAGGTACATCTTACCGAGATAAACAACTTACCAGTTTTTTTTCTCGTCATCAACAATCAACTGTTCCTCAAATTTGTCGACTTGAATGGAAAATTGTTCCTAAATTGTTCGTCATTGAGTGACTCATTCCTTCCTCGTCGCATTCTAATCGACTGCACCTCCACAAGAATCTTTTCAACAAGGTCAGTTAATCTATCAATCTTCCCCTCTATCTGTGTCAAAAGATTCCCTGAAAGTAGATATTTATACAATTTCTTGTGCCTTTTAGATATAACGAATTTGAAAATAGTCTAATTACCATGGTGTTCCACTAAAACTCCTACTGGAACTTGATATTGGTAGTCATTTATAGGAGCTGGTGGTTGAGGCCATGAATTTTGTATGATCTCTATAAAACAAATACAGTTTTAAACAAAAACCATATTCCAGTATATTAAATATTTTTTATTCATACAAATAACCAGCCTTACACCGCCTTTTGGAAAATAACTTTATATTATGATTACCGTTGTGGGCGTCTGAAATCTGATTTGGCCTAGGTTCGTTTTCATTTACTCGATTAACTTGTGATCGAGGCCATGGATGGATCTCTACAAAATAAAACATTTGTTAGATATATGTCTGTAAACGGGATCACAATGATTGAAAATTAAACAACTTTATTTGCTACTACTATTGCGTTTGTTCAAAACTGATCTTGTGGTTGAAGCCATTAATGAGGTTTGTTGTATAAAATAATATTTGATTCTAATCGAGAGATGCAGAGTCAGAATGTGAGATAAATAACTGTTATCAAGACAGTTCATAAATATGATTACTGCTAATGAAAAATGTAATCAGAAATCTAATTGATACTTCATTCAATTTGGACCATTCAAAAATAAAATATTTAATATGATCTTAATGTGGCTCTGATAAAATCTTGCGTGTGAAAACAACCTCATTTCATAGTGTAGTAGGTGTTTAGTATTTTACCGGCTGTGATGTTCCAATTTCCTGTATTCTATATTCTGAAAAATAAATTGAATGGTACAGAGTACAAATGGTTGAAACATATAACTTTCATAAAATGGATAATTACCTGAATATTCTGAAGACTCATCAGGCATTGGCGGGGATGGACATTTGGAATTGTGCCCTAAAAAAGGTAGTGTGAATGAATAGCAGAATGAAATGGAGCTTTATACTTGACAATTTGGTTTCTCTTAAAAACTGTACGCTGCTTCCTATATCTTTCTCCGAACCACCCTTGAACCGAAAGTGAAAATGGATTTTGAAATACTTTTTCTTTCAAAGAGTGAAAAATTATTCTAATAAACATAGGTATATAAATACAGGAAGGAAAGATTCATTGGACTGAGCCCTCTAGTAAAAATGCAAACGAGACACGTCTTTGGAGTTCAAGGCTCTTGTCAGTATGGTGAAAACGAAAAACAATACCCTTAAGGTCGAAACACGTGTCTCTACTGAAATCGGTATTCACCAGAAGACCACTGACTTGAAGCAGTTGAAACGTTGTGAAATATACAGTTAGTTGCATTAGTATCTTATTATTTAAAATCACAAAATTCTATAATATCATGTTTAGTACAAATCGCTATAAAAACTGTAGGCCATTGTTTAGTCTACAGAAAAGTATGATATTTCGGGTTTGTTTGTAAATGAATTACTGGTCAGAATAATGATAAAACTGGATTGATATTTTGTTTATTTATTCATATATGTACTCACTTATGGTTCCCAGGGAAAATTTCTAATCATTGAGGGATAAAATCATAGTAGACAATTTACTTGTATATGTATTTAGTGATATTCAATTAGGACTTGCAAAATTTTTATATATGTATTTTAGGATTCCTATTTTGGATAAACAATTGCAATTTCAATAAAAATAAAATAAAAAAAGAAATAGTGTGTAATAAGAATGAAGAGAATTCTGGGTGCCAAAAAATTAGTCAAATAGATGAGATATTGTAACATTTTATTGAAAAAATGTCATATATCAATTTGGAACCAGCTGAAAAAAATTCAAAATTACCTAAGTTCTTGATATTCTAATTTACTAACCAGTATGAAATTTAATGAGGATAAATATATTATGAATTTTTTAATTACACAAAATATTAGTTTCTCTAAAAGCTATTCATGATAAAATAGTGAGGTGTTTACGCCGGCGGAAACACAAAAATTATGAATGAATCAAAATTTGGTCAGTCATATCTTGACAGTCAGGCTTCTAATCTGCTTATTGTGACATATTCTGACATATTGTATCTCTAGGGAGAAATTATGTCACTTATCTCCCTAGATAATAATACTTCTTTTATGACACAGTGTGAAAGTGAAAGTATGAAAAATGGAAAATTGATCTGGTGTCTGGCAGAAAGTCCACAAAATATGGAAAAAGTATTTGTTGCAACAAAAGTTCCAAACCTAGAAAGAGGCAACATGGCAAATGTGAAATCTCGAAAAAATAACGAGGTATAATTCGATAAAATACATAATGAAATGGATTTAGTTACAAATCAAACCCATATATTAAACAATCTTTAGATAAAGTCCAATTTCTTTCGGTGTTGTAGAGTTGGAGGGATTCAAAGCTAGAGTAGATTGCCAGTTTAATTCTCATAATTCTATTATTCTGCAATATGAGATAGACCAAAGATCAAAAATTAAAATTCTAATTCAAAAGCATTCAACATTTGAAATTGATGACAATATTAAATATTATACTTATTTCTCATTTTGAAAAGTATAATTGTAGGAATGTAACGATATACTATAATTAGAGAACATGTGCCTAGACATATCAAAAAGGCACATGACTATAAAACGATAGGAAAAAGAATTAAATTATTTGAGAAAAACGCCCTAAAATTGTGTGAATCTTTCTTTGGTAAAATACAGTAGTTTTGGTCAACCCCTCCCTTTCGAGGGAGTATTGAGGGTGGTGATTATAACAAATTTGTTATCTAAATTTGAAAATTTTAAATGACAGAGCCAATATATCGAATGAAATTTGATTGAGTTTATGACAAACAGAGGCTGTGTCATTAGGCATGACCAGCTGGTCTTGGTTTTCCAAATGTACCTAATTTTGAATAGTTATTCACTGAAGTTATTGAAAAAAATAACTATTGTTATTATATATGATCTGATTTCACTTAAAATAAAACGATCCGCAAATTACAAATTCGTTATTAAAATTATTATAAAATTTCAAACGTTGAGTAAAATAATAATTCTGAATCACATTAGTGTCACAGATGCCTACGTGAATAATTCATAATAATGAAAAGTATGACGAGACAATAAAGTGAAATACATACAAGAAGCACTACTACCTACCTGTCACCAGCAATATCATCGTAGTCTCAGACATTCTAGTGTTATAAATTCATATATCTGTTACACAAAAGTTATGTTTTATTTTTTATTTTACTATAAAAAATGGAAAAAAGTATAATACCTATTTTAAATTTGTTTACCATCTCCCAGATTTTCACACAAAACATCTTTTTTGCATTTGCATTCTCATATATTCAAGGTGTTACATAATCAAATGCTAATCCTAAAGGGCAATAATCCTTGGGTGATTCTAAGAAAAATTAACATAACTGCTACATTTCTGAGAAGGATTGTTGAAGTTTTAATCAAAATAATGATACGTTTGATACCGTTTGTTATTTTTCAAATGAATATTATTTTCATAATTGTCCTCTATCTTCTCATAAGAATGGTCTTCTGACTTTTTTCGTCCTTAGGACGGTTTTCGATTTAAAATATAAAACGAAACTAAGGGAAAAAATCGCAAAGGGAAGAAAATCAATGCATTTAACTTTTTTTTTATCGAAAACCGTCCGCTGCACGAAAAAAGTCATCATTTATGACAAGAGAGATGACAATAATTATAAAAATTATTTTCATTTAAAAAATTCAAGTAAAATTATTGCAGGGCATGTTAACAGGGACGCTACTGACGGAAATTTAAAATACCTCCATCCTGGAAAAATGTAGTTGTAGGAACGCGTACTTTGCGAATTTTTTGAGATGAATAAATGTATCTATCAAGTGCCAAAATTGGATAAGATATACAAAGCGGTTTTGGAGATATTCTGGAAAAATTGAAATTTCTGTTAAATTTTAACACCCTGTATCTCAGAAATGAAGCGGTTGTGGATGTATGTCCATGGAATTTTTTTCTTCCTAAAATCATCCAAGGTTTATCGCCCTTCAGGATCAGCATTCAATTATGAAACACCCTGTATATTGTACGAATAATATATTAGATATTTTTTCAATATGGTGTGGACATTCTGCAAAACTGTATGGAACAGTGATGAACGATGAGTAAGGAAGGATGAATAAGCTATTTTTCAGATATGATGAATATAATTCATAGCTACAAAATTAGTTGAATCAATGTCGAATTTTATACATTTTTGTGATACTCTGCTAACTGAAATATCCTTATAAATAAAACTATCTGATTGGACAATGAGGATGTGGAGTTTTGAAACATCAGGGTTTTCAATGAACAATTCTTGATTTAAATATTGTTTTCCATGTAAAATAATATCATGTTCTGATTTTTCAACCCAAATTATTTAAAAAATACGACTTGCATCCAAGATACAACAATTGTCTGGTGAATCTATTGAGAGTGTGAAATTTTATAGATGAATATTTTTGAAGGTTGAATATCCTTCCCTAGTGGTGAATTTGCCTAAAATAGGATTTGGAGAAACTGGCATATTTATTGAAATGTTCGAATAACTTTCGCAAATTCTATTATGAATTTGCTGCAAGGGTTTATGCGTCTGTCTCGGTTTGGTTTTCAATTTAAACAGAGCCGTTTCATACTTGAATGCACTAAAGTTATCCAAGGGTCCAAATTTTTGTACATCAGCTAAAAGATGAATCAAGCCATGAACGTTGTAAGAGAGATTCTCCCTTCCATAAAATATTTCGAAATTTTCGACAAAATATATCAATAGAGAATGACCATAAGGATACAGTTTTTTTTTCATCTAGACATTAAAATTCTAATACCAATACTAAATGCCATGAAATGCTGGTATTGTTCATATGGAAGAATACTTTTCAAAATAACTGGTCCAGTATACAACAAAAACTGCCTGTATTCAATAGCTTTCCATCTCTCCAGTTCGTCCAATGACCTCGGTTTACGAGCGAATTCCAAAGGAATACAGCGTTTACAATTCACTAATTTGGTTGATAGTTCTTCGATATTTTCTTTATGTAGTCTCAAAGACATATTTTCTTTCATTAGCAATACTAACATTTTTTTCATGACCCCCAAACAAACTAAATGCATATAATCTAGTAGAAAGTGGCTCACCATTCCAATATCCAAGTTTTATAAAATGGAATCAATTCCCTTGTCATGCTCTTCATCCTCTTTCAAAGTGAAAGATAAATCTGTTCTCAGTGGACAATCAATTTCAGAAAAGATCACACGATGTTCGTAATATTCACCATGTACATTTAGTACAAGAACCAAAACCACTATGTGATTTCACATTGATAATATATGCTCTTGCTGGAGCATCACAAATGAAAGCACCAATATCAATCATCACATGTTTATTTTTGAAAAGGAATCCAAATTGAAGTAAATCTTTCAATTCATCAGTGAATAACTTCAAGAATTCATTACTTGACTTAGGTTTTGTATCGCCATGATATATACCAACAACAAAAGGTTCCGTATAGCAATTCACCTGTGTAACGGATCCCAGAATTGGCCAGAACTACTTTTTGCAATTGGAAGTCCATACATATTGAAGTTTATACAAAGTTTGTTGGGTACTTCGCAGAGTTGGAAATATGAATACAAATAACGTTCCAGGCAGACCTTCAGCCCAAAATGAACATATTTTCCAGGGGAAACAACAAATAAAGTTATGTTACGTGGGGTGCCCAAAAGAGTACGAATATTTTTTGGTATGCTATTATGAACATTATTTTTATTTAAAATTAGCAGAATTCTATTTGCACTCGAGTGGGCTATATTTTCCTCTAAGAAACACTGTCTTAGGTCACAATAATGATTATTAACAACTGATGTATTCGTGTCTGGACCCTCTCTAGATTGATGTTCAACAAAGCGATTCTCCATTTGTACTTCAGATGGATACCCCTATCAATAATTAATTCTTTAGCAATATTTGAAAGCAAATCCGAAATATCGGCAGCAAATGAATTGTTACTATCTTCTGTGACTTCTATGATTGGGTTTACTTTATTTTTCAGTTCAAATGTATTCAAAATTGAGGATTTCATTCTCCTTCTCCTGCGTGTAGTCATATGAGAATGCGAAATAGCTTGGTAACTAGGCATTTTATTAGGAATTTGAGATTTCTTTACGTACCCTATTAATTATTACACTAGAAAATGAAATTTGGTCCGTTGATTTCAATGATATTTTTTTGATAGTATACTCACTTCGGCAAAGAATAAGGAAACAGAACAAACTCGACACAACAACAACCCAAATCGTGGATGGTTAGTTTAACCGGTTTGGCGGGATGGCGGCAACAGGTAAACAGCAACAGCACAAAACACCACAAAAAACACTGAGCTTCCATCGAAACAAATCGCAGTCGACACCGTACAGCGTTGTCAGTTCTCAATTGGAAATGTTTCTTATGAAAGTTGATAATTTCCTTAACCAAACTGTTTCAAAATGATATGTTTTTTTCCTTTTATCAATATTGGAGAGGAATGATTTGTTTATTGTCGCTATGATATACTAATCGTCACACTAGCGATACTTATTGACCTTATTGTGGCAATAAAAATATATTTATTTCACTGCTACTACTTAGTAACGACCCATCTGGCAACAGGTGTTGAACCCTCCAATCAGATGGATTTCAAAACACGACAATACAAGGCACGCAATAAGCGCTTTGTGATTGGTCACTGTAATGGAGGGAAGTTAGAATGAGACTCAAGAAAAGGTAAACTGATGAGTTGAAAATGCGTGAATGTATTTCATTACTCTGCGTTCACATTGTGCTCTTCTTGCATATTAATATATTATGTATGTAATTACGCCTATTCGTTCACGACGCGACCAAATCGATGAAGATGGCAGAAGTCTCTGTAGGTAGGTATACGAAAAGCCGATAATTTGAATAAATATGCATTTATCAGGTGCTCTAACTAAAATAAGTAAATGAAGCACGAATCGAATATTAAAAAACTAACCATGCACCCATGTTATTTTGATCAATACCTTTTTCATTTTTATGTTCAATTTCGCCAAATATTCATGATTTTGAATAGGTAGGTAATGATTATTGGAAAATTGTTACTGCACGAATGCCACAAACCCAATATAAGTAACTCCGCGTCAAACTTCATCATTACTATCAATATATGATAGACAAAAGACTCGACAACTGTAAAAAGTTTACTGTCGAAATTCTGAAAGATTGAAATTTTTGTTTCTTGAATAGGTAAATGTTTCTGAGAGAGAACGTTTTATACCTATTCCCTCCCATAGTTTTATTTGAAATGATGTGATTCACTTCTGCACCTTTGAGACATGATATCAAAACTCTAATGTACTGATAATTTTATTCAATTATAAATGTGTCTGATGAGTCAGAGAGATTTACAAATCGACATGAATATTTGTCTCACATCCACCGATATGTGAGGAGAATTGTGAACATTCATCCCATTTGGTATTATTGAGTGTCACTTTTGTAACATTTTGTAATGTGAATGCGACCTCTCAAGGATGTTTGTGTTAACTGGGTAAATTGGTTGAATATTAGTACAACATTGTGAACATATTGGAAAAATATTTGGAATGCAATATTGGCAAACATTCGCCGATATTGATCCAATATTACCTGAATAATATTGGCGAAATATTTTCGAAGCATTCTTAGCCTAAAAATATTTAGCGATATTGGTACAATATCGCTGGTACAATATTCTGAAACTATAGGCAAAATATTCAGACATTATATTGTCGAGAAATAAGATGTCAACATTCTGCAATATTGGTCAAACATTGTTTAGACATTTCAGAAATGGTATGGGTGAAATATTCTTGAAGCAATAATGTCCTCAAAACATTCATCGATATTGGTACAATATCATTTGAATATATTGGTGGAAGTGAATATGCCTTGGTGAATTATGAAATGTCTTCTAGTTACTAGTTGATCAAGAGTCTGACTTTTGGTCGCCTTAACCACAGAGTAAGCCGTCTTGAAAACAAGTTATGTGAAGTATTCAACTTTTTTTTCTAGGTTTGATCATTATATGATTTCAACATGGTTCATTGAATATTTAAAATTCATCTTATTCTAGATGTTGGAAACAATTATGGGACAATATTGTTTTATCGATATCGGTAAATATCATTAAACCAATATTGACCCAATGAAAGTTTATAAGATTTGTTGAATATTGGCGAAATGATATTCAACCAATGTGCAATCACACTTGGATATAAAATATAGTTTTCATTTGTAGAATCGGTATGAGAGGAATATTGAAATTGCAATATTCATTCTAGATGTTGAAAACAATATGAAGACAAAATTATTTTATCGATATTTGTAAATATCATTGAAACAATATTGACCCAATATGTGTTACAGTGTGTTACAGTTGAAATAATATGAATCCAATATGCTATCAGACTTGGAAATACGATATAGTTTTTTGTCCATAGTATCGATTTGACTGGAATATTGGGATTGCAATATCTATTATAGATGTTGAAAACAATATGTAGACAATATTGTATTATTGATATTGGTAGAAATCATTCAACCAATAATAACCCAATATCACATGTGACAATCTACATTCAGAACAGGCTCAACCAATATTCCACCAATATTATCAATAGAATATTGTTTCTTGAATAATTACCTATATTGGATCAGTATTTTTTCATTTACAATATATATTGGCACAGTATGAAACCAAGATTCAACCCATATGATGTGCTACCTATTTTAGTGCTTAGTAATCTCGAAAAGTGCTCCAAAGCACTGGAGTGTTCGAAAGCACTACCGGGATTACTAAGCACCAGCATTTTCGCTAAATGCTTCAAAGCACTAAGCACTAAACACTGGTCCATGGAAGTGCTTGGGAGCATAGTGCTCAGGAGCACAAAAGTGCTTAGAGTGCTTTCGCGAGTACTCAGCACTGTGCTTTGGCTCAGCTATGGAACAACTCGTATGAAACCAACATGTCAAAAAATTTTGCATTTTTTGTTTTCTTTCTATTTCGGATGAGAATATATCATATGAACTTGAGCAAAAAATACAGAATTTTTCGTTAACTAGTTTTCGTTTAATGGATGAAGATGATGAAAATCGAAATGATAATTGTTTTGAAGCATCTTTCAAATTGATTATCACAAAGAGACAAGAGACAACTGACGAAAATGTCGATATCATCAGGAGAATGGCACAACGTTACTGTCAAGTAGTAATCATGGACTGGAATACCATTCTGAAGAGACATTTTCACAAATAAATGCTCAGAAGTCTGAAACTTGACTAGTTATGTATAAGCATGATAACAAAGAAAGCAAATTTCAACAGCTTTCGAACTGTTCATAATATACAGGTTGTTCCGAATGCAATAATCAACTTTCAGTCACTTTTTCAAGCAAACGAAAAAACTGTATTTTTTTGTCTCTCTGTATTGAAGTAACGGAGATTAGGCTGAAGTGTGGAAAGCCTCCCAGTTTCACCAAACTCCAAACCAATTATCGATAGCGAAAAATTTAAATATGTTTTTATTCCGAAATCGGTAACAGATAGGTATGGGAAAATATCAAGAAAAGTTTTAGGGCAATTGTTGGGGATTCCAAAAATAATATTACATATAGGGTGTTCCATTTGAAAAATAAAAGTTGCAACTACTTTCTAATTAAAGTGGCAACGTAGCCGTTACATGATGGAAATTCATAGTATATGATACTAAGGTAAACACGATAAAATTTCCACAGATTTATTGTCTACGCAACATGTTTCGATACACAGTATCTTTCTCAAGTGAATGTAATACATTAAATTATTCTACGTTGAACATTACTTGAACTTGAACATTAATTGAGGTAATTAGGATCTACCTATGATAATAATTGAAGTTGACAATACAATGTAGGTACCTGTAAATCTCGGAACATATCTACTACTTGATTAGTTAAAAATGTTTAACAGAGGAGAACTATTAATGTCCAATCGATCATTTAGTGAACAATTCGAATTTTTCAATTCATTAGTTTCCAAGAATTCTGAATAATAAGGTCGAAAACCATTATTTTCAACATGATGGTTTTCAAAGTTTTCATCGAAGTATTGGTCTTCTTCCAAAATATGATTGGCATATGTTGAATGTGTTTTATTATTTATAATATAATATAATAATATTGATTTCCAAGAATTCTAAATAAATAATTCTAAAACCCTCATTTTCGACATGAAGGATTTCAAAGTTTTATTATAAATAATCGGACTGTGTACATTTTTCTCACAGTGCTATTGATTTCTTGGATGCCGAAGGTCTCCAGGCCTTTCAACTCCAGATCTGCTTTGACATTTCCTGTTGATGGTCTTTGATCGAGTCCTTTCATCAGGAAGCTGTCTTTTTGTATAAAATTCGACGTCTAAGTCCTTCAACGTCGCTTTCATAAATTTATGATTTTCTTCTGAAAATGCATGTATAAGGAAGATGCCGTTAGTGAATTTGTATGTGACTGCTCCCTTCATATATTTTTTGATATATTCCCTTAGTTCAGTTTCCAGTATAATCGTACCTTTGACTATTACGGGCATCTTCGGTTTTTCTGCGCCTCTGCCAGAGGTGGGTTTGCCTGTGTCTTCTTTGCGGGGGGCGGGGGTTGGTTTTCCCCTTTTTGTTGCTATTCTTTGTTGTGGCTTCTTCTTCCCCTTCTTCATTATCCCTCTTCTCGGATTCACCTTCGTCCTCCTCCTTCGAGATAGCTCCAAACTGGTTCTGCAGTTCGATAGGTGGGCTACCCTGTAGGTTTAGTGGGACCCAGTTCGTTTTCGTTGTCTTCCTTGGCTTAACGAAGTAATCTCCTTGAACTTCAGGGTTCATTTTCGTCTTGCCTGGGGAAGCCAGAAATGCCTGCAGGGCGGTAAGCTCTGCTTTCCTATCCTTGACCTCTTTCTCGTACATTTCCCGGTAGTGTTCCGATATCTCGCGGATTTCTCTGTCCCTGATGTTTAGCCATGGATAATCCGTGAGCGCTTCCGGGATTTATGTTCCACAGACCAGGGACACTTTCTCATTGACCTTAGCTGTTATAGCTCAAGTTGCTCTGTAATTTGAGAGTGACAACTTTCTTCGGTCTGTTCCCTGAACTGTCCTTCTTGGCTTGTTTCTGCTACCGGGAGCTGGGGAGGTGAGTTTTTTTCGGGGTGGAGAAGTGTTTCCCTTGGGAAGGTCTTTGACTATCTACGACTGTGGGAAGTGCGGAGGTGTGGATGGAGGTGTAATAGATTTTCTTCTATTCAGAAGTATCTCCTTTGTCGGCGTCGTTTTTGCCATTTCCTCTGACTGTTTCATTTTCAGTAGGGCTTCCCTCTTTTCCCTGACTTTTTTGGCTTGCTCAATTCTACGCTGTTTGTCGAGGAGTTGCTGGGTCTTGATCTCAGCGCAGAACTTGAACAGGCCTTGTGGGCTTCTTGGCTTAATTGAGGGGATGGTAAATCCATCATCACTGTTTCCTGGGTTGGTTAGGGGGGGGCGGTGTCTTCGGCTGTTGTGTTTGTAGCTGGGTTCATACCCATTGCTTTTTTCGAATTTGTGTTTATGGGGTTCTCAGCGACCTCTGGTTCTTGGAGAATTTCTTTGAAAATTCTCTCAGCTCTTTCCTGAATATCTATCGTTGTACACAGGAGGCTCTTCTCCTGGTCTACGAGTTCGGCTTGCCTCTTCGTACTCGTCTTGGAGGTGTTCATCGTTGTTTCGTTAGCTTCCTTCCTTTGTGGTTCTTCCCCTTTTTTTTTTTCAGGGGTGTCCTTTTCAAGAAGCTGATTTTTGCACTCTTTGGCGAAGTCGAAGTCTTTGAGAGTTCGGGTGCCATTTTTGTCGTAGTCACTCGCAGACCTTGATTGGCTTGGTTCATCTCCTTGCCTGTACTATTTTGTCTCTGTCTTTGGTTTCAGTTACCTTTTATGCTCCAAGAATGTGGTAGAAGAATTTCTTCCTTTCCTGGAAGCTATTGTATCCAACGTCATTACATCTGGTGGAAAGCCTCCTGCTTCTCCTCTCTGATAGGCACTCTGATAATGGCGTACTTCATCCTTTAGGGGTGAGGTGTCATTTCCTCTTTTGTTGGATATTTCCCTCTGCTTTTCAGGGGAGCTTTTCACTGGTATATGTGGAGTTGTCTTTTTAGTTGGGGTTTTTTCCCCATCCTGCTCCTTTAGGGAAGTAGGATTCAGGAGGGTGAGTTCTTTCTCACCCCCGAGGAGTCTAACATCAGTTGATTTTCACTCGTTAACGCGGCAGTGGATTTTCGTGCCCGCTAGCCTCTTCTTCGCTTCAATTGGCCTATTCGGCCAAAGTGGGAGGGGCTTATCAACATTTGCCGATGCTTGGGTTCCGAAAATAATGAGGTCTTTCTGTTCCTCCTTTCCAGAGCAGTCGTCCACAATCCTAGGCAAATTTTTCGAAATTTTATCTCGTAAAGTGTACTTTTTAGTGTTGGACAGTGAAAAGACACAGCTAATTACTTCGTAGTGGCCAGTGTCTAGATCAGGTGAGCAGGAGAGTGGGTATATCTTGCGGAAATACTCACAGCTCCTGGGAGCCGGCGTCTAGACCCAGACGAGAAGCCACGCCCATTTTGGCCATATAGACCAATCAAGTGGCATTAACATCCGAAGAAGAACAAATCCACTTATTTGTAAAGAATGTCAAACACTTCGGGGGTTAAGAAGGATCTAACCCCCCGGAACAAGGTCTCCCCTGTCAAAAACCGACAGAATGAAAGCACCCCACTCACGACCCTCCAAAATACCCCTCAAGAGAGTGCTTCCAAACCCACAGTCAAAGACATTGTGCAGGCACAAATGCGTCATGCCCCAAAAGCTGTCAACATCGACAGCCATTACGATGCCTCCAACGAGAAGAAAACGGGGGACAAGAACAATAGCGAAAACGAATTCGTAAGTGACTACCAGAGGAAAGCCGGGAGCTCTCCTCCTGATAAAAAGCCGAAAATTAACAACACGGGAGCCGAGAACTTCCTATCAACCCAGAAGTTCTTTAGCGGTATTCTCGATGCTAAGCAGCAGGCTAAATCTGGGAAAGGAAACCCCCACTTCCCAAAGCTCCCAAGAGAAGATTGAGAGCTGAAATCTTCGAGGTCACTTACAACAAAGACGATAGAAGAGTGGTGATAAACCCGTCAATTCTCAAAAAAGCCAGATCAGCCTCCTGTAAACACAGATCCGGAAACCACTACTAACGATTCAGACTCATCCAGACTCACCCTTAAGGGTGAAATTCCACAAAAACTACTAACGCGATCTCTTTCGGACTACGCAATCCTCCCTACAGGCAACCGAGAAGGAGGAGCAACTAAGGGATCAGAGCGCTCCCGCCAACAACAGCAAAGGCGCCAGTAGCACTGTAGAACAGGAGTTTGAGCTGGAGGGAGCAGGAAGAAGCCTCATTGAAAAGATTGAGTCAATGAAAAACCAGGAAAGAGCCACCAAAATGATCGAGGAAACGCTTCAGGACGTGGCTACCGGCATGGATCTTAACCCTCCTCAAGAAGCAAAATCCACCCCTCAGAAGGGCCTCACAATATTCTGTGCCGCCGTCAGGAAACAACAAATCCTTGACGAGCAGCTCAGGAAAGAGCGAGAGGAGGCAAAACAGCTCCTCTCAAAAGCGAGACTACTCGAGAAGAGGAAGTCAGTCTCTCCCCAACAATCGCCTGGAGAGGCTGCAGGAGGTGGAACTCCCCCGATAATGAAAATAGTGGAACAGGAGGAGCAGAATAGGGAGGATTATCCAACGTAACGCCAGATTTTCGACCAAATCAAGGCGTAGGATAACCATGTAAAGACCAAAGTAAACGAGAAGGTCCACCTATTCTGCAAAACCAGCAGACCCATCTCTCCAGAACTGGCTGATTACCCTTGGCTGAGAATCCAAGACAGGGAGCTGAGGGAGGTCACTGACCATTATCAGGAAAAGTACGAGAAAGAAGCGGCTAAGGAAAAGGAGCGACTGGAAGGAATACTGAAAATCCTCAAGTCCCCACCTAAGAACAACAAAGAGAAGGATGACCAGGGCTTCCAACTGCCCAAGAAACCAGCAAAGAGGAAGTGGACACCCCTCACCCTCCAGGACGCCCCAATTCAGCTTAATAACTCGTTCGATGCAATTGCGGAAGAGGATGACAACGAAGACAAGCCCTCAGATGAACCCCAAGGAGAGGATACAGATACAAGAAAAGCTTTCCCCCCAATGAAGACTGCCAAAGCAAAGGCAACAACAACAATAAAACAACCGGCACCCCCGGCAGAAAATAGACACAAAAAATGTCCCCATATTTTCATCACAGGGACAATAACATTGGACACCGAAACCGAAACAAAAAGAGCTCCAAGGAAATCTGACGTACAAGTATACGGCCAAATCATCGTTGATATACACGAGTACGTCAGAGGACCACACCAGTCTGAAGAACAGACTTAAGGTAGATGGTGTCCAATTTCATACATACACTCTGCCGGACGAACGAAAGCACGCCTTCGTCCTGAAGGGGCTGGACCACTCCCCTAAAATTGAAGACATAGCCAAAGACCTAAAGAGGCAAGGCCTGGACACTTACGGCGTCACCAAGATCAATGACACTGAGAGAAAGCTAGCTCTACATCGTACTCACTGACAAAATAGCAACTGTTAGTTACTTGAACAAAAACCTCAGAGTTATGGGAGGAGTTATAGTACGATGGGAGATGAAGAGGAATGAGAGAACCGTCACTCAGTGCTATCGATGTCAGGTATAGGGACACGCTCAGTCCAACTGCAATAGAGCAGTGAGATGCATGAGATGTACAGGAGAGCATTGTTCGAGAGCATGCCCCAAGCCAAGGTCCACCCCCGGCGGTATGCTTCAACTTCCTGTTCAGAAGTCTGTGAGACATATCTCATGAGATCTCGGTAATCTTGTTCGGTAGAGGGTTGGACCCTAATACCGTCTTGCACATTTTTTGCCTTTGAAAAAGAAATTTTTCTGCGAACGCACTCTCGGTTTAACTTGACCCAGCAGTCCTTCTGTCGGATCGTAACTGGTGGCACTGCAGCTTCTTTCTGCACTTTGTTAGTCACATTTTCATTGACTTGATCATGATTAAGATTAGGTCCTCTGATATTAGAGGGACCGCGACAGGGTTTGGTTTGTGACCCGACAATAGTTACATTATCATCGTTCAACTCAATGTTTGAGCTACTTCCGGCCCTGCGTTGTGATTCAGACCCGGAAGCAACAGGGGGTGGCTATATTATGGACATCTAGGTCCATATTGTCCATATTGTCCTCATTTGCACGTTTTTGTGCAGGTTTACGTTGTTCGGACGTGGATCCCGTTTTTTAACACACCTTTTTATATTTTGAAGCGGAAGGTAGAGGAGAAAAGTTATCATTTACAGGACTAAGTCTGATGCTTGAATCATCATCATTTAATAAATTTTCCCAATCACTGGGTTTAACATCGAAGCGGATAAGAAGGTGCTTCAGTAAACGAAAAAGCTCCTTTTTATCCGCGGTTTCGAGAAAGGACCACGCACGTTTCTTATGGAAAAGGCTTTCCGTGAATTTGTTCGAATTTTTGGTTTGGTGTAGATATGGATGCACTGATCAAAAGTGTCCATTGCCAAAAACTCTAAAAATGGACATTTTTCGAGATATGGCTCTATCAATGTAATTTTTTTTTCATCTTTTGGATTTTGACACATAATCAGTTCACTCTCATACTTAGGAAATACCGAGTTTCTATAATTTCACTGCAGGAATCGATTGAAAAATAATTCTTTCTTCGTTTCAGATACTGCCATTTGAAGAAATTATCATACACTGCTCGTCTCTGACGAAGTAACTGGACTATTATTTTCAATTTCTATAGTCCTGCTTTTGTAGAAACAAAAACTTCTGAATTGCTCAAGGTATCATAGAGTCACATATATTCAACACCTTTCGATAGGGACTCTAGAAAAATAATATTCTATAGACACTATAGGAACTGAATCTGAGATACTTTTTTTTTTTAATAGTTTCCTAGTCGTCATAGAAATAGTGGTAAATGCAAAATGAGCATATAGAAAATCGTTCATAATGTAGGCTGACGACATAAATACTCGTATCGAATGCAGTTTTTTCATACCGAGTGTTAAATATCAATAGAAACAAGGGAATACATACCCAATAATCATTTCTAATCGCTAATCGAACCGTTAAGGCAAACGTATCCGTGAAAATGTCTCAATATTTGATATGATGTGGATTTCGATGCACTGATCAAGTGTCTATTGCTACAGACTACAAAAATGGACAGTTTTCAAGATATGGCCGTATCAATATCTGATTTTTTTCGTTTTCTAGATTGTGGCTCATAATCGCTTAGCTCTTATACCCAACAAAAACGGAATTCTGTCGATTTCTGCGCAGGAATTGGCTGAAAAACAGTTGTATTTCATTTCAGATACATTCATTTGGATAAATTAGAATACACTGCTCGTCACTGGCGATGTAGCTGGGCTATTATTTTCAACTATTGTATTTTCGTGTTCGTAGAAACAAAAACTCTTGAATTGTTCTAGTTCTAACAAACATACTTATATCCAACACAATTCAATTGTGGCATGTAAAAAAATAATATGCGATACTCACTCTAAATATGTTTTGATTATTTTTAAATATTCTCCTGGCCATCAGGAAAATAGTGGAAAATGCAAAATGAGAAACTAGAAAATCGTATTTATAATATGACTCCTGCCGTGAAAGCCTACATTCTCTCATCAGTTATCGGTGGTTCAATTGACAATTAGAAATGATTTTTCAGTATGTACATTTAACACTCGATATAAAAAAATCTGCATTCGATAAGAGTATTCATCTCGTCAGCTTACATTATAAATACGATTTTCTAGTTTCTCATTTTGCATTTTCCACAATTTTCTTGATGGCCAGGAGAATATTTAAAAAAAAAATCAAATCATATTTAGAGTGTGTATCGCATATTATTTTTTTAAATGCCACAATTGAATTGTGTTGGATATAAATATGTGTGTTAGAACTAGAACAATTCAAGAGCTTTTGTTTCTACGAACACGAAAATACAATAGTTGAAAATAATAGCCCAGCTACATCGCCAGTGACGAGCAGTGTATTCTAATTTATCCAAATGAATGTATCTGAAATGAAATACAACTGTTTTTCAGTCAATTCCTGCGCAGAAATCGACAGAATTCCGTTTTTGTTGGGTATAAGAGCTAAGCGATTATGGACAACAATCTAGAAAACGAAAAAAATCCTATATTGATACGACCATATCTTGAAAACTGTCCATTTTTGTAGTCTGTAGCAATAGACACTTGATCAGTGCATTGAAATATACATCATATCAAATATTCAGGTATTTTCACGGATCCGTTTGCCTTAACGGTTCGATTAGCGATTAAGAATGATTATTGGGTATGTATTTCCTTGTTTCTATTGATATTTAACACTCGGTATAAACAAACTGCATTCGATACGAGTATTTATATCGTCAGCATACATTATGAACGATTTTCTATAGGCTCATTTTGCATTTACCACTATTTCTATGACGACTAAGAAACTATTTAAAAAAAAGTATCTCAGATTCAGTTGCTATAGTGTGTATCGAATATTATTTTTCTAGAGCCCCTATCGAAAAGTGTTGAATATATGTGACTCTGTGATACCTTGAGCAATTTAGAAGTATTTGTTTCTACAAAAGCTGGACTAAAGAAATTGAAAATAATTGTCCAGTTACATCGTCAGTGACGAGCAGTGTATGATAATTTCTTCAAATGGCAGTATCTGAAACGAAGAAAGGATTGATTACTTATATTTCGGGCGTCCATCATCTTAATGGTTGAAAGATTTCTATCTCTTTCAAATTTTTTCACAGCGTTTCAATTGCTTGAATCCGCAATCGTCTTCTGGTGAATAGTGACAAAATCAGATGCCACGCGACCTTTTATAGGTCTATAATTAAGTGTAATTACGCGCGGTCTTGTGGCGCGCGTGGTTTCGCGCTTTTTCTCCCTCCAAAACGGTCCATGAGCGGTTTCCATACGTTTTTAATTTCCACGCTTGGTTGACTGAAGGCACCATTGGCTTCTATGTAAGTGGTTTCCATAAATTTCCGTTTGAACCAATGTTCCTCTCTGTGAAGAACACTAGCTTCGTCCCCGGTGGTGTTTTGTCCAGGCGTGGACAGCAATTCCCGAATTTGATGTTTCCCCTCGTTGAGTCCACTTTTTGTGTTCGGCTATTCTTACTGATAATGGCCTCTTGGTCTCTCCGATATAGGAATCTCCACATTCACATGGGACTTTGTAAATACAGTTTTTGCTGGATTCGTTACTACATCCTCTAAAACATTCAAACGAAGAAAAAATTATTTTTCAATCGATTCCTGCAGTGAAATCATTGAAACTCGGTTTTTCCTAATTATGAGAGTGAACTGATTATGTGTCAAAATCCAAAAAATGCCATATCTCGAAAACTGTCCATTTTTGGAGTTTTTGGCAATGGACACTTTTGATCAGTTCATTCAGATCTACACCATACCAAAAATGCGGACAAATTCACGGAAAGCCATTTTCCATAAGAAACGTGCGTGGTCCTTTCTCGAGCATCATGAACAACAATGTAACAAAAAATTAAGCGAACGAATGCTAACGAAACTCAAAAACTTACAGTTTTTCCTGACACTGACAGTGACAGTTCACTCACATAACAAACATCCATCCAAAAAACCTTTAGGGGTAATTCCCAGGCTCCGGAGGCTATCTGGAAATGTTTCAGGACTCTCTATTTGTCGGTTGATTGTAGATTGGGGTTTTTCAAATCAGTGTTTCCGCCAAAAAGTAGGAATTCGTCTGGGAGTTCTTCAATAACAACTTTGTTGACACGTTGCTAGGGACGCTCTACGTTTACATACGACACTAACTCAATCGCCAAACTGGCGTATATTTATAATAGAGCCGTGAATTCCTGCCTGCCAACCAGAAGCCAAACCGCTAGTAGCGGGGCGTAATGGAGATCGCGGTGGAGATATACTCTCCGTCGAGAAATTTCGAACAGATTTTTGCACGATCATTATAATGATGGAAATTAGTTTTTCTCCACTGATCGTTTGAAAATATGAATTTTAAATGGGAGGTTATGACAAACCAGATTTCCAGGAGCTGTGGACAATCCCGCAAGAAATATCCACTTTCCTACTCACCTGTACTAGACACTAAGCCTCACTTAATAGATGTTATTGACGTGAAATTTGAGGTTTAAAAAATTTTATGTGCACAAAAATTTTGAGAAATTTGCCTAAAGCTGTACCAGGTCGATAGTTGACGGGTTTCCTTCGTTCCAGGGGAAATGCGTTGGAGCGTCGGGGTGATCAATCACGATGTTGTTGTTCAGGGAATATTCCCAGAGTACCCTTCCATTTGCATTTTGGCGGGTGTAATTCCATTCAGGCCTCTGCGCCTTGAAGTCTCTAGCCAGCAGCACTTTGTGCCCACTGTTATCCACATCCATGGCTGTCATTATGTTACTGATTATTGTTGTTTATCGAATATATCCTTGTGCCATTCTCCAGCTGGATTTCAGCATGTTCCAGGGTTTGGAGCTGTAGCACGATCATATGCGGTATACTGGTCCTAACAAGAATCGCTACTCCGCCCCCTCTCATTGCATTGGGCCTGTTTATTTTTAAATTTGGCCTGACTGTCCTGATGGTGAAGAATCCTCTGAACTGTAGTTTGTGATCCGGTTGGAGACCAGTCTCGGACAGAAGCATGTAATCTAAGCAATTATGAGGAATAGCACCTAACCTAATCATTTTTCAAAATTCATAATTAATTCATATTATTTAGCCTAGAGTAAAATGTCCCATATTTCATATTCATTCATCAGAATCTTATAATCTATGATTACATTCATTGAAATAAAGTATTTCCTGCAAAATCAAAGTTCAACGAGAGTCATTAACCAGCAGGTATTGGGTTATATTCCGGTGCAACAACACTCGATGGCTTGAATGCTGATTATGCAATAGTCAGCGATAAATTGAAATGTTTGCTTTGATTGGGGCTTTTTCCATTCTGAGAAATCTGGGTGATAAGACAGACCGTCAAAGAGTCTTTTTCAATTTCAAAATTTAATAATAATAATAATAATAATTGATTTTATTGATAGAAATGCATACAAAGGTAATAGAACAAATTACATGCCTCCATCAAAAGGCAGAATTCAATTCTCGATTTCATCAAGAGATTTGATCGGAACTTGCTCTTCCATTCAACCTTCAAGCACCACGGGCAGCTTGACGCATTTCATCCCCTTGGTGGTGTTCTTAAGGTAAGTAAATTTATTTGTACATACCCTTTTTATTGTTCACTATATTTTTACTGGTTCACTTCACTTGTGTTGTGTAGCACAGGGTGATATTTGTTCACATGGCTTTACCTAGATTTTAAATAAATAACTGATTTCACTTCACTGTTTTATTCACTACCATACCAGAGGCCAGGGGTTCTTCAAACCCGTTCGTGACAATATCGATCTTACGTTTGAGAATGAGGTTCGCAACAAGATGATACCTACTACGAATCCCATTCACATTCAGCATGCATACCTTCAGTGGCATCTTTAATCCGTAACTCTGGATATTTTCCATTACCCTCCAGCAGGCATGGAATTTTTCGCCGTCATCTCAGGCACTCGATGATGTCATCCAATGCCTGCAAAAGGCCTTCGGTGTTAATCAGGCCACTGATAGCCTGATGTCTTTCCATGAAACCACTCACTGCATTGGTGGATGCAGAAACTGAGACTGTATTGACGTTGTTGTTTGCCCGCGGCAGTCGTTGGGGGGGAATAGGGAGGGGGATGGGGGGAGGATTTACCCTGTGGCGTTGCTCCTCTTCATTTTATTTTCTTGCTTGGGCTCTCCTGTCCTATGCATTTCCTTGCACTGGAGGGGCTGGAACAAACCTTGGCTTCGGGACCGGCTTCCTCTTCTCCTGTCTTTTCAAATGGAGCTGATATGCTGCACATTGCTTGAAGCATGCAGTGCTCCGCAGTTGTAGCATACCGCTGACGTGCTTCTGGGTTTGGGGCATGCTCTGGACCAGTGATTGCAAGCGCATTTCATGCACTTCACTGGTCTGTTGCAATTTGATTGTGCATGGCCCCAGGCTTGGCATCAGTAGCATTGGGTGAAAGATCGGTTGTTACTCCTGATCTCCCACCTTACCAGCATTCCATTTACATCCCTGATGTTCTTCTTGAGGAAACCTACGGTTACCTTTTTATCTGTTGTACTAAATACAGCTGCCTTGCTGTATTTTTGATAGGGGTAATCCCGTAGGTTTCCATGACTTGGTTAGCCAGATCGTCCCTTATGTCCGTGATGTTTGGGCTATAGTCCAGCACCTTCAGTATAAAGGCATGCCTTCTTTCCCCCGATAGTGTGAAGGTGTGATACTCCACTTCTGCCGTTTTCAGTCTCTCTTTGAGCTTTGCGTGGTCTCCTGCCGAATTGGCATAGATGAGCGAGGACTTGTTGGTATACTTGTAAGCAAGTTTTCCCTCCAAGTCCTGCTGGAGCATAAGTTTTGTTGTGTTGTCCAGCCTAATCGTCCCATCTATGACAATCGGTGGACATTTCTTCTTGGCGGCTACTGGGGAAGGGGTAGTGTCATCTTGGAAGCTCGTTCGTCTGGCTTCCTTCCTTTCTTTTCCTAGTTCCCTTCCTACCGTTCAGGGACTTCGGGGACGGTTGGAGCTTCATCTTCTTTTTGTTCTTCTTTCTCTTCCTCTCCAGCAATCGCTGCGAAGGAATTTCGTGTGGCAGTGGGGAGGTCCTGGAGGTTGGGGAAGACGAATTTTCTCTTTCCAGTCTTCCTTGGTTAGGTGAAGCCTGTTTCTTCATTTCCTTCATCCTCAACCTCGTTGCTTACTGTCTCTTTGGTGGGCGATTTCAGTAATCGCAACATTTCCAGGAGGTTGTTCTTTTCGGTCTCCATTTCCTTCCTGTATTTTTCCCTGTAGTGTTCAGAGATCCCCATAATTTCTTTCTCCCTTATCTTCACCAACGGGAAGTCCTTCAATTCGTCGGGGACTGGCCTGTTGACTCTGCAGTACTGGGCCACTTTTTCGTTAGCTTTTTGTTCGATTTGCTCTTCGATTTTTCTCAGCTGATCAGTAATCTGAACGTGGCTAACGCAAATTGTGTGGCTCTGTACTGCTTCGGACGGGAATCTGTTCACTACAGGGAGTGCGGCTTCTTCTTGGCTGGTGGGCGTTTGTGGAAAGATTTGTCTCCTCTTCGTCAGGAGCTTCAACCTGTCCCTTTCTTGCACTTTCGCTTTTTGCTCAATTCTGAGCTGCTTGTCGCGAATTTGCTGGTTCAAGACTGCAGAACAGAATTGAGTCATTTGAGTGTTTCTTCCACCTTGTCTTTCACTTCTGGTGGGGTGCCAATGGGCATTTTTGGTGGCTTCTTCATTTGTGTCAAATCGTTTTGCCTAATGGTATGCACATCAGGTGGTCTGCTGTTGACCTGATTGACTCACTGGTTTTTTTAAAGTCAATTTCCCATTCTTGAGTGCTGAGCTTTTCTCTATGTGGGGCGCTAGTGCTTGGAATCGCATTAGTGTTCGGCGAGAATTGCAGCTCAGGGCTGTCTGCTTGGAGGGTATTTGTTGGCATTTGTGGCTCAACAGTTAATTCTGGGATTTTTACTTCCTCAGTGGCCTCGGGTTTTGATTTTTCCGGCATGTTCTTGGCTGTTTCTGGTTCTGATTTCTCCCGTTGTTTTGGGAAAAGTTCAGTGATTCTGGGGTCTACCATTGTTGTTTTCCTCTGCGAATCTTGCCTTACCTCAAATATTTGGGCTCTCCTTCTTGAAACCTTTGACTTCTCACCCTCTGACTGAGCCTGTTTGGCTACTGAGACTTCTGTGAAGAATTTCTGCGGGTCCCTAATGCGGGATTATTCGTAGTCGTTCTTCGGCTTTTTGTCAGGGGGTGAGTTGTCAAGATTTTCGAATCTCATTCGAAATTTTTCGAAAGAGGAATGTTTACTGCCAGAGGGCACTTTTCTGGCCTTTCTCTACTGTCGCCGCTGTTGGTGGTTGTTGATAGCTGCGACGCCGGTCTTTTGGTGGCTTGTGAGGGTGTAGCTTCCCTCAGACTGGATTCGTCGCTATTTTCGGGTTTTCAGACTTTTTCCTTCTCCCTTTAGTCACCGATCTTGTTGGGGGATCGTTGGTCTTCCAAGAGGAGGTAACATCCCCTTTCGGATGCTCCCCTGATTGTTTTGCTACCACCCCCCGTAATGTTTAACATTGATTTTTGTTCAAACTATGGCTTTGTGCCGGTCTTGTGGTACTCCACTAGTAATTGGCCTAAACGGCGTAGGTGGGCTTGGCTTCTTGCCTGGGTCTAGACCAGGCTCCCAAGAGCTGTTGATAGTCCCGCAAGAACAGCGTGCCATTAGACAGTGCTGATAGTTGTCAACTCGCTCCCTCGGATTTCAGAATTTTTGGTGGAAAACCCAATTATCAATTGCACTGAGCTGCATAAACCAAAGAATAAGAAGATTAAGAGCCCACTGAGAAGACTCCCCAAGCCGCTGGATTCACCCCCTGATTGTGGGGAACGATTTATTCTGTCAGTTGGACAGTACCCAAAAACCGTAAGTTTTCTTATTGCTTTCGTTGATCATGATGCTGGAGGATATTTCTGAATACCTCCAGAAGGTAGATCGCAAGGAATTATTTGCATTGCTTTCTCACCTAGTTATAAGATTCGACGTAAGACCCGAGGACATTGATAGAGCATTTCGTGACAGCAATTCCTCATTTACGATCGACAATCCCACTTGTCACCCTGATAACAATTCCGCTCCATTTACGGTAGTTAACCGTAAAACAAGAGTTGGATTTCGTAAAATCTCTTTCTCCAAGGCTTCTTCCATTTCAAATAGAAGTATACGGGGTGATACCACCAAACAAAACCCTGTGAATGATGTAAACATGCACGTCAAAAACGATTTGCAAACGGCTTATGATCAAGGAGAGATCAAAACGTAGCCGTAATACGAATGACAGTAGTGACGAATACACTGTTGTTGAGATGGGGCCTGAGCCTGTGGCTTCTTCAAGCAGGCTGGCTGATTTCAGAGAGAACGCTCCACAGAGGAAGTCAGCCGTTCCGCCCATTGCCATTTGGCAGAAGGGGAGTTGGGCTGCAGTTAATAAGAAATGCAGCGAGAGAAATGTGAATTTCTCTAATGCCCGCAATACGCAGGACAGAATCAGGGTACAGCCCGCTTCATCTGAAGATTACCGCGAGTCAACGCATATTCTGGTGGAGGAAAAAATCCCCCATCACACGTACTCCTTCCCTGAGGACAAACCACTTAGGGTCGTTCTCAGGGGAGTCCCCGAATATATGAATATTGAAGAGATTGAAGACGACCTCTTGACGAAGGGTTTCACCCCCGAATCAGTGGCACGAATGTTCAGTCAGAACATGGAAGCCGATGCACTTGGTTCTGGTGCTCATGCCGAAATCCCAACGTGAGATCTATCAAATCGTCGATATTCTTGAGATCGGAATTTTCGCAGAGCCCCAGAGAGCAAGGGGGTCAGCAGGACATTGCCATACGTGCCAAAGATTCGGGCACGCACAGCGAAACTATATGGCAGTTCCTGTATGTGTTAAATGCGCATGCAATAATTTATCCCGAGACTGCGTAAAGCCGCACAGCGAAAAGGCTAAATGTTGCAACTGCGGAGGAGCCCACACGGCCAGGTACCCCCGGTGTCCAAACTTCCCCAAACTCAAACGTAGCAACACGGGAGGGACGAGAAGGGGGCACCTTCCTCAGCTGTGAAAGCAGCCAAAGCAGGCTCAGGCCATGCAACGAGACCAGCTGATTCCAGCACTGTCCGTGCGGTAACCTCCCACGCAGGTGCTCTTAGCGCGAGTGTGGAGCCCTTGTCACCGACGTCAAAGGGTACGAAAGACATATTCGCTGCCTTTGAGCAAATGAAGGAGATCTTCAACGAATTTCCTAAGCTGCAGCACATGTTTGTGCCCAGTACCGCTGTGCTTTCTGTCGCCAAATAAATGGCTGTGCCTACTATAAGGCCCAGTTCCTCAAAGGTTGTATTTTGGAACTATAATGGTTTCAACGATAAGAAGCTTGATCTCGAAGATTTTACGGTGCGACATAACGTCGACTACGTGCTACTTCAAGAGACGCATGTTAACGGTGAGCCAGTTGCATTTCTCAATTACAGATTCTTTCGAAAGGATCGTATTTACGGTGCGACATAACGTCGACCACGTGCTACTTCAAGAGACGCATGTTAACGGTGAGCCAGTTGCATTTCTCAATTACAGATTCTTTCGAAAGGATCGTATTGGGTGGCGTGGGGGAGGTGTTGCCATTCTGGTAAAGCGTCCCCTTTGCTTGTCACAATTCGGCATTTATCGCGATAGAAACCACACCATGGAAGTGGTGGAAATTGAAGTCGAAACGAGTAGGGGCCCTCTTAGAGTGATGTCTGCTTACAATCCTACGAACAATCTGATACAGGGTGATACTCTTGATTCTTTGTTGATGAAATCCAATATTCCGACGATCGTCGCTGGAAATTTGAATGCAAAGCACGTGTCGTGGAGCCGGGTGTCAAACCGCAATGGGTTGGCGCTCGGGGCACATATGGACAGACATGATTACCATGTTGTGGGTCCAAACGAGCCATTACATAATGATCGTTTCAGACCAGATGTGCTTGAAATTGCGTTGGTCAGAAACATTCCCTGGACTTGGGAGATTTACCCGCTTTCCGAATTGTCCTCCAGTCTTTCTTTGGCTGGGTGATGATCCTATCCCCCGAGGTAGTTTTCTGCGGAAGTCGACGAACTGGGAGACTTCCACTGAGGTTCTTGAAGATAAATATGTCGCTTCTGATAGACTCCAGACTCCAGCCGAGTTGGAAGAAGCTTTAGCATCTTTCGAGCTAGCCGTGAATGACGCACTTGAGGCCTCCACGACCAGTGAGCGGGGTCCTTTGGGATCTTACAATGGGTTCCACCGTAGGATCAAAGATCTTATCCGGAAGAGGAACTGACTCAAAAGAGTATATCAAAGGACACTTTCCCCTGGAGACAAGGTAAGATCCAACCACAAGGCTAATGAAGTTAAATCTGCGATCCTGGACTACAGAAACGAAAGGAGGAGTGATACGCGTTCCGGCTTCGAACCCCGAGATGAGGAGCTTTGACGCCTTATCAAAAGGAATCGGAGTCGGAGGGCTGAGCTTCCGCCCATTCATGGCGAGCGCGGTATATGTTATGCCTCGGTCAACAAGGCCATGGCCTTCGCATATACGATGAAACGACAGTTTGTCTCCAACACGATCGAGGATGATGACGATTTCAGGGATGATTTTGTTAAACGAAAGGTCACGCAAATTCTTTAGGAGGAGGATGACAGTGACATTCGTCCCGCCTCTGAGGATGAGCTTAAGGCACACATTCGTGGCCTTAAAAAGAGAAAAGCTTCGGGAGCTGATTCAATAACCAATCAGGTTTTGGAAAAGCTTCCGGACGGCCAAATTGGCTCCATGAGGAACATAATAAACAACAGTCTGCGCCTTAGGTACTTTCCCAGCAGGTGGAAACATGCCATTGTTGTCATGATCCCGAAGGGAGGCCAAGACCCGATGTTTCCACAGAATCATCAACCAATTAGTCTACTCAGCTCGGTGGGAAAACTTACTGAGCGAGCCGTACTGGAATGGCTGTCTGATGAAGTCACTGACAGAAATGTTCTGCCCAATGAACAATTCGGTTTTAGACCAGGTCACTCTACGGAGCTTCAGGCCTTGTGGATAGTGGAGGAGGCCATCGGTGAGTTGAACAAGGGACACTTCGTGTCCCTCCTCCTTCTTGATATGGCGAAGACTTTCGACCGTGTTTGGCACGAAGGCCTTCTATACAAGATGCACCTCCTCGGTTTTCCTTGAGGTCTGATCAGATGGATAGGCTCCTTTTTAAAGGCAGAACATTTCAGGTTAGTGCTGAAAATGCTTTCTCGGATACGAGAGACATTCTCGCCGGGGTCCCTAAGGGTGCTGTTCTTTCACCCCTGTTATATTCTATCTACACTTGCGACATTCCGAGAACAGAGCACGTGAAGGTCTCTCTCTATGCCGACGACACTGCGTTACTTGCCAGTTCCATGAATCCGGAGCAAATGATGGTCTATCTGCAGACTGCATTGGACAATCTGGAGCAATGGTTCCTGGATTGGAAAATACAAGTCAACCCTGCGAACACGCAGATGATCTCTTTGGAAAGGAGACGAGGACTGCCGGAAAGAGGCGTGATAATCTCGGGAAGGGAATTTGATGGCTAGGCAAGGTCAAGTACCTTGGTTTGAGACAATCGATCGTGGGCTCACTTAGGGCCCACACAATACTGACTTGAGGGCCAGAATGCACTCTAGATTGAGTTCTCTTTACCCGCTCCTCAACAGGAGGAGTATACTCAATAGGTACGCTATGTTAAATGCATCAGCCGCCTGGGGTCACGCAGACCCCACCCATATTCTGAGTCTGAAATGGGTCCAGAGCAAAATTCTGCGGATGATAACCTATGCCTGATGGTTTGTGCGAAACATTCGAATCCGCGAAGATCTAATGCTGCCTTCCATTCGGCAAAGTATCCGTAAGCGTAATCAGCGTGTATTTGATTGTGCGGAAGCGCATGAAAATCCGCTAATAAGGGTTGCAATAGATTACATTATTGACGACCCTAGATTTCCAGCACTCCGATGAAATAGGTGTAGAGTCTCTTCACTCAAACACCCCTGTCAACATGGGGTAATAGCAACGCCAGGGCGGCGCAGAATGTTTGTGCTCTGTTTCCGTATGTATACCAAATCTACCCTTGAATTATCTTTCTGCTGAATGTGCGATCAGAGAGCGAGGGGGCAAGGATCCGACTTGAACAATAGTGATCTGTCTAGACCTGTCTAGACACTGAGCCACACTTCTCTACGATTTACAGTTAAAATTTGTAACAAACAGAAAAAACACTTTAAAATTTTTGAAATATTGCCCAGAGTAACATAGGTGTACTCTGGTCGGCTAGCCAGAGCATACTACACTCGATGCGAAATTTTTGCAGGTCGCATGATGCTGCCGTCCAGGGTGCGGTTCTGATCAAGCCGACCCCCAGACAAAACTCGAAGCAAAGTTTTCCAGCTCCCTTACATTTCATAGCACTTTTCAGTGCTGTAGATAACACCGGTCAGTGTCTGAAATGGTTCTCTGTGCAAAATTATATGCTGTGCGAGTCCAGCCATCTATCGTTTCCGGGAAATAAATATTTTTGAGACACTTGCGGCGACATGAACAATTCTATGATTTCTGCAGCAATGAGACGTAATAAATGTTTTTCAAATTATCAAATGTATGCACTGTGCTGATAAGCTGACTAAGACCGTATGTCGATAAGCTGAATTCAAAATCCCTTGCTCATTATAAACTGAAAAAATTTATGAATCATGATGAGAGCATGATCAAGTACTGCCGTTGTCACTCATGCAAACAATTTATAAGAGGGAAACCTATAAGGTTTGGTTAAAAGGTGTGGTGTATCAACTCCAAAACTGGATATTTGAAAAATAGTGAAAATTATCAAGAAGAGAGCATCCGTCGTTCAGGAGAGTACGAGTTGAAATTTGGAAAACCATCAGCTCCATTTGTATCAATGTTGAATGAGTTGGATTTACAAGAAGGAAATATTCCGTACCACCTCTTTTGTGATAATTTGTTTACAAATATAAGTTTCCTGGAACACCTAAAATTCAAAGGTTATCATGTTACGGGAACTTTACGTTAGGATCGAATACCGAAAGGATGTCCACTCACACATAAACGTATCATGCGAAAGAAACCGCGAGGTTATTATGAAACAACTTTGGAAAGAACCACGAGAACACAAATACTAAATGGGTCAATAACAATGTTGTCAGTGTAGCTTCCACATTCTATGGAAACGAACCACTAACTAATGTGAAACGTTACAGTCAGAAGGAACATAAAATGATTCAAGTTCAAGACCGAATCTAATTTGCCAGTTAAACTCCAGTATGGATGGTTCTGACCTCATGGATGAAAATATTGGTAGATATCAGATATGATTCAGAAGTAAAAAGTTGGGTGGCCAATATTCATTCGGTATATAGATGCTTCGATGAATAATTTCTGGTAACTTCACTGGAAAGCAAATGGTAATGAAATGAATCAGTTGACGTTCAGAAGAGAATTGGCAACAGTTTATCTGAAAAAGTTTGGTGTCGCAGGAAAACCTGGTGGAAGACCATCCACATAAAAACCAACATAACACTGAATCAGATTTCTGATGATATTCGGTACGACAGAACAGATCATTTGATTAATGAAATACCCGGAAAAAGAGAAAGAGATGTGCTGGTGAAGGCTGTTGTTCACATATCAGAACTACGTGCCAGAAATGCAAAATGGGCCTCTATTTATTATATTTTGCTATATTCCATAAAAAATAATTATTGTTATTAAAATTTATTTTTCCAAAGAGTTTATTTTTTCAGTTGGGCCCTATTTGACCTTCTATTATCCTAGCGTAACCATATGTTAACGGTCATTTTCGACAAAAAAATTTGAAAATTGTAAAAAAATATTTTTTCTCTTTTCTAGACTTCCAGTATAACTCAGAAAAGGTTAATAAGAACAAAAAAATCAAAATGGAAAACTCCGGCTTCTAAGGATTTCAAACCAGATCAAGAAATATCATTTCAGGGAATCTATATTTACTAAGAATGAATCAAAACCAAGTTTTAGCACAGATTTGATTACAGTGGATTTGACAACTTTACCAATTAAAATATCTGAAAAAAATGTTAAAAATGGTCGGCCAAAACGGACGACCAAACCGGTTGAGCGACTGGTATATACAACAAAGTGATGAATAATGGTTAGTTTGGCTTATACATTTTTTTCATTATTAATATTTTTTTATCAGGAGGGAGAATATTGTAATGTATTATTGTAATTATTATCATCATGAGATTAGGGAATAAGCTTACTGCGCATGACATTGCAGATCGTGTTGATTGTAGTCAGTTATCATCAGGTGTCGATAAAATAAAAGATAATGTGGATTTATGTGTATGATTTCATCAGTATATTCTATGAATATCACAGTGACAGAGCCAACTGAGATAATAAATAGAGCGTCATTCATCTCTTGTGACATGACATGAGATGAGTCAGATGGGATTGAGATTGACAATTACACATAATAATGAATACAATATATGGATATTTAATTTTTGTTCACTTCAATAAATTCGTCTGGCGAATAAAATGCATGGGTAACGAGAAATTTTTTCAGCGAAACTTAGAATTTTCTGTGATTGACTCAAGTGGCAGGTTATGGAAGTATAAGGGTGATTTTTTGTGATGAGACCAGTTAAAGTTACCTATGTAAATGTAGGGATTACGTATTCTCACAATTAGGTGATCCATTGATGTCTCATGCTTTGGAAGAAAAAACCCAACAACTTCCCATTTATTAGATGTCAACTAGCGAACCCCTCTATTGACCAATCAATCTCCTAATAATATGGTATTTCTCTCAGAATATCGAATTCTTTCTTGGTTTGACCGTTTGATATTCTGAGAACTGAAAACCTCTGTTTCTTTCGAGATAATACGATACCTTTCCTAATCAGAGTTCAGAGTCCTTTTCGGTGGTCAATAACTCAGGAAATTTTCTTACCCTACTGCCCTTCCATACACATGACGGCTTTCACAATCATATCTTTTTGGGCCCATTTCAATCATGTGTGTGGCTACGCCAAATGCATCTTTTTAGTTCTCAAAAATGCATTGTTGATTCCCAACTCAAAATAGACTCCAACTGGGCATACTGTGAAGATGGATTATTGAAGAAATCAGTTTTCTAAAACATACCTCGAGCATATGTTTAATCATTCAGTGCTGCCTTCTCAAGTGACTCCTAACGTCGGTGGAATTCCTTGATTTTGTTACAATTTCTTTCTCTCCCGAGAGGTGAGATACTTTTCTATAACACAATACAAATCTACCGTGCTGCAATTTATCACTGACTAATTGCAACAATCCTTCTCCCAAATTTGTTCGATTCCTCCTATAGATTGGTGGCTAGTACCCTTCTGTGGCAAAGTAGTCCTCTTCGTCTTTGTGTATTTCCGTTGACTGTTTCCATGTCCCAAGTATACCAATTGCATTTAATTTCCTTGAGTTGATCCCTTGTTGTGGTCCAGTTCTTTTTTCAGTTGACGGATGGTTTCCCTCAAATATACTGCTGTATCTCATCTTCTTGAAGTAGACCACTCTTTGTTGTCTTGTCCATGCTTCAAGAATACAAACTATGTCTCGTCTCTTCCAAGTAAATCCTTCGTTTTTCTCGTTATGCTGTCTGGAAACAGCAGCTTCCATGTCTGTACCTGAAGCGGCTTCCACTTGTGAACCTGGTGTCGCCCAGTCCTCTGGAAGTCGCTTCAGTTGGTGTCCCTTTGTCTACTCCTTTCCTGGACTCCTCGGTCTCGAGGCTCCATTCTGAAAAAGTCTCATTACTTCGTCGCTACCATCTTCCTTCGTGTTCCTTGGAGTTTTCTGTAGACTTGCTTCACTCATGTTATTCTTCTTTCTGTGATTTTGCATCCTGACCTTCATTACTCTGATTACTACTCTGATACCATTATATTTTCTTCGAGTTGCAACAGCGATGCAACTTGTCCCATGTCACCAGGTTTTCCTTATCCCCATTCCGTTGTCAGGATGAGAAATACTACTATCAATACTAGTAATAAAAAAAGGAAAGAGTTCCATTACTGAAAAGCTCAGTTTTGTTCGGAATTTCACTCTGACTTAACCCTGCATAGATAAAAATATATTTCTGAGGGTCTGTGAATGATTTCATGATTGTCTCCATTTTCTCATGATTTATTTCTGAGAATATAGTCGAGACGCAAATGAAACAATATGTCGTCACGTTCTCTTCGACTATTGGCTCAAAGGAAACGAGTAGCGTTTCATTTGTGAAAATTGATCTCTAAGCCCCTACTCACTCTATAGTGGCGTGAATTCTGCCACACAAAAATAATTACTGACGTCGAATTCCATGAATTGCTGAGGATAACAACTCAAGAAGGTCTCCTTATGGCAAAACAGGTTTTATTTTCCTTTCACAAACGTGGCGGCCTTCACAAACATATCTACCATGTGTCTTGCTTATCCAAAACCACCTTCTCACGTTCTCAAGAATGATTTGTTGATTTGAAATAGACCTTCTGTGAATCTGGGTAGTTGAAGAATTCAATTGTTCTGAAACATTCTTCAAGCGTATGGCTAGTTATGAGAAGAGTATACTACGTTTGCTCGACCGATATCACAAACTTATAGGTGACCCCTTTGTCCGTAGCTCTGTACGGTGTGACCACTGTGAAACTTCCTCATTTTCGCAACATTGGATATGTCTCTTTGAAATTCAAACCCAAACCACATCAAAAATTTGAGAAAAGTATCGCTCAGATTTTTTTTCAATAAAAAAATCTGAAAAATATTCAAATAGGTATTCCGTTTCTCCAATCTTCCATCGATAGCTGTCCTGCATTTGATTTAATTCAGTTCAAATTTATCGAAAGTATACTTCCATATACCCTACTCAAGTGTATAGTTTTTGAGATGGATCAGAAAATAATAACAGGCTTTTCCGAGTGATTTTTCAAAACAAATGGAAATGTTTCAAAGTCCAAATGCGGCTAAGGTGATTATCAAAACGGAAATTTCAAAACTGCAATTCGCTTCTGAATTTTCTACACGTACTCGAGAAACACCCTGTATATTGTTATCCCTATATTCTCCTCATATTGATTTCATAGATGGAAATAGTATAGTGTATATCTAGTAGTAAAAGCAATACATTCTCGGACGACAATGTAAATTGTTGGCCGGGAATTGTAATTTACGTAACAAGTCCTGAAAATACTGTTAGCGAGTCCTGAAAGTCTGCGAGTCCAAAAAAACTGTTTTCGGACGTATTGCGTACACTATTTTTTCGGCAACCATTTAGTCTAAGAGACGAAGAGAGGTCGACCTTCACTCATCTGTTAACCGGATGAAACATACTTTTTATGAAGTTACAAAAATAGACGAACATGCCTAATTTGGGTTGCCTATCAAAAGGTGGTCATGACTATATACAGTGAGTTTCAAAAATTGGCACCATATGGAAACTTTTTTATTATAGATTTGTCAGAAAATTGCATTCTTCATAAAAATTGGTGCATTACGGAATACTTGTATTCGAGTTATCAAAATTCTGAATTTCCAAACGGTGTACAGGGGGAAATGAAAAATTGAATTTTGATCGAGAGTAAACTACCCTGGCTGTGATTCCAAATTTGAATATTTCGAACATTTTAGTTCTTATTTGTATTATATATCGAAATTCGAACAGAAACATTCTAATTCTTATTTATATTAATATCAACATTGAAATTCGAACACTTCCCAGCCTAGTCCGGGAAGTACTAGGCCGGGAAGTGCTACTTTCCCAAAGAAAAAATGTCCGGGAAGTGAAAACTTCCCGGATGGTTGCCGAAAAAGTACTTCCCCGTACCTTTTAGGTCCGAAAACGGTACGAGAAAGTTCGTTGCTTAGCAACGGACTGAATACTAGATTAGCGTATTTTGAGTCCTGAAGTTGCTCCGAGAAAGTGGGCATCCTAGAACGATTTCAGAAAAACTACATTGTATATCCAAATTTATTACCATATTGTTTGTATATTATTTCACCAATATTCAATAAATCATATCAACCTATATTGAGTCAATATTGGTGAAATAATTTTCACCAATATTGGTGATACAATATTGTCTAAATATTATTTTTGGAATCTAGGATGAATATCGCAATCCTGATATTTATTATTCTCGTTTCGATTCTAGGGATGAAAAACAATATTGCATATCCAATGTTGATTGCACATAAAATATCAAGAATATTTAACAGATCGTATGTACCTATATTGATTAAAAAATGTATGCCAATCTATTGATACTGTTGATACAGTATGAGAAAGAAAACCTAGTACCATTACTGATTATTAAATATCAGTCGAATATTCAGAAAACCAAATTGAACTTTGTTGTGATCAATGCTGGGTAGGAAATAGCTATCTTCACTTACATAAAGACAGCTAAAACCTAAAAAACGGAATTGAACGCTTCTCAAAAGTCGTTTTCGAAACAGTTTACAAATTCTCCCTTTAACCAACTAGGAAAATTTTGTTTTGAGTTGCGATTATTTTATTCCGCTGATCAAATTATAATTACAAGTGAAATTTCATTCGTTTCCATGAACAAATTCCTATTATTTTGAAAACCATTCAAAACAGCATAACTCTCCACATGTATTATTAACGTATATTCAAACGACCTAATTCAAAGTGTGTTTCAGTTCATCTATACTTTTAAAAAGCAAAGTTGTGTACTACTACAATTCTTTATAGGATATAGAAGAATAAATTTCTCACGGTCACATTATCCCTAGCAACTAGTAAAGACAATCTACGGTACTGAAAATAGATACTGTGAATTGATGGAAATATAGTGGTCGTACAGAAATATCTGATTCAAACGTAATCAAGATGACAAATCATGGTCGCGTTCTAATCGTATTCGCGAAGAAAAGGAAATTCATCATAACAGAGGATGTCAGGTGCTGAATGTAAATTATAACATTTCGGAACACAAATGCAATATATAACCCACTCAAAATTCAGGAAGGATCGAAATTAGAATAATCCACATAGACAGGCAGTGGTGGTCTTATGTAAATTTATTTCGCCTTGAAATACAATTCAGCAGCAAATCTGGCAGTTTCAAAAAACGCTGAACGTTCATTTCAATATAAGGTGGTTTGCATACATGGTGTTCTATCTGAAAGACACCAGTCAATACATACAACTCCACTTCATCACTTCCTTTCTTATGAATATGTAACGTTTGGTAGTCAATTTGTACCGTTTGCCAATTTATCAACACTCTGCTAAACACTGAAGATGTAAAAAAACTACAATAAGTTGAAAACCTATACAAGAACTAATCTTGGGTACCGACGCTCTAAATCCGTGCATGCTCGCGGCTACGCTCGAAGTGGAGATGGTCGTGGGTATACTACAAGTGAACGTTGAGGAGACTGAGTGAACAATTCGTCATTCCTGTACAAAAATGTGGGCACCGATGTATCCTTCCACAGCAGGATTGAAACCAGCTTCTTTTTGAAGCACTAGCAAATCTGGAAAAGAAAAAGTTTCAATTCCGAAAATTATAACCCTGTATATTAAATCAAATTTCAATCGAACAACCAGTACTTTCAAGAACCCTCACAATATTTCAATTGTTGTTGCACCTGAATCGTATCGTTTACCACTGCATGTAATGTATATACTAGATTAAAATGCAACGAATAAAAAGTGTATTGATGTCAACTAAAAAATAAATCAGATGTTGGTAATACTTTGAATTACAACGAAAGATGTAGGAAGCTAAACCTGAATAAGTAAACTATATATTTTCATACATAAATGGGAAAGTTCTTCACGGGACCTATATCGTACGGAAAGTATTTCTTACTGAATTCACCAAAGTATGATAAAACGACGGCAAATAGATCCATTTGCAGAGGTTTACCTTTTTGAAAAATCGTGCGTTTTATATTGATGTTACTGTCTTTCCGCAGATATTTCACAAGACTTCAATGACAAATTTACATAAGCTATACGAGTAACTACTGATAAAAGTGTAATTATGTTTATTACTTGTCTACTTCTATGACTAAATTTATTTATTTCAAGATTATTTGACAATTTATTAAAGATAAAGCTCATTTATTTTCATGTTACTTCATGTTACTTCGTTTTTTGTATAACTTAATTATTTTAAATTGTGACTGTTTATAATATGTTTTTATGTTATATACGTTTTATTTACATGTTTTATGACTACGATTGATTACTAACTCGATTGTGACTCTATATACACTTTATTCTTGGTTACATTGTTATATATATCTACCTACGCTTTGTCAACAAAAATTATTTTTTCCGACAATAAAGCATATTTTGATTGATTTGATTGATTGATTGATAAATGAGTACCTATTTATACCAGTATTTTATTTATATAATTTTACGATATTGTCAAGGTGTTTGCGCTTCTCAAAAATAATGGATATTCATGTGAAACCCCTGTTCGACTTTTGGGGGATGATGCTCACGGCAGCTTTTGTCTGGAAGCAATAAATAGGTCGTGGTAAGATGTCGACAGTCATATTTTCACCAAGCACCACCCATTTGATGATTTTAAAAACGGAAAAAATAAGGTATAATGAATGATACTTTTCCAAAAAGGGTACAAAAATAATTTTCTACAAACGCTTAACAAAGTAGTCTTTGACGCTTTCAGATTTCGACGCAAATTTGACATTTTCCGTGAAATGTCATTTTGTGACAGCATTTGCGCTCTAGAGCGGAAAGATTTCGAAAACGATCGCTTCTCCAACGTATTTCTGCATGATGATTGATGATAGTGACAGCGAATTATCAAACACTTCTCCTGATGTAGCAGAAAGTGCGAAAATTGTTACTTTGAATCTCCTACCAGAAAAATCAAGAAGAAAATATGAATTACAATACGGTAAATTCATGACGTGGTGCCAGTCAAAACATTCACCACTTAAGATATTCACAAATTTTTACATGAAGCGCCCGATAGAGAATATCTACTAAAAAAGGTAAATTTTAATATTTCATGCTTTCAGTAGTTTGAGAAGCGATTAGTATTTTTTGAATTTAGTGCAATTTAGTAGCATATGCATTATAAAAGTTTGTTATAATGTGATGTACTTTTGTTGAATAAAGTATCTGGTGTTTCTTTTTCTGGAAACTGCGTTTGTAGAAAAAATTTTGTGTGTATTTCGAGCACAAAGTGTCATGGTCGCTCTCCAAAGATTACCGCGCTCCGCTTCGCGTCGCGCGGTAACTCTCTTTGTCAAGCGACAATATATCACTTTGCGCTCTTAATACACAAATAGCTATTAATGAATTTCATTGTAAAGTTGACAAAATCTTTGGTAACGGTATTGACGTGTGGTAAATCATAATTATTCAAAAGAACTCAGCTGACAGCAATTCCTCGGAACTATTATTTCCTCTCCTACATCTAAGATTAGTTCACACGGACTTTATTATAAGTATTGTGGAAAATATACAAGGGAAATACTACTCTTTTTCGACTACAATGATTTAATCTAGTGCTTACTATTATAGGTCTGGTTGTTTCCAACGAACCAGTGATCCCGTGCTTGTACTTGCATTTGGAAGTGAACTAGTAAAAATTGGATGAAACTTACCTGGGAGTCCACCACCAATATTTTTATTTATGTATTTCCGTTCTGTGTCCTTAAAATATCCTTCAATTTGAGTGATCTCCCTTATAGGTGTGACATCTTGAATAGTAACCAGATTATTATTTATATTCAATGACTGTAGACGAGACATGCTTCTTGCTGGAGAATGACCTATTTTATGGAAGAAATACGTAGAAAATAATTTAATTATTAATAATATCGCAAACAATTCTAGGTATCAGTATCCATTCGCTATCGATTTCAGAGTAGAAGAACGACCTGGTGAATTTGTACTTGAGCCGTTTAGAACTCCTATATGTCGTTCGCAGTTTCGCACAAACATCACTTATATGAATAGGACAATTTTGCTGTTATACATGGCTAATAAATGAATGAAGAATTACGATTTTTTTTTTATATATTTTTCTATAATTTATCTTTCACCTTACGGACTCTGCATTCTCAACAAGAACTTTGGAATCTCTGGTTCGAAATCTTCAACTGAGTATTTGAAGGCGGAACTTTGAATCTACCTCCAAAACGAAAACCCTGGCTGCTACCAGCATGTACGGCTTCCAGAAAAGTCTTCGGGCCCTATAACTAGAACTCAGATAAAATAAAGTCTCTCTAAAGATTGCGGTTTCCAAAAGAAAGTGCCTCCCACATGAAATGTTCCTCTGAACTGAACAGTGCCTTCAACATGAACCCTTGTTAACAAGGGCTCCAAACAAATATAATCCAGGAGTTGTAAGACGACAGAAGTTATGCCAGCTGCATTAATGATCCCACTAGTCGGGAGTTGAAGTGTGTGATTTACCGAAAATTCAAGTCTTTCAGAATCCACGACGCTCCAGAATCAACGACGAACCACTCAAACTAATTAGACTATAGATCTTTTCGGATATAAAATATTGCGTAATGGTCAACAGCTTTGCAAATCTGACAAATGATTCTTCGACCTTACAAGTTACACATTTTCGAAAAAACTCGTCTGCCGGAACTCTCCCACTCACAAAACTCAGTATTTGTCATTTTGGGCGTTGCTACCAACACATCTCTTTCGAACCACCAATAAGTTGCGTTATATTCACTTAAGCCAAACTCGAGCGAATCCGGTCAACAATACCTTCAAAAACAAAACAAAAATGAATACAACAGTAACTAAAAACAACGATAAATACAATACCAAACCACTACATCAACCTAGTCACACCTACTTCAATCGTTAACAAATATTTTCCGAAATAAAACTTATCAGTGTGTCCAAGTGTGGAAATGAAAAAAACATCGATCAGGACCTCAGAACTCTTAGAACTTCTGTGATCGGGACAGTTTTCAGAGTCGGCGTCGCAAGCATTTGGTTTAAATGAATTATACATAGTTTGGCTCGAATTGCACTTTGGCATTTTTAGGGGCGAGCGGAGTGAAGCCAAACAATTTCAATTTGTTGAGCGAACAAATTGAATCGTTAAATGTGTTACAAACTGAAGTGATATCCACATCACTATTACAATCTTAACATGCTACCAGTGACAAAAAATCTCAATTATTTATGAATGGCACTCCAACCGCTTAAGCGGAAAGAATGGGTTTCATGAGAAGAATCTATATCATTTCGAAACAAAATTTGTTATACAGATGGTTTAGAAACAGATGTAAGAACAGAACTAGGAATATATGGAGTATGACCAAAGAGGCATGTAATAGTTTCACTTGACAACAATATAACACAGTATTCCAATCTGGGACGCATGCCAGAAGAACATGCATACAGATGAATCTGGACAATTGTTAAAAAAACACATCTACATTCTGACAGCCAGAGAGCAATGAAAGCTCTGAATTCAGTATAGACGAAGTCAAAGCAAGTTTAGAGATGTGAAAAATCACTTCAGTTTGTATATATATATATATATATTATATATATATATATATATATTATATATATATATATATATATATATATATATATACAAACTGAAGTGATTTTCCACATCACTATTACAATCTTAACATGCTACCAGTGACAAAAAATCTAAATTATTTATGAATGGCACTCCAACCGCTTAAGCGGAAAGAATGGGTTTCATGAGAAGAATCTATATCATTTCGAAACATAATTTGTTATACAGATGGTTTAGAAACAGATGTAAGAACAGGACTAGGAATATATGGAGTATGGCCAAAGAGGCATGTAATAGTTTCACTTGACAACAATATAACACAGTATTCCAATCTGAGACGCATGCCAGAAGGACATGCATACAGATGAATCTGGACAATTGTTAAAAAAACACATCTACATTCTACTGACAGCCAGAGAGCAATGAAAGCTCTGAATTCAGTATAGACGAAGTCAAAGCAAGTTTAGAAATGCCTTCAGAGCATTTATATATATATACATATATATATATATATATATATATATATATATATATATATATATATATATATATATATATATATATATATTCGTTTATTAGCGTTGCTAAGTAAAATAAAGTACAATCATGGGTATAAAATACATTCACATAACTTAAAACTAAAGTAGTAGAAGTGGAAGAAATATTTTTGTATGATATTATAACTATTAATAATTATATACTAAATATCGAGCTAAATATGCAGACTATACATTTGTTTTGAGGTAAGTTATCACATTTTGTTTGAATACATTCACCGTTAAAGAAGATTTGATTGCTCGTGGGAGATTCTTATATGTGCACATTCCTGCATCAAAAATACTTTTTTTGTGCTGACAAGGTTTGTTGGAGCTATATGTATGTGACTTTTTTGTTGAGTGTTATAATTATATATGTTATGACTGAACTGTAGGTTTGCAGAGAGGTATTCTGGAAGCTTATTGTTCAGTAGTTTATATATAAACATCAATGTCTTGAGAATTATATATTTTTTGACACATAGCCAGTTTAGTTGTTCTTGCATATAGGATATGCTCACGTATCTATTACATCCCAGTAGTAAACGCATACATCTGTTTTGAAGAATTTGTAATTTATTCAAATCACCCTCTTGGCACATGAACAGAATTGGAGAACAATATTCGAAATGTGGCTTGATGATGCAATTATATATGAGGTGTTTTGTTGGTTGACTTACATTTTTGCTGATTCTATACATGAATCCGATTTTCTTGGATATTTTTTTGTATATATAATCAACATGTTCACTGAAATTTAGTTTATTATCTATGATTATACCCAAATATTTTATGTTGCTAACTTGTTCCAAATCATAATCGTTATATCGAACATTATTTATAATTCGTTGGTTTTGATGTTTTTTACTTTTCAATATCATATATTTAGATTTCTGCGGGTTGGTAATCAATTTATTATTAGTGAACCAATTTTGAATCTTGATTAGAGTTTCGTTCATTTCAGAGATTAGTGTGTTGATCTTTTCACCTGCAATGTATACAACTGTATCATCTGCAAAAAGATGTATTTTACATTCATCCACGTTCAGATGTAGTAGGTCATTTACAAAACAGATAAAAAGCATGGGAACCATTACACTACCCTGTGGGACTCCATTATCGTTGTTCTTTATATTCGATTTATCATTATTGACTTTGGTTTGCTGTTGTCTACTAGTGAGATATGATTCAAACCACTTTAACGTATTTTCACGAATACCAAAGTAAAGGCTGAGTGTTTTATTAGTAGCTCTCTATCCACTACCTCAAATGTTTGGCGTAGATCTAGAAATACTACAACAATAGATTTACCTGAATAAATTGAATAGTCATTTATGACTTTTTGCAAGGCGGTTTCACAAGAATATCCGTGTCTAAACCCTGACTGATTTTGGCATAATAATTTTTGTTCATCTAAAAACCCCATTAGTTGGTTATAGGCACATAATTCCAATATTTTTTTCCAGACAAGGAAGTATATTATTCGGTCTATGTTCTTCATTCTTGTTTGTATTTGGAACCTTCTGAATTGGTATAACTGTTGAAATTTTCAAATTTGATGGAAAGTAGCCATTACTCAAGGATGTATTTATGCAATGCAGCAATGGATATCCAATAACATCAAATGTGCTTTTCAATAATTTAAAATCAATTTCATCTTCTGAAAACTTATTTTGTTGTTTGAAAATCAACTGTCTCAGCTCAGTTATTGTAACATTCGTAAATTTGTTACAAAATTTTACAGGGTCAGTTGCTCTATTTTCGAATAAAGAAATTTCACACAGAATATACTCATCATTGGGCAGAACTTTGATAATATCAGTGATACTCGAAATGAAATAATCGTTAAAACTATTTTCAATATTATTTTGTACCTCTATGCCATTCACTGTGATACTTGCAATGTAAGATTTATTATTTGTGCTGACTAAAGTTTTTAATGTTTTCCACATTAGTTTAGGGTTATTCTTCACGATATCAATTTTATTTTCATAGTACTGCTTCCTTACAATTCTTATATTTTTCACAACGTTATTACGTTTCTCAGTGTACAGTCGCCAATTTGCCTGGGTGTTGTTAATTTTAAATATATTGTACGCCAAATTACGCTCTTCAATAGCATATTTTATGGTTTCATTAAACCATTTCTTGGATTTTCTAACAAATCTGGATTGAAGTGGAAAGAGACTATGTACAGTGTTTTTTATGTTGGATTCAAAATTATAGTAAACCATATCTGTATCTACTGAACTATATTTCCAATTTTTTTCGATTAGTTACAATTTGTTTGAAACCAAATAATGAGCAGAATGGCTTAATTTTCTTAGTATATGTATCATTAGCAATATCCCATCTGATGTTCATGTCTCCTAAAAAAATATAATTTTGACTATAGTCCGCATCGCTCAACATTTTTTCAAAATAATTACAAAATTCTGCGTGGCTCGCATTTGGAGAATAGTAGAAACATCCCACATACCATATTTGCTTGTTAATTATCATTGAAATGTACAGAAACCAATAATTTGAATGAAGAAATTCATTATTTACTATGTTAAATTTTATGTCACATCTAATATAAATGACTACTCCCCCAGTGTGTCTTCTTTGTGAGTTACATCTAATAGTAATATAATTATTTATGACTATTTCACTATCTATTATGTCGTCAGTGACTCTAGTTTCCGTTAAACATGACTGATGAATCTCATCAAAGTATGCTAAAGGACTTTCACTATTAATAAATAGCATATCATTTTTTGAATATTGGCTGCTTTTCGACATACTGTCCTGATTATTTGGAATTATCCGTTGGTTCCTGCCTCTGTAGGAGTTCGTCGTAAAAAACGAGGTTCAAAACGATTTATTCCAACGTATTCAGGCCAAATTTTCGGATTCGAGAATTCCTTCTTTTCATTTGCAGGAACAGATACCTTGAAGGAATTATAAACATCCGGAAATGTTGATGTCATTTTTTCACATAAAACATTAACGTTTTTACTTTTCAGATACTGTACCAGCTCATCGGTCGTTAAGCCCAGAGGACAATGGAATACATGAAAGTCTATATATTTTGTAACTCCTTTAAACATATTACTATCATTTCCTTCTCCATAGATTACATGACTGCGTTTGTGTCGATTCGTCTGTATTTTCCATTTTTCTTCGCCCTCGTATGATTCTTGGTCTGGCCGTAAATAGGTCTCATTGTTTTTCGTACGCTCGTCGGGAAAAATGTTTCTAGTTTTTGTTAGCTCTAAATTATTTGCACTCGATGTCGATAATAGACGGTTTTTAGAAGTGCTTCTTATCTGACGGTCTTAGTTTTTTATTATTGGTTGTTTGCAATGTAAATGCTTATGTCCAGGTTCAAATGAGTTTTGATATGACTCACCTTCATTTGTTGTTATTCGTTGTGGTTCCACATTACTATTTGTTAACATATTCACAAGTTCGATATTACTTTCTCTGACGATCACAACTTCATCTTTTGAAGCAGCAATTTTTTCCTCCAGTTTTTGTGTTTGTATCAATACACTCTTATTGATAATTTCATAAAATTCATCACTTTTCAAATAAGAAATTACTATATCAGCATGATTAGTTCTACTCATTTCTATGCCCTGGATCGAGATAACTCGATTTCACAGAGCGAAAGTCACTTTTATTGCAAAGCGATATTTCGGTACGTCCGATCACTTCGACGACTACGACGACTACGATATACAGGGTGTATCTAAATAACACCGAAAAAATTAAAGGGGTGATTCTGTGATGAAAATTAATGTGAGTGTTTGGTATAAAATTTTTTGAAAAAACCCTCCCCGGAAAAGTTACTCCCCTTCGAAAATTAAAAAAAAAAATGGTTTTTCTTTTTTATTTTCCCTGTATATCAAACTAAAGACACAAAACTTGGTAAACATTATCTGTCAATAAGAGTACACTTTTTGAAATTTTTTCAACCCTGAAGTATGCTTAGAAGGGGTTGATTATTTCAACCCCTAAGATATTTTTTCTTACAACCTTTTTTTAATGAAAATTTTTTCTTTCAAAAAGTATTACTGAAAAGCCCAATTCATTGACTAACTTTTTTAACTCTACAAGTTTTTTCTAAAACTTGAGCATTTGCGAGAAAAAAAAAGATGAGTTAACGCGAGTGTATTTTGCGTCAAGTCTAGTGGCCTGTGCTTTGCATAAAAACATTAATACTGACACTAGGATTGTGTAGTGTCATTTACTGTCACCCATCTTATTGTTTCACAAGTTTTATGATTGTGTATTGTAGGAAATATTAGTTAATTGAAAATATGAATGCATATTCGAATTTGGAAATGGCAGATATGCATTTTACATACGGTCGTGCTAACGGTAATTCATTGGAAGCGCAAAGACTTTATGCTGAACAGTACCCACAGCGTAGACTACCCCATCATATTACGTTCACAATTATTCACCGACGCTTGCGGGAACGTGGTAAGTTTGAAAAAAGAAGTTATGATTCTGGTCGTACTAGAGAAGTTAGAACTGCAGCTCTAGAAGAAGCCGTACTTAATTCAATTGAAGAATTCCCAGAAACTAGTACCAGGAGAATAGCTCGTGTCCTACATGTAAGCCATTCCGTTGTTTTTAGAATTTTAAAAGAACAAATGTTGTATCCCTATCATCTTCAACGGGTGCAGGCGTTAATGATTCGAGATTTTTCACCCCGTGTGATTTTTTGTCAGTGGCTTATTAATATAATTGGCCAAGCACCACAGTTCTTAGGTAATATTTTATTTACTGACGAGGCGAGTTTCTCAAGAGACTGTATTAGAAATATTCACAACAATCACCTTTGAGCTGACGAAAATCCTCATGGCTTTTTTGAAGGAAATCATCAGTATCAATTTTCATTAAACGTGTGGCTCGGAATTATTGATAATCATTTAATTGGTCCCCATTTTCTTCCGCTACGATTAAATGGTGAAGCATATTGTCATCTCCTTGAAGAATTACCTGTTCTTCTTGAAGAGGTTCCCATTCAAATTAGGTAACATTCATGGTTTATGCACGATGGTGCACCAGCTCATTTTAGTATACGTGCAAGAACTCACCTGGTTGAGGTGTATGCCAATCAATGGATAGGTCGAGGAGGACCTGTAAATTGGCCAGCCCGCTCCCCTGACCTTAATCCTTTGGATTTTTGCATATGGGGATATCTGAAATCTTTGATATACATAAACCCAGTTGAAAATATCGATGATCTGCGAAACCGCATTGTAGCAGGGTGTGAAACTATAAGAAATTCTCCAGGAATATTTCATCTTATACGCAATTCTATGAGGAAAAGGGTAGATGCTTGTATTGAAGCTGAAGGCGGTCATTTTCAACATTTATTATAATAGTATTGTTGATATTCGACAGGTTTTTGTTCATTGATTGTTCACTTTTGTTTTTAGTTGTAGAAGTCTCATAATCATAATCATAATTTGGTTGGCTGTTGTTTAATAAAATGCTATTTTACATGAGCCTATTTATTTTTTTCTCATAAATGCTTAAGTTTTCGAAAAAAACTTGTAGAGTTAAAAAAGTTAGTCAATGAATTGGGCTTTTCAGTCATACTTTTTTAAAGAAAAAATTTTCATCTAAAAAAAGTTGTAAGAAAAAACATCTTAGGGGTTGAAATAATCAACCCCTTCTAAGCATACTACAGGGTTGAAAATATTTCAAAAAGTGTACTCTCATTGACAGATAATGTTTACCAAGTTTCGTGTCTTTAGTTTGATATACAGGGAAAATAAAAAAGAAAAACCATTTTTTTTTAATTTTCGAAGGGGTGTAACTTTTCCGGGGAGGGTTTTTTAAAAAAAATTTATACCAAACACTCACATTAATTTTCATCACAGAATCACCCCTTCAATTTTTTCGGTGTTATTTAGATACGACGAATTGTACATAGTCCAACCATAAGTACTATGGACCAATGCCATTTCATATCTGGTATCGAAAAATGCCTTGTTTCGTTTTTGACGGATATACAGGGCGATATTTGAAAATATGTGAATCATTAAACGTCAAATATCTCTAAAAGTAAAAAACTCAGGCATATGAAATTTTCCACACTGAAAATGCTTCTTGAGCTCAATAAAATAGTTTTTGAAAAAAAAATTATTTCAGGTACGGACTTAGTTTTTTTTAGATTTTCATTGGTTTTTTAAAAACAACACCCTGTAAGCAACATCAGGCAAATTTTATTTTTCTCACTTTGAAGCTTAAGGACCATACTAAGCAACAGTTGAAAAAAATTGAACGCGGAAGTTTTTGTTTTCTGCAGAAAAAAATTGCACTTTCAAAAATACTATAATTTTAATGGATTCACATTCCGCTTATGACTGATGCGGCACTACATCGATAACACATCATAATTTTTCAACAGAAATTATGAGGAAAGTTCATAATACAAAGATAAAGTATTATTCAACCAACCGTTAAAATTCCAGGGTCGTATTTTTTTATGTTTTTATTGATCCAGTATAAACAACACCCTGAAAAGCGGGTTGAATAGATTTTCTTTCTGTCACGTCAATGCGGATGGTACGATAGAAAAAACTTTTTTTTTAAACAGTGCAAATGTATTTTTTTCTACCATGGCTAATACAGCACTACATTGAAAAAAACATTTATTTAAAATAAAATCGTTCGGAAAGTATTACTTACTCGATTTAAAGATTGATATTACAGGTCGTAACTTATTTAACGTTCTAATTGGTTTTGTAAAAACAATACCCTGTCAACTTCGAGGCTGGCTAATACTAAGTACTTGAGCAAAATTAATTAAAGAAGATCAACGTGAAATGTTTAAAAACTTATTGATTTCTATTTGGCAAGTATAACAAAACCTTTCGTATCCAATAAAGATGGCAGCCGACTTCGTTTTATTTTTCTACGGGACACTTTTTAAAGTTTGCTGCTGACCGTCACCATAAGAAATACATGAACAACTATTATTGTGAAAAATGGAATGTAGAGTGCAATTACAGACATACAAATACTGAAATCAGTTTTCTAGAAAATGTAATTCAGTTGACTCAACGATAACAATAACATATTAAATAAAACTACCTAAAAATGACCTAAGCTGATTTAGTTTTAATTGAACTCGAAAGCTTTTGTTTTCTACAATAAAAATGGAATATTTTGAAAAGGATAAGTTTAAAGGATACTCATTCTGCTTATAACTGATGCGGCACTACATCGATAGCACATTATCATGTTTCAACAAAAACTTTAACGAAAGTTCATATTACTCAAGATAAATGTAACAAATGCTGTCTTTATAATTAAATAGAGCATTATCACAACTGATTCGACCGAGCGGAGTCGTTAAAAACATAATAATAATTTGGAACGTTGGGCTCTAATTTTCTAGCAACTAGGAATCATACCTCACAGCATTTAAGATTTCTAATTCACCTTACTTTTTCATCAGATGATCTCGACTTTCTATACTCGATGCTGGATTGAGAACTCGTTGCGAAACTCACTTTAGCACTCAAATTTACTTACTCTGTTCAACTCTAAGTAAAATAATTTTCTCTCAAATCAAAAGGATTTTTGTAAACTGGATAACTTTTGAGAATAAAAACCATAATTCAAAACACTTATATCTATTAAACAAAACAATAAGAAATAACAACAAAAGGGGTTTGGGACATTTCTCAAATTATTTGATGAAGCAACTTTTGATTTTAACTGATAATATAATTTAAACCGGAAAAAGTGAATGAGGCCAGACAATTTACTAATAATTTAACAAGATAAACTGCAAAAGACTCGAAATAATACAAATACAACAAATACTAAGAGTTGATTAGAAGAATCAACTTTATCAAGAGAGGTTGAGAAGATCGACTGTATATATATATTCAAATAATGAAAATTAACGATAGTACCCAGATTGAATATTGTGTTGAACAGAGTTGAAATATGACAATTACAATAACTTGAGTAAACTAATAAAACTGCGCAACCACATGTTGACTTGAACGAATGAAACGAAAGACTACCTAATTTTCGACCCTAATTTCAAAGTTGGCCTGGTTCGCCCTCCTTGAAAACATAAACATATGCGAACTAAACTATTTGAATGATTATTTCTCTATTATTCTGAAATGCCCCAATTCGAGATATACACACACACACATGGAAACACTTAAAAATAATCAACAACATCGTCTATTTTAAGAGGACCCTTGGTAACCATGTATTTCTGAGAATATTTACAAGAATAACATAAGTTGTCGAGGGTTTGAGAAAACATTTCAGATATTTGAATTCGGGTTTGGGTCTGATTTAAATTATTATTTCCGGTCATAAAATCCGTTTGGTTACAATCCTCCCCCCTAAGAATAGTAACAATTTTTTTTTTCTCGAAATAAATTGTTACTCCAGGTCCTCCTCACATTTATCAAACTTACAATTCTACAGTCTGTGTTTATTCAGTCCGTATCCCGCGCGTAATGGGTTTCCGCACGCCCATGGTCGTAACACCAAAGTCATAAGTCTGTTCACTCCCGCACTCGTCATTGGCTTCTGAATTCTCCCTGGTTCTCCAGTTTGCTCGTTTACAGAGCTATCAGGTAAGCTCCGCTCCATTACCGTGAACATTGAATGGAACTTGTTCACCTGAGAACTGGTAACTCCTTTCCAAGTGACCAAAGGAAGATGTTATCTTCGGACTGGCTATCCATTTCAACTGATGTCTCCCATGGTCCATGGGCTAGACATACAACTTTGCTTCATAGTCCTCGCTTGGCACCAGTTGGGGGACAACTGCATCTCAAGTGAACATTCTCCAGTAATTTCGTAACACAAGAAAAAGACTTAAAAAACCGGTTCATCCTTTCATGTGAGCAATTTCTACCAAAATTACCTAAATTATTAATTCATCTATACATCATGTAAATTATGTGAAAATCTATATAATTTGACTAATGCTTTTCTTTGTTCAAAAATATCAACAATTGACGCCATCTGCTTTTTATTTATAAACAATTGACCTTTTAAAATATTAAATTCTCCGTTCATAAACGGTTTTCGTTATTTTGTGACACGAAATTTTCGAAAACCACAGCCATCATTCGTGGGAGTCTTTAATTTCCATTTTTGGTCTTATTTCTGAATCATATTGTATTTTCCTTACACCTCTGAGTGAAATTTAATAAAACCAAGACATAGTTTGTTTTCTTACGTTATTCTTATCCATTAAAATGGATATTCGTACATGATAATTGAATGAGACAGTCTGTTTTGTCGAGTAAGTATACGCTCACCGTATGCATGCCAAAAATAATTAAAATGATATCTTCAAATTATTTATTTATTTTGACTTTTGTTTGACTGAATATTTCTATGGAACTAGATCTTGTATAAATTCGTTCTGACACGTCTTTCATAAAACAATATTTTAATGACTTTAACTATTATTGAAGACATAAACAAACAAGAAAAAAAAACAAGGAAATATAACAGGTTTTGCTCTAATTATCAAACCAAAACTTAATAAAATGTTTCAATGTTAAATATAATTATTCATTTGTTTATTATACTAATTTAATCAAAATTTCGTACGAATGCTCTTGACCCTTTGGCAATAAATGCCTTTACTGCCGAATAAAACAATAATTTACAAGCTTGTTCTGGGCCGAAAGTAGTGAAAGGCAATACGATTTCAATAACTATCCAAACAAAAAAATTTTACCCTCAGCGGTAGGTTATAAGATGCAGTATTTTGTACAATGACCATCCAAAATTTACGGTTTTATAAAAATCACATTCCTGACTATTCGTCTTTCAATCTGCATTTTTAATTAAAAAAAAATTAATTATGCTGTTTTAAATTTCATTTATTCCCTTTTTTTTATTCAATTTATTTCTATTTATTACGTAACAATTTTTGATATTTGAATAATTTGACTAATTTTCGAACCTACTTCTTGCTATCATTACTTTCGCTATCATTTATAATTTTTTTTTTCAATTTTTCTGTTATCATTTTGAGTTTATTTTTCAACTTTGTTTCCCTACCAAATTTGTCGAATTATTATGTTTAACGGCCTATAGCCGGAGCCTTCGTTTCGAGTCATTTGAATGCGCATTATAATTGACAATTAAACATTATTTTTCGACGTTCTCATTCCTCAATTCTTCAAAAAAAATACCACTGGATGCTGAAAGAAAGGTTATTTTTTTTTCATGTGGAGGTACAATTCTCAAGTATTCTCTTGTGCGAGCCTTTGAAATTTGAATTAACTGATCTAATATAATATCTGTGAATGTTTAATGAAATCGAATTACTTGAAAATGCACGTGATGGGATTCAAAATAGGTACGTTTTTCTGTTAAAATAATAAAACTCTGTCTCTTTCTGAATTAATAAAATACAACATACTTATAGAAATAGATTTATCAACAATATCTTCGATTTAAATGAAAGCATATTTGACAATATTATAGAAAGAATGAAAAAATGAATTCTGATTTCATCAAGACTATAATTACTCTATATTTCCGATGTCTCTCATGTATAAAACAGATTAGATAATGAAAATATCTATTTATTTTCCAGACAACCTTAAGAAGCCTATTTAACAAATATATCTGCTTTCCAGAAAATACCCCAGATTACTGACAACAATGTAACACATGTGTTATTTTAAATCCTGTAATTTTCGATTTCAACTTTAATTTTCATAACAATTTCCTTTAAAACATTGTAAAACTAGGTAAGTCCCACGAGATACGAAGATATCTCAAATACTTCTTTTTTTACAATTTTCAGGATACTCATTTCATTTTAACAAAAATTAGTCAATATTTAATTCGATAATATTCCTAAGAAATAATATTAACAAAACATCCAATAAAAATTTATTTATTTTGACAAAATATCATAGCACTCTGTAGTTCAGTTGGATACATTTTCTTTGAAGAGAAATATTACTGAAAATAATCTAAAAGCAATAATTAATATCGTTTGGAAAAATTGATATCTATACTGACACAGTTGACATCAGGAATGTTCTTAATTTTTTTTCATTTATCATTACTTGGGAAAAGTTATTTACCCAGTTGCAGGTGGCATCAATTTTTTTTTTTATGAAATTTTGTTATTCGTTGCGATTTTTTTTTTACAAAATTATATTGAATGAGGATTCAGGTAGTGCAACTCTGATGGTCTCACATTTTATATCTCATGATATTCAAATATGTTATTTCTGTGTTCATTTTCAAAAATTAAACCCTTGGATTTCTTCGAACTAGTGTTCTACTTTTCTCGTTCACCAGCTACAAATATATCACTTTTCACCTTACTGTTAATTTAGAATCAATTCCCTTTATGGAAAAATATAGTCACTTGGGGATGAAGTGATGACAATTTTAATAATAACTTAAACTTTTATGCAGAAAACACTGCACTTGAGCAAGGCAATATCAATAAAAAACGAGAAGGAAATGCACCATTTAGATAATTACTAAAAATGAGCATTGAGGATACTCTATGAAATGAATCAAAACAGTGGAATCTGAAGTCCTAGGAATAGAACCAACATCGATAGGTGCCAAATATCGAGAGAACAAATAACTAGACCTGTGAAATAAAACTTATAGACCACAAGTTTCCTGAAAGATATTTGACAATAATAATACAAACGAAAAACGATTTTACTCGTATGTTACTACCACAGAAATGGTTAATCTGTCACAACTGCGTTGTGAAAGTAAACTACGATTAAATTGCCTTAGATGAGCGATCTCAAAAGATACTTCAATAGGTATTATCAGTAGTGACTTGAGGTGATACAAAAATTTAAATATTTGTGCTATAGTTCATTTTAGGTGAGTTTACCTGGAAAATATCCATTATCGTAAATATGAGTGGACTTAATTTGAGTTATTAATTCCGGTCATAAAATCCGTTTGGTTACATAAAGTATTTTCAATCAACCGTTGAAATTCCAGGCCATATTTTTTTTCAAGTTTTTATTGATCCTATAAAAATAACACCCAGTAAATGGAGTTGAACAAATTTTCTTACTGTCACGTCAAATATGATGATGATACTAACTGAAATAAATAGACACCATTTGCCATAGAAGAAACTATTACTTTTGAAAACAGTTCAAATGCAAGTAGGCTTTTAATTCGCTTTGAAAAACAAATAAAGCAACGGGTGACAGAAGCTCGGGTATCCATTTTGACAGTTTGAGTTGGTCATTCAGCACGATGCCTCATCAGTTTACTTACGCAGAATACGCAGATATCATTTTTGTATACGGATGTTGTAATGGAAATGCCAGAGCAGCAGTCAGGGAGTACCGGAGAAGATTCCCACATAGAAGAGTACCAAACCACCAAACGTTTAACAACGTTTTTACGCACCTGCGAGAAACGGGAAAATTTCCTTCTGGTACTGCAGAACGTGGTGAGCGACTGACTGAAGACCAAAAAGAGCATATTTTAGAAATGGTTAATCAAAATGATAAGATAAGTACCCGGCGAATATCCAGCATTTTGCACATTTCCCTGTCCACAGTTTTCAGGACGTTGAAGAAAGATCTCCTCCATCCCTATCACTCCCAACTGGTGCAGAGACAGCATCCGGGAGATAATCTTCCACGTTTGCGATTATGCAGGTGGATCTCTGCAAATAGAAGATACATTTATCAGATATTGTTTTGCGATGAAGCCCAGTTCACGAAAGACGGCATAAACAATTCCAGAAATAATCACAACTGGAGACATGAAAATCCACATGTTATAAAGCAAACTAGATCTCAAGTTAGATTCTCTGTTAACGTTTGGGCAGGTATCATCGGTAATAAATTAGTGGGTCCTTATTTTTTGAACGATATATTGAGTGGGCAGGAGTACCTTGATTTTCTGGAGAATGTTCCCTCTGTTCTTCTGGAAGATGAGAAAGTCAATGTGAGAGATATGAGATTTCAACACGATGGAGCAGGACCTCATTCAACCAGGGCAGTTAATCAGTTTCTCAATCAAAATTTTCCCAATAGATGGATGGGACGTGGTGGGCCGATTCCCTGGCCGGCGAGATCACCTGACCTTACCCCACTGGATTATTATTTGTGGGGCGTTTTGAAAAGCATAGTATATGAGGTAGAGATTACAACAAGAGAACAGCTACGTGAAAGAATGATTGAAGCATTTCTCTTCACAAGAAGGCATCCAGATCAGATAAGAAAAGCCGTAAGGAATATCTTGAAAAGAGAAAGGAAGTGCCGGGAGGCGAATGGATGGCATTTTGAAAATAAACTTAAATCCGATTAGGTCTCTTTTAAGTAGTGTTTATTTGTTATTGTTATCGTTGAGTCAACTAAATAAAATTTTCTAGAAAACTGAATTTGTTATTTGTATGTCTGTAATTGCACTTACTCTCCGTTCCATTTTTCACAATAACGGTTGTTGAAGTTGACTAAAACATTTTCATGTATTTCTTACGGTGATAGTTAGCAGCAAACTTTAAAAATTGTCCCGTAGAAAAATGAAAGTGAGTTTAGCTCCATCTTTTACATTTGATCGGCTGCCATCTTTATTGGATACAACATCCAAGGTTTTGTTTTACTTGCAGGATAGAAATCAATTAGTTTTTGAATATTTTACGTTAATTTTCTTTAGTTAATTTTGCTCAGGCATTTAGTATTAGCCAGCCTCCAAGGTGACAGAGTATTGTTTTTACAAAACCAATTAGAACGTTAAATAAGTTACGACCTGTAATATCAATCTTTAAATCGAGTAAGTAATACTTTCCGAACGATTTTATTTTAAATAAATGTTTTTTTCAATGTAGTGCTGTATTAGCCATGATAGAAAAAAAATACATTTGCACTGTTTAAAAAAAAAGTTTTTTCTATCGTACCATCCGCATTGACGTGACAGAAAGAAAATCTATTCAACCCGCTTTTCAGGGTGTTGTTTATACTGGATCAATAAAAACATAAAAAAAAATAAATACGACCTGGAATTTTAACGGTCGGTTGAATAATACTTTATCTCTTGTATTATGAACTTTCCTCATAATTTCTGTTGAAAAATTATGATGTGTTATCGATGTAGTGCCGCATCAGTCATAAGCGGAATGTGAATCCATTAAAATTATAGTATTTTTGAAAGTGCAATTTTTTTCAACTGTTGCTTAGTATGGCCTTAAGCTTACAAGTGAGAAAAATAAAATTTGCCTGATGTTGCTTACAGGGTGTTGTTGTTTTTCAATACCAGATATGAAATGGCATATATATATATATATATGTATATATATATATATATATATATATATATATATATATATATATATATTAATGAACTGTCAAAACAAAGGTACACTTGTGCCTGGACATAGAAGAATGGAAGGCAATGAGAGAGCAGACCAACTTGCCAGACAAGCATATCAATCACCATTCATAGGTCAAGAAATAGTGTTTGGAATTACCAGAACCCTCAATCTCATTGGATCCAAAATTTGTACGATTGCCGGACACTGCAGCCTAAAAAAATACCTACACATCATAGGAATCAATAGCAAAACCATAGACTGGAGATTCTGTGGTGACGAGGAGGAAACATCCTTTCACATCATTTTCGGAAGCTACGCGCTGCACAACAGATGCAAAGAAACATTTGGAGAGATCAACAGGCATGAATCGGAAAGACCAATCGAATAAACTACCAAAGCTGGTGATAAAACACAGATCTATTTGACTAGGAACCACAACCAACCAACCAACAACATCAGGCACCACAACATTGTTCTGTTTCATACTTATGTGCAAGAAACGTCAAGAAAAATATCATCTAATAGACCCTGGTTCATCAGAATCTGCTCCAGGACAGTCGCATCCAAGTACGCAGTATACACTCGATGGAACAGAAATCGGTGCTCTTGTACCACATAAGAATATTTTGAAGTTATAAACATGTGTGGGAAGATAATTGAATCATCGAAAGAGGCTAACAAGGCCAAGATCAGAAAATGTGGAGAAAATCTTCACATCCAGCTCTTTCTATTCTCTAACCAAAGAAGATGAAACACTTGCTACGAACGCCCAGAGAAAAGCCAGTATATTTCACAACACCTCCGCTGCGAATTGTACTCTGATTCACTGGAAAAACAACTCCAGAATGTTACCTAAAATCACATTTTGTCAACGAACAACGACACATTTAAAGCTAGTTGATCTGATGAATTTTCGTAGATCGTTCTCAAGAAATGTGCACCCGAGCTAACACCAGTTCTTTGAAAGATCTCCAACCTCTTTTATAATAACAATTCTGACAAGAACAATTTGACAATATCAAATAACAACGCGGACATTTTTGTTTCAAAGGAACCCCAAAAGGAATTCATACAGAATATTAATTTTGATAAGCCTAACACCGTGCTGACAAAAAGAATTTTAAACGAAGTCATGAGCTGTATGGATCCACAACTTGCCTATAACGAATTTATTGTCAAGCTAAAAAACTATATGTTTTACTCTACTATTACCAAAATTATTAACTGTGTACTAGCTGTTCTCAATGAGGCGTATTGAACATTTATTCGATTGAATATCAAATTAGAATGACTCTCTCGTACTATTGCTATGGCTATTGCCGCGGCGAGTTTTCTGCTGCTTTATAATTCGGCGGCAACATTTCATAATGTTATTGGAGGTTATGTTCCAATTCACTTCTCTACAGTAGGTATATTATCTATTCTCAATTTCGATATCTACTTACCTAAACAATAACGTGACTGCTTGATATCTGCAAAAAACACATTCATCATCTACACTACTTTGCACAATTATTTTTACACACTTGCCGAAATATCCAAGGCCTTTCTTTTCTTGAGAGGATGGATGTTCGATTATATAGATTTTATCATTAACAACCAACTGTTAAGTTACTACGATATGATGTATATCGATCTTCGAATGCCTACAACAGGCGCAGGAAAATATCACAATACCGAACGTGCAAATTACGAACCAACAAACGACGGACGCTAAATGCTGCTTATCTGAAATCTGAATCAGAAAAGTCGGACTGTCGGAGTCACTCGGGACAGTCGAAACTCCTAATGTAGGTACTGTGATGTGATTGGTCAAGGGGCAACAACATGTCAACATCAAAATAAGGCACCTATTTTAAATAATTTTTTTTTACAGGAAAATTATTATATTTTAAATTCACATATTTTTTATTTTATATACTTCGTTCGTTCAAACAGATCGGTAAACATCAATCTTATATAATACACAAATATTATCCAACTTCTAGAAAAATAACTAATGTCGAACCTCTAATAGACGTACCAGAAACGTACATCCTCGGACGTACCAGAAACGTACATCTTTGGAAGATGTCCGTTTCTGGACGTCTTAAAGACGTACTATTAATAGCTCGGGACATTCGGACCAAAAATGGACATAAACTGGACGTCCCTAAAACGTCCTGTGCTATCTGGGAACATGAGCACGTGCCACTGTCCTAATATAAAGAAAAAAAAATATCAAGTATGAAATATCTCCGTATAGTATGAAATATCTCCGTATAGTATGAAATATCTCCGTATTATACTTGATCAGCATCTAAGATGGGATGAACATATTGCACATGTTGCCAAAGATTACGACAAGACAGGATAAATAAAGATAAGACAAGATAAATTCCACATCATAAGAGATATCCTGGATAGAAAAATTCTCCTGATACAATTCAACTCGCTAGCTGAATCGTTCTTTAGGTACTTTATCACAGCATGAGGGAGTCATTCAATAACGTAATCATGAAACTTCAATCTATGCAAAATACAATATTGAAAAAGATTTGTAAAAAAGCAAACTCTTCTATACCAACCAACTCTATAGGGAAGTATATGATAAAATAGGCCTTATATCCACAAATGCTCAGTTTGGGTGATAATGATAGATAAGTTTTTCACTAATTGAAACACACTAGGTTTGTCAATGATGAGTTGATTTTCTGCAAATTTTTAGGAACACTAAGATAACATTTCATCTCTTCAAGATCTTTTAGGAATAATAATTGTTAAGTAGGTATAATTCATGGTGTCAATTATGATTTGAAACATGATGTTATGAAACATAAACGGAACGTTTTGGCATCTCGATCCAATATCAAAATTTACTTTACCTAGTTTGCGACATCATTTAATATCAAATCATACAACACGAATACATACAAAACACTTCTTGGCAGAACAAAAATTTGTAGAATCAATGTGCACTTTAATTTCCTTCCACACGAGTTCGTTCAAAAATGTGATAATTGAATGATATCGATGATATAATCTCTTCTTCCTCCCCAATACCACGAAGAATATCGTATTTCATCTAACATAAACTATTGCAAGTGCTTTTTGTAATCTAACAGCACAACTTAACCGCCCGTAGACTATTATTATCAGAGTTCTTACTTTTCACCATTTCGAAGGTGAATATCACAGATGTCATTCGATGCACATGTGTTCATTAAACTTCTCACTCCCAATAAGGTAGGAAATGAAGATTTTTCGATGGTTTCAGGATAACATTGCTCAAGTATCGGTATTCCAAAGTCAATTACAGTATCAGCCGGTCGAATAGTTGTGTTTCGTCGAATATTCACCGTGTAGGATAAAAGGAATGGAGAGCTCCATCGACATAGTCAAAATTATTTGAATGATACCAGTTCAAAACAGATATTCATTTGGAACTAATGGAATTCCTGAACGAGTACAATTAGCTGGGAATTCACTTCAATTTTATTGGAATATTAAGAATATAACAAATCATTTTGGTATGCTTCGGTTCCGCTGAAATATCTATTTACGGCAATAAACTAATAGACCGGGATCCCACGCCTATTTTCAAAATTGATTAATAACAGGCTGAATCTTCCTGAGCAGCTTCATTTTGCCGAGACGCCCAACTTTTTCCTCTACGAAAACTCTCGATAGTGGTAGCTAATGGAATGCGCAGGCGTCAATCATGTCGATTTGGTGAGTGAAAAAAATTCATTAATAACAGTTAGTTTTTCAGTTGAACCTGAAGATAATTCGATGAAGTACTCGAAAAAACTTTTGTCCTACAAAATGGATGGTAGGACTGAAGAGTCCCCCACTCCCAACATGTACCAATGACGTGGTCATAAAAATTCATTAATAACCAGCGGATTTTTTTACCGTTGCTTGGTTAATATTTGTATAATTGAATGGCCATATTGTCCTACAAATTGAATGGTAGGAGTTCCCAGTCCTACCCTCCGAACATGTCAATTCCATGGTGAAAAAAAAATTATTAATAACAGGCTGAAACTTCTTGAGTAGCTTCATTTTGCCGAGACGCCCAACTTTTTCCTCTACGAAAATTCTCGATAGTGGTAGCTAATGAAATGCGCAGGCGTCAATCATGTCGATTTGGCGAGTGAAAAAAATTCATTAATAACAGTTAGTTTTTTAGTTGAACCTCAAGATAATTCGATAAAGTACTCGAAAATACTTTTGTCCTACAAAATGGATGGTAGGACTGAAGAGTCCCCCACTTCCAACATGTACCAATGACGTAGTCATGAAAATTCATTTATAACAAGCGGATTTTTTTTCCATTGTTTGGTTAATATTTGTATAATTGAATGGTCATATTGTCCTACAAATTGAATGGTAGGTGTTCTCAGTCCTACGCTCCGAAATTGTCAATTCCACGAAAATTCTTGATATCAGTAGCTAATGAACTGCGTAGGCGAAAGTCATGTTGATTTGGTGAGCGCAAAAATTGTATGGCTAACCATTACTTTTACCCAAATCTGAAGCTCATGGCTCATGGTGAAACAAACCAATTGAATTAACTTCATTTCAAGGCAGTAAAATCAATCTATTTGACCGTAAGCCACGGGCTTAACAAGCCTACAGATATTTCGATCATACCTTCTGGAATAAAAAATCTAAATATTCTGTAATTAGGCACATTTACCCTCACTTTTGATATGATACTATGAATCGATTTGATTTTTTTGCTTTAATTCGAAATCGATTTTTTTCAGAAATAAACACATTAAATCTAATTTGTAGTCCGTCCATTCGAATGAGAAATTATATTTCACAAAGGGTGTTGCATTTCATAGCATGACAAGACACTGTTCAAAGAAATAGATGAATATCAAAAACATTATCATTTTTATTTTACAAATTCTATTCATACACAGGAGAATTGATTATATTACTGACTACCTTGTAGAAAAACAGTTTGGTTTTTTCTCTATTATGAAACGTATTTCTCATGAATGGTATATTGATATTTTTTTATTCATTCAAATTCTTCCAAAAATCGCAAAATTGATGATGTGTCGCCCTCCAGCGCTGAATCTGGTAATATGATCGAGTAGGGCCAATGGAGAATTTTACTCAGAATAGCTTCAGCTACAACATACCAAAAATTCAGCCATTTTCACAGTAAGACTTTTTTTCATTGAAAGTGTGCGAAGTCCTTTGACGATAGTTGCATACATTGTTGTTTAAAATTAATTTTTCCGTTAACCAGATGTCGTTCCCTTACGAAGGACAGCCCTCAAAAGCCGAAACTTGTGAGAGCTAAGGATTAACGAATTCTCACTTTATACGTGCTTTTCCACTGTCTCCGGCCATCAGAGAAATATAAGCAGGCGCTAGGCTTCGAACCCACGACCGACTACCAGAGTGGATAAAAGATTGGTATTTTAACTACTTGGTTGGCCACTTGACCCCCGTAAAATATAATATCTCTTTCGAACTGGACTTTTTGTGGCCTCTGGATATACCATACATCCTATTTTACCGTAGAGCAGAATTTCACAATTCGTCTTACCTCTTTGAAAGTTTTCAATTATAAATTTCTGCTCTTCATACGACGATGTGGTGTTGCAGGTTTTTCCGGGTTACCCTGCATCTGTTGAAGTGCATGCGACTTCATTTAAGCCGCCCCGGGGGGCAGATTGATTATTTCAACGTTTTTACTTTGTTATTGTTATTTTCAATATGTTTATAAAAATTATGAAAGCTAAACTAAATTTCCCGCTTATTTCATAAACTTTTCACGTAAATTATGATATTTTTGAATTGAACAAACAATTATACATTGAAAGTAACATTACTTCACGAATAAAAGTACATTAAATGAGCTAAACCACAATTTCAAAATCATTCGTTATTTTTAATTGTAGGACTAGCGATACATACTCGTTTTTTTTGTAGGACACTGTATTATTCAGGTGACGGATACACTTACCTTTCATGTGTTATCATTGTCCTACAGTTATTAATAAAAAATTTTTTACCATGGAATTTACATGTTCGGAGCGTAGGACTAGGAACCCCTACCATTCAATTTGTAGGACAATATGACCATTCAGTTATACAAATATTAACCAAGCAACGGTAAAAAAATCCGCTTGTTATAAATGAATTTTTATGATCACGTCATTGGTACATGTTGGGAGTGGGGGACTCTTCAGTCCTACCATCCATTTTGTAGGACAAAAGTTTTTTCGAGTACTTTATCGAATTATCTTGAGGTTCAACTGAAAAACTAACTGTTATTAATGAATTTTTTTCACTCACCAAATCGACATGATTGACGCCTGCGCATTTCATTAGCTACCACTATCGAGAATTTTCGTAGAGGAAAAAGTTGGGCGTCTCGGCAAAATGAAGCTACTCAGGAAGATTCAGCCTGTTATTAATCAATTTTGAAAATAGGTGTGGGATCCCGGACTATAACCAATCTGAAGCATCTATCATACAATATTGATTCGGGCAGTTTCAAAGAGTAAAAACGTATATTTCAATATAAAATATAACAGTGGGCAAAAATGGATATCTGGATCACAACATACCGGGTGAGTGAAATTCGAGTAGATGCATGGGGATCTCGGAAACGGTAAGAGATACAGAGAGAGTTGAATGGAGGCAAAGATGCGTATTATGGAGCTCATTACTACGATGTTGAAAAATTTGAGCTAACCTTCTCACTTTCAAAGATATACAGGAAAAAATAGATTTCCAGAATCTGTCTGCACTTTATTATTGCAACTGTCAATGGGCTATGAAAATATTGAAACAAAAGTGTTCTACAGGGTGTCGTATTCCTTTGGCCACCCCTAACTATGAAACTTTAAGTACGGACCTGGATTTTTTATTACTTTTTTTAGGCTTCGATAGTCATATTTTATCATGATTGTGAAAACCACTTGAAATTTTCAGTCGTTTCGATGGTATCTGGTCATCATCAGTGAAAATTGGATGATTTGAAAATTCATGTGTTTCGAGACATCTCTTATTCAAATGATATCGACTTATTGTATTGGGTGCGTTATTTTTTCAAATAAAAAAGTAATCTCAAATGTTTGGAATATTTACATCCGAATATGTGTATCATTCGACCTATGTTCAACATTTTCGTTTTATTACAGAAAATCTTAAAAATGTACAAGTCTCTTTTTCATCATGCTATGATGCTTCCAGTTGATCAAAACCTAACGCTCATTAGTTTGAGATAAAATTGAAAGATACATTCTTGGTTCTCTTCGAAATCCATATCGATACCTCGATTACTTGCACCGACCTGAGGATTTCTTACAGTAGGCCATGACGATTGTTTATTTGACAACTGTAATAAATTCATCAACTATCGTTTCTGTTACCGACTGAAAATGCCTTTCACAAGTTTTGAGAAACGTGATATGATTATGGTTTATTACAAATCAAATAGAAATTTTGATATAGCAAAAATTAAGTACTATGAATTATATCCGGAAAGATAGCAGCCGTGCAGAAGTATGTTCAGAAAATTAGATAAAAATCTATGTGAGTTTGGCAGTTTTGAGAAACCCAAAAGAAAATACGGGAATAGAATGTCCAATCAAATGATAGAAATTATTCTGGGACAGGTATTATACAATTTTTGTTTTCATTGTTTTGAGCTATTAAAAGGTGATAAATTGAAGTGTTTTCGGATACATTGTGCCCAGAAACTTCATCCTAATGATCCGCATCGACGGTTGGTATGGTGTCGGTGGTTATCCAACAGCATCGAAGACGATCCAGATTTTTTTTAAATAATATCATTTGGACAGATGAAAGCAACTTCACAAATTGCGGAATTTTCAATAGAAACAATTCTCATATTTGGAGCCACGAAAATCCCGGAGCCTTCAGGGAGGTTCGACCTCAGGTGCGATTCAGTTTTAATGTTGGGGCAGGCATGTATCGCAAACAATTATTAGGCCATTTTATCTATAATTATAATTTGAATGGCGAACGTTACCTCAACTTTTTGGAAACCACCTTTATGGGATATTTGGAAAATATTCCATTAGCGCAGGTCCAAAATATGTGGTTTCACCATGATGTAGCACCACCTCATAACAAAGCAGTTGTATGTGATTTTCTGAATACACATTTTCCTAACAAATGGATAGGAAATCAAGCAGTGGTTCAATGGCCTCCAAGGTCGCCGGATCTTACTCCACTTGACTTCTTTCTCTGGGGTACTCTTAAAGATCGTGTTTATAAAAATAATTATAACGACATCGACAATTTGAGGAATTTTGTGATTTACGAATTTTCCAAAATAACTACCAGGGAAGTAACACGCTCCATCAATAATATTGAAAGAAGAATTCGTTCATGTATCGAACAAGAGGGCCGCCAGTTTGAACATCTTTTATAAATGGAAAAATGAATGTATGTGGTTTGTGATAATAAATGTTCTTGTTGATTAAGTGTTTTTTGTGTATTATTGATACAATAATTCATTAAATATCATGCAAAAAGCACTTCAGCATTGCATAACAAAGTTGACAATGAATCAATATTAACCTGGCCATGTAACAGATAATAACGGAGACATCTTACTCATGCACTGAATACAATATTATTTCAACAAGAGATGACCCGAAAGACGTCTCAATTCTCAAAACATCCAATTTTCATTGTTGACGAAACGACTAAAATTTCAAGTGGTAATCATAATCGTGATAAAAAATGCCTAAAAAAGTGATAAAAAATCCAGGTCCGTATTTAAAATTTCATAGTTAGGTGTGGCCCAAGGAAAACGACACCCTGTAGAACAGTTTCGTTCACATATTATGACAGCCGATTGAAAGTTGTAATCACAAAGTGCAAACGGTTTCTGGAAATCTATTGTATTAAAGCAGATATAAGTGAAAAACAAAAATCAAATTTTTCGTTTTTTCCTGTATATCTCTGAAAGTGAGCGGGCTAGCTCAGATTTTTCAGCATCGTAGCAATGAGCTCCATAATACGCAATTTCACCTCCATTTTACCCTCTCTGTAGCTCATACCGTTTCCGAGATCCCCATGCATCTACTCGAATTTTACTCACCCGGTATACAGGGTGTTTCTTAAGTTCTCATAAATACATGTCCGCAAGTTATTCGTTTCTAAGATACAGAGTGTCAAAGTTTAATACTAATATGTGTTTTTTGTGAATAAATTCCAAAATATCTGAGATATTTGAGTAAAATTTGGTATCTCGGATGATTTTTCAATGACAAAATTAAATTTTATGTTAATTATGGAAAAACTCATTTCAAATTGAATTCATTTTAAATTTAAAAATCTTGTCATTAAAAATCACTTGCATCGATTATTTCAAATCTCAATAACTCGAAAACAGTTTCTTGCAGGGACCTCTACCAAGAATATATCTCTTACACAAACTAAATAATAAATATTCCCAGATAACAAACTTTACCCAAATATCAAAATTATTTTGATATTATTCACAAAAAATTAAAATTCAACTTTAACACTCTGTATCTCAGAAACTTGCGGACATATATTTATACGAACTTTTCTTCTCATTTTGATGTCAGCAACACGTACTTAAGAAACACCCTGTATATCGTCTGGGCTAGTCTGCTACTTTTCATTCTCCATTAGTTGTTATCCACAGGATACAACACAGCCATCATGCAGTTTAGATATCCCGGATGAATCTTTTCCATTCCATTTCTTTATTTTCTACTGATGTGGATGTGTAAGTGGGTCCCTCATTAAATCCCTGTTTCATATCATCATAACTATCATGACGCTTCACTTCATCAAGTCAATAAGGTACCAAGTATTTTGGCATAAGTTTGAGTCCTGGAGCTCGTTTTACGCATACCGAATTGGAAACTCTGTATTTGTAAGGATCACTTCCTCTCATTATCTTCCTGGAGTTTGAAAACCTATTTTTTCTCTTCTTTTCTCATGTGAAACTGATAAGTGGAGAATAATAATAATAGCCGTCCTCTACCCGCATAGGCTATTTCGGTACATTTTAGGAGTGTTTATGAGAGAGTATTATTCATATCATTGGCATGAATAATTTCTATGCAGAAGTTTTTTCAAACTTTTTCGAACATAATCATCATTGATTGTATGGTTCTGGCTTCAGCCAATAATTTATTTCCTCCCACGATTTTGGAGGCCCCATTATTTCTCATTGAATATTCGTATGGTTTTTCATTCATCCTTTCTTTCATAGCTTTCTCAGCTGTTTATCAGTAGCGTCAACATAGTTTCACACATGATATTCATAATAAGGTACCTGCTCACAGCTCAACATGGCGCAAACAACCTCCTGATCGAATCCCTACTGTTCAATGAAATTATTTCAAGAAAAGTGCATGTCCGGCAACTTAACGGCAACTTAACTCAACACATCATTTTCTGGAACGCAAAATCGTTTCTAAGTATTATGAATTTGGTTCCGTAGAGATTGTACGAACAGCACTCACCGGGTAAATATTCGATTTCAGAAAGGACAGTAATGGAGACTTTACCAAACTTTATTTAAATTCAATTCAATAAAACGTATCATTGAAAGTTGTTTATGACTTTACTTCAAAAACTAACATTCTAGCCCTTTTTTAAGAAAGCATTCGTTTCTAAAGGATAAAAAATATTCATGAAACTCCACGGAAACATGATCAACTGCAACATCTTCCCACCTTATGTGTCACATTCATGGTTGACAAATAAGATAAGATAAGATCGTTATTTTCCAATAGACAACACATTGTAAAGGAATAGTCAAAAACTTAAATCTAGGTAAATATAAAAACACAAAAAATTTAAAATTTTAGACAAAATCAAAAATCTGAAACCACAGGTTTTAAATCAAAAATATCAATCCCAAAAAGAATTGTCCTAATCATATTCTAAAACAAACATGCCAACATGTCACAATAAAAGCCTACAAACAAGACACTACGGTTCTACGACATAAACTCTTCAACACTATACAGACATTTTTTTATTAGAAATTCTCGCAATTGTTTCTTGAATAGTTTTATACATTCACTTTCTTAACAAATGTATGTATTTTGACAATTTATTAAATATTCTGGGCGCCATAGAGGAAGGAGAGTAGAATGATACGCTCAATTCAAAGGTACATGAAGGTCACTTTTGGTTCGGGTATCAAATTGATGTCTGACTTTTTTGGTACTGAATAATGTGCCTCTGTTTTCGAATGACTATACAGAGAGTTCAAAAATATATTATGAATGTAGTATTAAAATTTTATAGTTTTTGAAGACATCCCTGCATTTTGTGCGGCTAGATACCAACGAGAGAACGTAAAATTCGCTTTTGGGCAATTGAAACATCGTGTGAGAATACAGATGAACCCCATAGACATATCCCATATAGCAATCTACTATCAGCTTGTGCATAATAGAGTGCAAGTAGTCGATTTGTTTCCAAAATTTTCCCAGTGGTTCTGAATTGATATGATAATGAATTAATTTTTGATTTCAGTGATTGACAGTTCATACATAAATCAATTTGAAAACCTAGAAACGACATAACGTTACTATTACTTGAGACGTATAGCGTTGAAGCCTTATCTGAGCCGAATCTGATATCCTGACACAATTTTTGACAGTTATGAAAACTTTCCGACTGTGTTTTTCCAATATTCAGAAACAGCTGATTTGCAGAATACCATTCATGCAATCTGGAAGAAACTGTGTTGCATTTATCTGTCAAGGCTAGATCGGTTTTATCTGAAATGATCACAGATGTATCATCTGTATATAAAGTTAATGATGCCAGTACTGGAAAAATACTTAGATCATTGATGAAAATGATGAACAATACCGGTCCCAAGACTGAGCACTGTGGCACACCAAGAGTAATATCCGTCATTTCACAATTTTTATCATTCACGGTGGCATTTCGTTTTCTATACCTTGAGTAATTCAATATCCATTCCAAACGTAGCCCTCTGATACCATATTTATCTAACTTTTCGAGTAATATGAAATGATTGACGAAGTCGAATGCCCTGCTAAGATCATAAAATATTTCCACAGGACACTTGCCTGCCTAAATGAATTGAATTATCCTATCATAGTATGAATGAACTGCTATTGTGGTCGATCTTCTACTGAGAAAACCATGTTGGCTTTCAGATGTAATATTGGATTTATAACAAAATGAAAGAATCCTGTTCAGGAGCGCGTATTCAAAAACCTTCGAAAAACTGTTATTGGTCTATATTTTCCCACTGTATGGTTGTATTTCTTCTTGAATACTGGTGAAATTCCTCTTTTTAACATATTTGGAAAGTGACCAGTGGAAAATGATAAGTTCACCAAATGTAAAAGTGGAGTGGATAGGATATGGAGTGTTTTTCTCAAGAGAAACATGGGTACCTAATCGTAACCTGAAAAAAATTATTATTAATTTTTATTCGTAATAGGTCATAAAGCTCTGCTTGGTCATACGGGGTGGGGAAAAAAGAGTTACATGATGTTGCAATTTTTTTAATAAAGAAATCTGGATCAGGACCTTTACAGTCGATTTGGTTGACGATATTTCGGGGATCTTATATAAAACAATTATTAAATAAGTTTGCTACAGTCGCTGGTTCATTCTCGAAAAATTTTTGTTTCATTTGATAGTTCATCAACTATTTGCCATGCCGACTTTGTTATGTTGTCGGATTTATTGATTCTATTTTGAAAATACTCCTTTTTTGGTGTAATAATCAAATGTTAATTTTTTTTGTTGAAATAGTCACATGGTAATTTTTTTGTTTTGCTTTCCTATACATATGTGTCAACTCTGGAAACTTCATTTTCAACATATGTAGGTCTTTTGAATTTTGGCAGGACGATTCAACTTCCTAATTAATCCATTTATTTTTTAAAGAATCGATTAATGGCTCTTTTCAGGAAAATGAATCTCAAAATAAAATTAAATTATTTCAAAAAAGTACTCAAAAGCTTGGTCTACTTCATTCATATCGAAACGTCCTGTCCATTTCTCACTCTCAATGTCAGTAAATTTTTGAATCGCGTCATTACTGTACATACGTTTAGGTTGTATAGCCAACCGGTTGGAATATTTCGTCATTCCAAAATCAAACAACACTGATTTGTGATTAAAAATGTTATAATCCACTACACAACATGTTTCGTTGTTTGTGAAATTACTGAATATTTGATCAATAGTGAACGTGAACGTGAACGTGTTTTGCGTTACTCTCGTTTATTATTCATAATTAATCATAGGTTTAATATTGAAGGATTTGAATACATTATATAACTTCATCAGATCTCTAGAAGGATGACTACAATAACTATCCAAATTAAAGTCCCCACATACCAACAAATTGAAATTTGTCTCAAAAATGTCAACAAGTAAGTCATACACATCTTGTTCAAAAACCTATTTGTTACCGCAAGGGGATCTTCAACAACATAAAATATTTGTGTTAACTGATCTAGTTTATATGAAATACCACAAACTTCGAAACCCCTGTCGATACAATAGTCATCTAAATCAAGTTTATGTATGCCACTTATATTTTTTGTCAGTATAGTAACGTCTCCACCCTCCATTTCACCTCTACAATAACTGCTACTTAGAGAAAAACCATTGAAATTAAATGAATTAACTGACTTTCGTTTGCACCATGTTTCAGTAATACAAATGGAGTTCAAATCAACTATAAAACTTAATTTCTTCATCATTCAAACACTGAATGTTCAATAATAAAAGATTCGGGTCAAAAACTAAATCAGTCATACCTTTTGCCTGGCCGTCGTCCTGCGATCTAAAGAACGGCCTATACAAGCACCATAGGGCCACACGTTCGGATTCATTGCCTTCCAGATTTTTTTTTTAGAATTCGTACCTTGAAATATGGGAATATATCAGGAAAACGGGAATTTAAGGATTCACATGTTGCTTCTGGAAAATTCTCATTGAGTAACGCTGTGAGGGATGCAACCGTAGTTTCCTTGTCAACTCTGTAGACATGAAGAGTGACCTGTTTTGGAACTCTCTCAACAGCTACAGTTTCTCTGTTGTTTCCAGTTATCATGTGTCTTCTATTTCGATTTCTTCTGCTTTCAGCTTGTTTCCAATCATATTTTGAACATGTTGGATCTCTGGGTGTTTGTGAATTTCTTGGAATCACCAATTCAAATTAATATATTCGTTGAGCTTCAATGATGTTACTTTATGCATTAAAGCAGCTGATAAATTATTTCGTTTCATTATTGGGGAATTCCCTCTGTTTTCATTCACAAGTGGTTAGCCTTTTTGCTAGTATTTGGAATCTCCTCTTGCTGAAACCAAACACTTTTTTGTTTCGTTTTATTGAAACTGATATCTGACCTTCTGTAGATAAGGAAACAGATTTGTGTTGTTTCAGGCTATTATTTTCGGTAATAAGTTCAATATGCTTATTTAGTGAATCGATTTTTCCTCTCAATTCGTTGATTGTGATGTCTTTCGGATTCAATATATATTTGAAGAATTGCATATCAACCTTTTCATCCCGAATATCACCTGCACTATGTAAAATATCACTCCCGATTTTGTATTCATCACTCTGCAGAGTTCCACAACACATTATTTGATTATTGTCAATATTAATAACATTTTTTAGGTATTTCATACAACCTGCGTGTATTATTGTGTCACAGTTCACACTCTTTTTGCCAGTTAGGGCAACAATTTTGCATTTTTCACACACTTTAGTGGGAGCTACGTCTTCATTCGTTTCACCAGACGCCGTCATTTTAATTTTTGATTTGCAGATCTGCAGAAGGAGAGTTCTTCACACTATTGCCTCGTCTCATTGATGATGAAACTGAGTTTCATCAAGATTTTAGAATGTCAATTTTCTCCGACAACCGTCCTGCATGCAGAAAACAAATTGGCTGATAACTATAAATTCAATCCTAAAAGTGCTTTGATTTTTCTTCCATAACGAGTAGTAACATGATTTTCTTCAACAACATTTAATTTCACCTCATTGCCATGCATTTCGTTTTTGGTAGCAACATCTGTTGGTTTTTTCAACGTCTTTTTATTTCTCAGTTGCCTTACTTCTTGTTCTGCACTGACTTCCAATAGAAACAACCTCTGAACCGGTCTTATCAGATGTCCAGAACTAGTTTTCAAACAAACCACACGAATTCCGCCATCTCTTCCTGAAAAAATCTCTTCAACTAGCTCCAAAGGCCAATCGGAACGTTTTGAACTATCATTCCCAATCAGCACGACATCTCCAACTTTCACGTCACCTGAGTGAAATTTCTTGGGACGCATTATCAAGTGGCACAAATATTCGATTCAGAATAGATTTTCAATTTCACTCGATATCGTACATGCCAATTCAAAGATTCAGCATCAATTTCGTCGATATCAGAAACACAAATTTGTCTTCGTCTACTGATAAACTTTCGAAATTCTTGTAGAAAACTGTCTGTTGATGAACTCGAAACATCTTCAAAATGCACTGCTCTACAGATTGCACAGGTGAAGATGGGTATCCATACTTTTTCATAATTTTTTATGAAAAGTGGACCTGCCAAATCAACTCCGATGATTTCGTAAACAGCTGCGTTTTTTACTCGATTTTCTGGTAAGGGCACTGGAGGAGTATCGAAATTCTTCGCATCGTTTCTACGACACACAACCCATTTAGAAATAACTGATTTTATGGTTTGTCTGCCTTTCATAATTCAATATTTCTCTCGTATCATACTCAACAAACCTTAAATGCCAACGTGACAGTTTTCAACATGACAGTTTTTAACATGACAATCATGAATTATACTGGCAACAGCAGGGTGATCTGATAGTATAATGATAGGACTTTGAAAATTCTGAAGGTAAGAACGATCAACAATCTTCGTTTTCAATTTAGAAAGGCCATCTTCTTCTTCATATGGTAGCAGGGAAGACAGTCTATCATCGGGGATGCCAACGAAAGCTTCCCGTTGAATGATTTTAATTAGAATTTTTCAGCTTTTTGTATCTCCCCTAATGTGAGATTGGGGCATTTGTTCTTCACGGAACTGCAACAATTATTGATGAATCATTCCAACCATCCAATGAGATTAGGGATCTGTTTATATTTCGAAAGGTATCGATAATACCATATACTGTTTTCTTTGGCATTCAGAAAAGGAGATATTTTCTTTCACAAATGACAGAATCCTCATTAACTTCAAAGTTTTAGGAGAGTCACTCACTTTTTGATTGTAATAACTATTCAGAGTACAATAGTTGTTTTGGAGAACATCCTCGTAAAGGCAAATCGGTAGGATTCATCTGGCCGGGTACAAAATTCCATGTTTCTATTCTTGTCAGACTCCTAATTTTTTGTACCCTATTCCATACAATCATTTTCCACTGATTTTCTTGGCGTATCCAGGATGAAACAGTATTGGAACCTGACCAGCAAAACAGTGGAATATTTTTGTCATCCATGTTTTCCAAAGCATCAGATGCCAACCTTGCTCCGATGTTTGCAAGCAATAAATAGTTCCAACCGTAGTATTGACATCGTTTTCACTGGCAAAACTCTGCACTAATACTGAATGAGTTGAACATGTGTCTTTCCGTCCGATTCTGAACAAAGGAAAACAGCAGCTGCATGAGCATATTTACTCGCGTCCGAGAACATGTGTAAACTCCAGGAAACTGATATTGGAATATTTGACATACGTCTGGGAATCTCTAAATTCACCAAAAAACCCAAATCTTCCATCCATTCTAGATATTGAATCTTAATTTCATCAGGTACCTCGGTATCTCAGCCGACTTTCAAAATACACATTTTTTGCAGAAGGATTTTTGGGATCAATGAAACAGGACAAAATAATCTTATTGGGTCGAAAATCTTATTGGCAATAGATAAAATCAACCGTTTCGTTACTTCCTCCATAGAAATATCAATCGAAACACAGTTCCAAACTATCTTGTAGTCGATTTCACTTCAGTTCTGTAAAGAAAAGCTTCGACTTTATTAAGCTTCAATCAACTTATGTCAACTAACAATGACAGTGAAATCCACAAATTAGTACAAAGTATCCTAGATGGAAATAACTCATATTTTATAACATTTATCTACTCTAGGTCCAGAAAAATTTCTCTCAATACTTTGGTGGTTTCTTGATACGGATGGGGAGATCTGATTGCACAGAATCCATAGGTTTGTATTGTACAGGAGCAAGATCATTTTCATTGTTTGCTTGACTCTATGTTTTCATTCACTACCTCACTTGCTGAGGTATCACTTTTCGTTGGTTGATAATCAAGGCCTGTCGAATCTGAATTGGTTTGAGTTGAATTTCCTCCAATAACGGGCATTTAATCTGTCGAATCTGAATTGGTTTGAGTTGAATTTCCTCCAATAACGGGTATAGAATAAAATATTAATGATTTATCTCCTCTGGGAGCTGAATGACGAATTGAAACTGTTGTTTCGTTTCCATTAGAATAACGCACATGAGCATAATTAGGATTTGCTTCAATTAATTCCACTTCTTCCACTAATGGTTCATATTTGTTAGTTCTGGCATATTTCTTGAGGAGAATAGTACCGGAAACCATTAACCAGTTTGGAATTGATGTTCCATTGGAAGATCTTCGTGGGTGACTGAACATTTGTTCATGGGGAGTACAGTTAGTAGCGGTTTACAACAAAGATCTTATAGAGTGGAGTGCATCTTGTAAAACTGATTCCCATTGATTGATTTTCAGGTTTTGAGCTTTCAGTGCCAATTGAATAGTTTTCCAAATGATCCCGTTATACCTCTCACACTGTCCATTACCCTGTGGATTTTGGGCAGTAGTACGTCTTGTTGTTGTACCATGTGATTCCAAAAAGGTTTTCAACTCTTTTGATATTAATGATGTTCCTCGATCTGAGTGTATATATGATGGCATACCGAATATTGAGAAAATCTCTCGTAAACATTTTATCACCGTTGTGGAGGTCATATCGCTGCATGGAAAAGCAAACGGGAATCTGGAATATTCATCTACGATAGTTGGAATGTACAGATTATTTGATGAGGTTGGTGAGGGTCCTTTGAAATCCAGATTGGGTCTTTCGAGAGTTGACGTTGCTTTTATGAGAGTGCTTCGGTTCTTGACGAATCTAGGTTTCAATTCAGCACATACAGAACACGATGTCGTTATTTTTCTAATATCTTCTGTAGAGTATGGAAGATTCTTAAAACGAACCCAATGGTGGAAACGAGTGATACCAGGGTGACATAGAGAGTTATGCAGATTATATAAAGTTTTACTGATTTCTGATGTTGACGTGGATGAAATGATTCTCGACAAAGTATCTGCAACTGTATTTTGATTGCCTGGTCGATAGACGATGTCGTATTTGAAACAAGACAACTCTAGACGCCATCTCATAATTTTTTTATTCTTGATTTTGCCAGAAATAATGTTGTCGAACATGAAGGCAACTGATCTCTGGTCTGTGATGAGTCTAAAATATCGACCGATAACAAAGTGTCTCCATTTCATCAGGGCTTCAACTATAGCATGAGTCTCCTTCTCAGCAGATGAATGTCTCTGTTCGAAGTGAGAGAGTGTTCTGGAAAATAATGCCACTGGTCTTCCACGATGAGACAGTTGAGCTGCGATGGCAAACTTAGATGCGTCAGTTTCTACCGTGAACATAGCGTTATCATCAATTGATATCAAGGCAGAGTTGGAAATATCCTCTTTCAGAAGTTTGAAGGCTGCAATTGCATTTTCTGACATTGGAAATAATCTGCACTGCACGAGTGGATGAATTTTCTCAGAAAATTTGGAAACCCATTTAGAGTAGTGCGCAAACATTCCCATAACTCGGCGAAAAGATGCAGTGGAATTAGGAATAGGAAGCTCTAAGAGGGGTTACAGTCTGTCAGGATCAGGTTTGATAGCTTTCTTTGTTATCGAATAACCAAGGATGTTTATTTTATCAAAATGAAATTTTGATTTCTCTTTATTCAGTGTTAAATTGTATTTTTCAGCTATCTTCAGAAAATTTAGAAGGTTTAATCAATTTATGTCAACTAACAATGACAGTGAAATCCACAAATTAATACAAAGTATCCTAGATGGAAATAACTCATATTTCATAACAAGCCCCAAAACTGGTGACACGAAAATGTTACAAGTTTCATTTTCGTCAAATATTGTTCACTCCCAGCCACGTAAATCGAATTTTCCTTCTCTCAGTATCTCCTGGGACTGTTTCATGAAAGGTTGGAGTTTTTCTTCGGTTTCGAGACTGACGATACAACTGTCCACGTAAAAATTGTTCGACAATTTCGAAATAACTGGCACCGAATATCAGAAACTGAGTTGGATCCATTCAGGGCTTCAGTCGAATGATTTCGGATCACTGCACTTAGGTGAAATGGACTGCATGTCACTCCGTTCACAACTCTGGTATGTCTATAGTGTCTGAGCTTGCCATTTTCTTCGTGCCACAGAAATCGTACAAAGTCTCTATCAATTTTGTGTAATCAAAATCGAATTAATATCAGATGGATGATTTTTCACTCTGTCTGATGCATCAAAAACTGATCGGAGTTCCGTAGTGGCGCTATTCAATTTCAAAACATGACGATGCGGCAAGGAATGACCATTATCAGACAGCTCATTATCGGGAACAATTTCGATCACGCCTTCAGCCAACGCTTCGGAAAATACTTTGTTGTGCTTCCCATAGTATTTTTCAATTTCTGCATCAGATTATCTGATCTTCTTTCAGCTACATCATAATCACATGGGAGAGGTTGATGACCCTCAATCCAAGGTAAAGCGACGTCATATCTCCCTTCTTTATTCATAGACACAGTTTCCTGGTAATGATCCATGACTGCTGCTTCAGCTCCTTTCTTGGAGTTTTCATCTATGGGATCAGTAATGCTAAATATGTCAAGTTTCCACAGATCAGCGATTTCGAATGATTAATATAACAATGTGGTTACTGTATTATACAGATATCGGAAATAAACGGATGATAGTGCACGGTTGAATCATGGTGTGTCACTCTATGTCCAGTACGGGGTAATCGAGATTCATCAGTGTGTGTATGACCAGTGAGTAGAGTGCAGTGTTTCATTTGATATACCAATTTCAGCATATTACATTGGAGACGTAGGAAAACAATTTGGAAAAACAGTAAGTGTTATTGCATTTTACAGTTTGAATTTTGTTGAGTACACTACATACTTGTGAGGAACAGTTCAGTTTAAGAAACTAGTGCTGTAGAGAAATATCATCTGAATTTCAATCTCATGGAAAATTACATTAAATACATTGCTGAAACACAATAAAATTTGCACTGGACAATGACAATGAAACACAAGAAAGAGTGTGAGTGTGAGAGGTGGATCAAAGAATCCAAAGATCAAATGGTCAGGACTGCCACAGGCCGGGGAGTGTAAACTCAAATAGACGAATTGTCTGGAGGTCACAGACCTGGATTAAATGATCCAAAGACCAAATGGTCAGGTCGGCCACAGGCCGGGGAGTGTGAACTCAAATAGACGAATTGTATGAAGGTCACAGACCTGGATCAAACGGTCAGGACGGCTATAGGCTGGGGAGTGTAAACCCGAGTAGACGAATTGTCTGGAGGTCATTGACCTGGATCGATGGATCCGAAGACCCAATGGTCAGGACGGCCACATGCCGGGGAGTGTTAACTCGAGTAGACGAAAGGTCTGTAGGTCACAGATCTGGAAGACTGGAAGACCACAGCCTTCAGCACAAAGTGTATCTAATATATATATATATATTTCTAGGTATAATGAATCCGAATAATACCACCAACACCACAAACCTGGCCCAATTCAATGTTGATGGAGACATTCGTTCAGTTGGTCTTCAGTAGGAAAAATGGAAAAGAGCGTTTTCAATTCACATCGAAGCCGCTGACATTGATAACCCTTCGAAAAGAAGGGCAAACCTACTATATCAAGGTGGACCAGAATTACAAAAATTATTGAAAAAAACAAAAATGAGCCAATCGCTGAGACAGCACTTGGAAAAAGAACTCCTTGATTATCTGGTGATGTACAATAGCACCCCACACACTGTGATGGGCAGAACTTTTCTTCGGTCGGCAGTTTCGCGGTAATAAGTATTTTATATCTCGAACACATGAAAGACAGCGGAGAAAGAGATTGAGATAAAATTGAGAAAGAAAAAGGTGAAGAAATTTGATCTTTATCACATTTGAAAGTTAAAAAGTTTCTTTTTGCTACATTAAAAGATAATAGATTCACATCGCACCATTTTTTGACTTCTTTCAAGTCTTTTTCTATATCACGTTGTAGTGAGAGTATCGTACTATCGTGCCAAGATATAGATGTGTCATCTGCGAATATTGTGAATACTCCTTGCTAAATTATTTACATATAATAAAAAACGTAATGGACAGAGAACAGACCTCTGCGGCACTCCAGATGTTATTTACATTTTGATGGAAGTTGTGCCATTGAAAGTACCCATTTGCATTCGATCTGATAAATACGATCTGAAACGTGATGAAATATTTCCCCCAAACCCATAAATTTTGAGCGTCTGCAGCAATATATTGTGATTTACACAGTCAAAAGCTTTTGTCATGTCGCAAATATAGCCGTCGCAACTTTTCCATCGTTCACATGAAGATGAGTTTCTCAAGAAAAGAGAACATTGCGTTTGTGCTTCTTGAAGTTCTAAAGCCAAACTGTTTAGGATGGAGAATTAAATTTTTGTCAAGATAATTCAGAATCTTTTTTTTTCAATAATTTTTCTATAATCTTTGCGTATTCGGTAGTGAAGATGTAGGTCTGAAATTTTCTGGAGTATCAGGATCACCCCCTTCGATTAATGGAATGACCTCAGCAATTTTTTAAAAAGATAGAAAATATCCGTTCATTACAGAATCCGCCAAAATATTTAAAACCATGTCAGGTAGTTTTAGAAAGATATTGAATGAAATATCGGCCGATCCTGATGGAACGAGCACCATCTGTTTTGAACTAGATGAACTTCCTATTGTATCTGACTTACATTCATGGAAGCCGATAAAGGTGATATTTAGGCCAAAATTTGTCAACCAATTATATATAAACCATAAAGATATTATTATGAATATTCATGGGGAAAGTTAACATTGAATAATTTATACCGCATGGCTCTTTTCCTTCGGTAATAGAGTAAATGTCACGAATAATTCACATTATACCACTACGGCATTTTTCCGAAATTAAAACGAAAAATAATTGTTGATTCCATCAAGAACATTATTCAATTCAAAAGGAAATTTTGGTTCAAAGGTATATCTGAAAAATGTTCACTTTTGTCTCGACTGCGCTAATAAACAGAACCCTTGGGCTCTTATTATTATTATAAGAATAATATTCTTTAAGATAAAATGAACATAGTGTTAACAATTTGCTGTTTGTCAACTCGAACTTTTATGTCAGTAGTGCGGAAAGATTCGGTTATGTTTTTTAGCGATATTCGCCTCATTCTTGAAACTTTCAGTCTTCCGAATACCGTGTAGACCATTGAATCAAAAAAAGAAATAGGTACATATTTTGAGAGATATATTGAGTATGTTTGCAGTACCTATATATACTAATGTTTATAATCGACTTTGGGTAACGAGTAAGCACGAGTAAAGTGTGGCTGAACGAATGTTTAAAAGACGAGTGTCTAGAGGAGTTTACGAACACGTTATATGTTGTACTTTTTCTACGAATTCATATTGAAACAACAAAATAAAATTGTTTCAATTAATTTCTGTTAATAGTCGTATGTCATTTTAGTGACATGAATATAAAAACAAAATATATCTGATCGCTGTAAGGCTCTCTTACGAGTCAATACTTCAAGGCATTCACCTTGGAGAACTCATTTGAATAAATTTATATCAGAGAAAAAACAAGGAAAGAAAATGTTAATTTACCCGCTTCATCTTTACTGTTACAGAAATTGAAGCTAGAAGCTATCTGAAAACGAGACGACCCAAGTAGCACACCTCCATTGGTAAAATTGGTACAATATTGTGAACATATTGGCGAAATATTTGAAATTCAATATTGGCGAGAAAAAAAATGTGAACATTCGGCGGTATTGGTCCAATATTACTTGAGTAATATTGGCGCAATATTCTCGAAGCAATATTGGCCTCAAAATGTTTGGCGATATTGGTAAAATATTGGCACAATATTCAAACGTTATATTGTCGAGAAGTAAAATGTGAACATTTTGCGATAAAGGTCGAATATTGTTTAGACATTTCAAAAATAGTATTGGTGAAATATTCTTGAAGCAATGATGGCCTCAAAACATTTCTTGATATTGGTACAATATCATTTGGATATATTGGTGAAAGAGAATATTCCTTGGTAAATTATTAAATGTCTTTTAGTTGATCAATGTGTCACCAGAGTCTGCCTTTTGGTAGCCAACTCCACTGAGTAAGCTGTCTTGAAAACATATTATGGGAAGTATTTAATATATTTTCATAAGTTTTAGAAGACGTTCTATATGTAGAGCCACCTGGCGGATTTTTTACCAAGGTTTGATCATGATATAATTTTAATATATTTCAAGGAATATTCGGCCAATATTCTAAATCAATCTTAATATAGATGTGGGAAACAATATGGAGACAATATTGTGTTAACGATATTGGTAAATATTATTGAACCAATATTGACTCAATATTGGTTAATAAGATTTGTGGAATATTGGCGAAGTAATATTTAACCAATGTGTAATCATTTGGATATATATGATAGTTTTTATTCCTAAAATCGATATGAGAGGAATATTAGGATTGCAATATTCATTCTGGATGTTGAAAACAATATGAAGACAATATTGTACTATCGATATTGGTAAATATCATTAAACCAGTATTGATCCAATATGAGTTATTACAATTTGTTAAATAAATGATATTGGTAAATATTATTGAACCAATATTGACCCAATATTAGTTAATAAGATTTGTGGAATATTGGCGAAGTAATATTTAACCAATGTGTAATCATTTGGATATACATGATAGTTTTTATTCCTAGAATCGATATGACTGGAATATTGGGATTGCAATATTCATTCTAGATGTGGAAAAACATATATAGACAATATTGTATTATCGATATTGGTAGAAATTATTCAACCAATATAGAACCAATATTACATGTGATAATCTACATTCGAAACAGGTTCAACCAATATTCCACCAATATTATTAATATAATATTGTTTTTTGAATATTGACCCATATATATATATACAATATATCTATATTGGCCCAATATGGAACCAAGATTCAGCCGATATGATGTGCTACCTGGGGAGGGCTCCTAAATAGTCAGGATGGCCGAATGTGACGACCATTTTTATATGTAATCATCATCGTATCCAACTCCTGTGCAGTGGGAAAGCACCCTGTACATATTCATTTCATCTAGGGTTGGGTACGAGCAGATACTGCTCTCTGGCTCACTGGCGTAACCAGATAACAGAGTGACTGAAGTATTATTCATAGCTTGAATCTGACCATGTGAATTGTAAAAGGGAATATAGAATGAATCGATGAACCATTCGCATGTGCATTATTTTCTAGTCGTAACAGAACATAGTGACAACAAACGGAAAGCACAGGATGACTGTTTTCAAGAAGGAGATAAGGTCTATGTAAAAGATATGCACAGAGAAAATAAAAGTTCCCCAAATTATATGGCGGCTCACCACACTATCATCAATAAAAAAGGGGGAGATATTCAAGTCAGTAACGACGAAACTGGACAAAACCTCTGAAGAAATGTAGTTCACCTAAAAAAAATCGATAAGGAATGGACAGTACTGCCGGATGAGAAAGATAGAGATTGCGAAAGGAATAACTGACTCTCGCTTCTTGTGCTCAGACCTTATGAAGAAACTTTTATTGCTTGGTAGTATAACTACTACGGATACCTCATCATTATCACGTACTATTTATAATCGTTACTGGTAATATAAATATCATATATTATTACTAATATCATTGTCATCATTATTGTTGCGTTGTTATTCATTACTGTCATTATTATTATCATTACCAAAATTATTATCATCATTATAATTGTTACTATAATTATAACATATTACAATTACTATTATAACTATTGTTATTATGACTATTCTGTTACTATAATGATTATATATTATTATTATTATCATCATTATTGTTGTGTCGTTGTTGGTGTTTTGTTACTGGCATTATAATTGTTGATATCATTGAGAAAGTTATTTTTCAACTGCATAAGGAAAAATATATACAAACAAGAGATATATGTAGTATACAGATATCGGAAATAAACGGATGATACTGCACGGGTGAATTATGGTGTGTTACTCTAAGTCCAGCACGGGGTTATCGAGATTAATCAGTGTGTGTATGATCAGTAATTAGAGTGCAGTGTTTTATTTGATACACCAATCTCAGCATATTACATTTACCAAAATCGAAGCTGAATCAAAATGACTTACGAAAGGGACACTTTTACCATCAGGGTCCATCCAAGAAGTGTTTCTATCAACCAGACCACATTTAAGACGATAATTGCGGCCAGTGAACAACTTCCCAGAAACATCAGATCCAATAAAGACTTTTACTGGACCATTTTTCACGTCAGTAATATCCACTTGCAGTTTTTGCAGTTCATTCATCCAAGATTCGTTTCTAACAGAGATGACATCGCTGCATATTACCGACTGATCAAGTGCTTGGAAGTTACTTTCTGGTTCAGATTCCTCAAACTGATTTTATAACAATTGTGCTTCACAACTTCTGACTTGGCACTTCCAAAAAGCGCATGAGCCAAGTTTTCTTCGTAAAATTTTTCAAATTACATTTGTTCTGTTGCAAATGTGTTTATATATGATCCTTGGCTTTCAATATATATAACTGCTTTAACTTGACGAGAAAAACTGTCATTATATAGTTCAACGACTAGGGTTTGGAGAAAAACTTCACCATAAGTATGGTTCGATAGATTTTCGACAGTAATTGGACCTTCTTTCTCTGGTGAATACTGTATGACAGGTAGAGTTTTGAACAAAGAATCTCTCTCAGGGCATAACATCGTAGCATGTCGTTTCTTTCAATCAGAACACTCAATTTTTCCTTCACATCTTCGTGAGATATGCCCGAATTTTCTGCATATGTGAAAGCGTCCTTTATCTGATAAAATTTTCTTCATTTCTTGTTGCTTCATCTTACTGGCGTAACTACATTCGTTGTTCGGATGATTATCTTTGCAGAAAACGATTTGACGGATCGTAGTTCATGATTAAATAATGCTGAAGCGGTAACGACGGATTCTTTGTTCGATAACGCGTTTTTCCCGATTTTATTATCAAATGCGGAAACTACTTATGAAATTCTTCCTTCGTTCTCAACTTCTCGTCTCAAAACCATCATAAAATCAAGTCGGCATTTCGTTTTCAATTTGGAGTTACTACTGATGAGGATGAATCGAAATGGTTAACTGTGCAAATTTCTTAGTTTCTGATTGTTTGACCTGGGGGTACACAAATTCGCCCGAATTAATATACCCCCAGGTCAAACAATCAGAAACTAAGAAATTTGTAACCTTAACGTACTTCGGGAGAAGAATAGAGGCTATTGCGGGATTCTTTAGAAAGAATAATATAGAAGTAGCATACAGGCCGCATGCCAGGTTGTCTAATTTTCTTTTCAATGCCAAAGATAGAATAGCAGAAATGGAAGAATCTGGAGTTTATAAGCTTAAGTGTCCAGAGTGTAACGGTGTTTATGTGGGACAATGTGGACGTATTTTTTCAAAAAGATACGCTGAACATGAAAGGTCCTTCAGACTAGGAAAAAATTATTCGACGTTTTCAAACCATTCCTTGGAATGCAACCACAAGTTTCCGAGTCTGAACGATACGGAAATTTTGCACTATGCAAGCAAGGGTTGGAAACTGAATTATTTAGAATTCCTAGAAATTTATAAACACAAATATTGTGGATGTAACCTACTGAATGTTCAACTGGATTTGGTCTATTCACCGGTTTTTAAGGCAGCGCAGTCACATTGTCGCAAATAAACAAGGTCCAGGTAAAAGTCGTTAATGACCGTTTGTCACTAAGACAGGCCTCGGGTAGAATTAAGGGTATTTAAGAAGTGTTATTTATTATTTCAGATTATTGTATTGTTTGATAATGTCCATATAGGATGAAACTGCAGTAACGTTGGTTACAAGTAGAAGTGGTATAAAAACATAGAAAGTTTTATTTCTCATTTTTCTTGATTATATTTGTTTTTTTTTTATGTTAATTGTCAAGGAATTCGAGTCGCACCATTGTTTGATTAGCACTTACTCTTCTTCAATCTTGTGAAGCAGATGATGCTCTGTTTTGTTATGTTATATCATATTTAGAAAAATTGGTCTCTATCACAAGAGGAATGATTTTATCGAAATATTTCAAAATTGGAGCGTCTGTAATTATTTTCTCCAATTTATTAAAACAGATTTGATGCTGATCTAACCAACGCCAAAATAAACAATTTTTTTTCAATAATATTTTGGAATTTTGACAAATATTTTATCACACCCAAAAATTTCAACATGTCTTTTTCATTCTGGGGTTTTTCTTAAGTTGTTATCGCATATAAATATTTTTCGTCAATTTTGATGCCTTCACTTGTGATTTCAATACGTACGTCACCTCTTGAACTTTATATTCGAAATATTGAATTTGACATTATTTGATAGAGCCCTCTGCAAAAAAATGTCTGAGTTACTATCGTGTTCTTCTCCTGTTCAACCTGTTATGATTATGTCATCAAAATTAACTTCAACTCCATTCAAGTCGCCAAATATTGCTTGATTTTTTCTAGAGGACTTCTGGAGCTGAACAGAATCCGGAAGTTAAACGGTGAAATTTATAGCGGCCAATTGGAGTGTTGTCTGTACATAGAGTCGAACACTCATCATCCAGCTGAATTTTCCAGTAATCATCTTTCATGTCCAAAACAGAAAAATATTTTTTTTATTGAGTCTACTCAAGATATCGTCTGGGTTTGGAATCAAATAGTGTTCCCTTTGGATTGCGTTGTTTAAATCTTTTGGGTCCACGCACAATCTCAGGAGGCCATATTTTTACTCTACGATCACTAGACTATTCACCCATGGTGTTGGTATATCAGTCACAGAAATGATTTTTCGTTTGACAAGAGTGTACAGAGTTTCCAGTTAACACAAGCATCTAGGAGATGATGGTTTCATGATTATTATGGTAACAAAATGAGTTGCATTTAGACATCACTGTTACCACTCAGTGATGCCAAATGGTATGAATTGTTCACAATTTTCTTCTCGTTAGTGTCTCTTTGAGCACAAAATGTGAAGAAAATTGAAAAGCACATCAACATGAATTTTGGTTTCATTGAGATTTTGTCGGTATAGAAGGAATCAGTTTGGTAACAAAATTGAGCATGACATCACCATCACGACACAAAATGGCCGGAGTTGTTCGTCGAGTCGAGAATCAAGTAGAATCTGTATTTGGTTGACGTTATCCTTTAAATATTCTGTACGTACTATACGTGTTCTGTTTGATTTTTTTTATTTCAATACTTAAATCAAATGTGTTCGATAACATTGCCCAATTATTATTTCTAACAAGAACTGTATACCTTCAAGGACTGGAACGGTAAGTAAAAAGGTAGAAAGGTAAATTCAGTGATTACAGAATTTGGCATTTTTAGGATAGGTACTGATTAAACCGCAAAGAAAATGCTGTCCAGAGGATTGAAATTAAATAGATTTTTCTTCATTTCTGTATATTGTTTTTTTACGATTTAGACAGTTTGATGATTTTTTTTTGTTGGTGAAAAGTATATAATACAGAATCAACTCACGCATTTGTTTTCTAGCATTCCATTCCATATGAACCGTAATTCATTAGTAAGAATAATAAATTTGAGGTATAATTTCTATTCGAAAGGGTCTCGATGTGCATTCGATTCCGGAGTATGAATGGAATGTCACATTTGGCTAATTTCGACTCACATTTTGCATAACATTTTGATGTCTCGACATGACCAACGGGGCACCGAAAAGACGTTTATGCGATGATAATGGAAGTCACTTTGCGATTCACTGGTGTGATATGAAACATGAATGTGAATCACACTACCATCTCTGAGACCATTCTATATTGACTGGGTTCCTTTGAACTTTCAGTGAAGTTTGAAGAAAACTCTTCTTGCTGGGTGATCATCTTCTTCGCTTTCTGAATATTATTTGGGTCTTCAATTTCAATTTCATTCACATTTTTTGTGGAGGGGCACATCTTACTAAAATGGTTCTTTGTTTTACATCAGACACATATTTTGTTGAAGGCAGGACACACTCTGGCTTGATGAATATAACTACATATATTGCAATTATATGAACTTGTCGATGGATTTTTCATAACCGCCTCCATTGCAATATTATTTTCGTTTGAAATTTCTCTTAGTTGTAATTTACCCACTGGAAAGGCTCGGTATGCTTCACACACTTCTTTAAGAGTGATAGTTGTTTTCGACTGTTTAGCTAATCTCAGTAATTTTTCTTTCAAATTGTCATCTTTACAGTTGAACATCATCTGATCGTGATTTGAACTTTCATTTTGATGTCCATATTCACACTTGTTTGCAGCAATTCTCAGTTCTGTAAGGTATTGATCGAACTGCTGAACAGGTTTTTTCTCAAATTAAGAAATCTGAACATTTCCATAACTCCATTATTCTTCTGGTCACAATGATAATCAAATTTTCATAAAACGGCTTTTGAAGATTATGTATCTTCGTTCGACATCAAACTAGAGATGAGTGCTTTTCCTTCTCTACCGATTAGGTTCAGAAATACCGCTACTTTTGTTATACCTTCTTCAGCTTCAAACCAAGTGGCTTGCAAAAAATTCCTTCGAACTGCAAAGGTGATGGAGGTTTGAATCTTTCCATTTATACTACTGACACCATGTAATATTCAATGCTTCCGTATTATTCAATTAATTATGATGAGGTTTTCAGCATGACTTTTAATTCTGTTTTCATAACAAATCAATATTCAAATTTCAAGGTGATGAGAAAAACTGAATAACATAACGATAACCAGTTTCGAATGTTCTCGAACAAATAACTCCACCAGTAGTTCATCTTTACCGTATCAAGTCTTCAAACTATCGATCACCTTGGGATAGTTTTCTCCACTGGAGGGATAGCTTTTCACTATTTGGTGGGCACAAGAGCTTGGAATAGTGGCCTGCATCAGATATTGGTATTTATCTTCATTATCCAAACTTTCGTCACCATCGATTCTCTTGAATTGGCTCCAAAAGGAATGCCAGTCCGTGATGTCTCCATCAAATTTGACAAATTTGATGCGTGGTAGTTTCAATCCTGATTTCGAATAGATGGAACGACTTGCCACACTTGAAGCAGGATCATCAACGGAAGAGTCCTCACTCATACTTGCTCAACTCTGAACTTCAGGGTATTGTGGGTGCTCATCAGCTCATCAGCTCATCAGCTTTCTCCACTTCATCATCGTTAATTTCCTTCATGGAATCTCCTTCTAGCATCAAATCAAGAACCAGCTTGTTCAAATCTGCAATCACCTCCATCCTCTGATCAAGGAAACGAACATTCCCATGTATCAAACTCAAGTCGGGATCAGGTATTTGCGGTGCATAGATGACAACAGCATAAACTCGATTGAATGACACTTGTAAGATCTCTCTGAGTCTCTGCAAATTCTCCATATCTTCAGGGTTGTCCTGTCACGGTCGACAAAATATGTACGAACAGCACTTACCAGGTAACTATTCGATATCAAAAAGAACAGTAATGAAAACTTTACCAAACTTCATTTGAATTCAATTCAATAAAAGGTATCATTCAAAATTGTATATGACATTAATTCAAAAACTTACATTCTAGCAATTTTGCCACAATAGCAACTGTTTTAAAATAATAGAAAATATTTAGGCAACTCCACGAAAACATGATCAACTGCAATAGAAATTAACTCTGAACATATGCAATGATAACTTCCAGACATTCTACTTGGTAAGGAGTACATTTCTCCTCAGTCTATTGTATTCTTGCTCATATAGTAAATAGGGTGAGAACTGGTGTCTTCAGATAATATTTGCATCAAAATATTCTGACTCAGCACCTCTTCTGCAAATGTTCGAAACAGATTGGCGAGATAACATTCCTATCAATTTTTTAAATGGCACTCTTTCGCTATTGCCAAATCGGAATTTCCTTTTTTTCTTTGTCAAAACATTCAATGGTCATGTAATCTGAGAGTATGGTTGGGTAAATGTCCTGAAATTTCTTGTAAGACACAGAAAAACCTAAATATTTTGATAGGAAATATCTTTCCATTTTCTATCATACAATTTCAGATTTCCCCCTTTTGTTTCTAAAACTGAAAATATTTCTTATTTATTTCACGTCCATAATCTTTGTCCATATTCAAAACGCTATTCAGTCTTTTCTATGCCTCTGATTCGTTTTTTGCGGTAATCGAATCGTTCAAATATCTTTTGTTCGAGATCTCTGAATATACTATTTATGTAAGGTTTAAATATTCGAGGAGTATCGTGGAATCTGAAGTGTGAGTGCATAAACTGGTAGGTATTGTTGATTTAAGATCACGAAAGAAGTATACTTTCCACTAATGTATTCAACTTTTAAGTGGACGAATCGATTTTTTATATCCAACGCCATATAATAGTAGGACGTTTTGTAGTTCATCAAGTTCATTCTGGTAGTGGAAATCAATCTTTTGCTATATAATTCCGTCAACTCTCCTTCTGTAGAATCCATATTTTTTCCTAACCAGTAATATTTAGCTGAAATATTTCAGAAAACATGGTTTCATAATGCATTGCTCAATCCAGTATTCATAATATTCATCTATATCTTCTGCGAAAGGTAATCAATTGTCTCGGATTTGGATGTATAATTATTTCCATTTCCACATCTATACATTTCGCTACTTTATGTTTATAATTATTAACCATATTTGATATTTCTTTTATTTTAGAACTTGTATCCTCTCCTATATTCTGTTAATTTGTGTCATTAACTATCAGAATGAAATAGCTACCATCAAATTCTGTATATCCTTCAGAGTCTCTCGAATTATCAACACATGATTTACGAAATCCACTCAACTTCGTAGTTGAGTCTGATAGCGGTGGAAACCCGATCGAAAAGCAAGTATATTCGTTAAAGACATTGATGTGACCACCTATTTCAATCATAACTATGAAATGGAATGTCCTATTAATCTACATAAAATCCACCGGGTCTAGGACTGAGTATCATGTCCAAGAATATACAGTCAAAAATATTCTGCCAAAAATCCACCGTTCGATACTATCTTAAACAATACTATATGACCAATAATAACCTGAAATTTTGGGAGGAGTAATTTTTTAGTCTGATCTTACCGGAACAAAATAACCTCACGCTTGGGCGCTTGGAAATTGAACATACATTTTGAGAGCGGTATTTTTTATTCTGCTCCAACCAGAATGAACTCAAATTCTGTAGATATTTTGAGGGGAGGAAATTGATGATATCATTGCTCAGGATATCAATGCCTAAGGATATTATTGGACCGTGAATTTTTGGCAGGATAATATTGGCAGTATATTTTTGGACGGGATATTTAGTCGTGTTACCGAATACTCTATATCTCATGTGATTGTCATGACCGCACATCATCAAGTTACAACTTTTATACCTTGTAACAGAAAAACGATCCTCACCATTTTGAAGGAGTGAATGTTTCATGCCCCACATCCCTCATTATCGACATTTAGAGACAAATTCAACTTTTTGATAAATCTTTAACAATGAGTAACGTACCTGGGGGATATTATAAGGTAAATGTACCAGAGCTCGACACTTCAAGATATGTTGAAGCAGAAATACCATATAGCATCGTCAAATATTGTATATAGGATCTAAATTTTTCGGACGAGTCCAGTTCAAAGTTAACTGTGTAATAAAAAAAAAATGAAGTAGGAATAAAGATCAAAATGTCAAGAAAAATTTAAAAAATACATGAATCTGTAATTGATCCAGTGCATGACACTACAGATTTAAATTGTTCCTAAAGATGACTCATTTGTTTCTATAGCTGACAGTATTGAACGTGACGATATTAAACTCGATATATTCAACTTATTTTACTTTAATCAACAAATGATAATCACTTGAACACTTGAATTCTAAGAGGTACACTTTGCAAGAACAACTCAATCAATTATTTATTGGGAACATTAGGAAAGATATACTCAGTATGATGTTTCAAAATTGTAGTTTGCCATTTCTTTGACAGAAAATACTTCTCTGGAGTTTATCTTTTTCTCGACAACATCTTTCTCATCATACCATATTTGATCTTTGATCCAACCCGTCTTGCCACTTCTCGACATGGCATTTACATAGTACTCTTTGTTTTTAATTGCAATTACTTCACTAGGAAAATAGTTTCCATCAGATAACACTACAACAAAGTCACCCGCTTTTGGATTTCTTGATTTGTTTTGTGTCTGCATTGTTGGGCCATCTGTGCTCCTTGTAGTGCTTAAGACTGATGACCTGCCATCTTCCGAATATGAATTATCGGACTCCGATAATGGAATAGATTTTTTCGCTTTTCCTTGTTTTTTACACGACTTACTTTTCTCCATCTTTTTATCCTCTGACTTCTGTTTTCTTGATAATTTTTCTTCTTCTAGCTACATTTTCTACGTCTTTTTTCTGTTATACTCTTGCCTCATTTCACTCGTTACGACACTTCGTATCTTTTCCTTCTTTCTTTTGTTGGTGTTAGTAACAGTTTTCGCTTCTGGCCAAAACAGCGCCCGTTTAAATGGACTAGTTACATTTGGATCTATATTTTTGCTTTGACTTGTACTAGGAAAATTCATTTTATTTTGTACAAGACTCTTCTCTGGAGTATTTTCATTATTGATAGCAGGATTTTGCAGGTTAGGTGACGCCATCCCTTGCACATTTTCTGCAATGCTTTGGTTCAAAGTAATTTGCAAATCTGAATTTGGAAGAATGTTTCCGTCACATGTTCTTGGAATATCACACGTCACTTCATTGGAAGTTACTTTGCTAGATGTTTTCAGGTTTTGTGATGCCTCATAATATAGTAAGTTTTCTGGAATACTTACTTTCGGAAATAATTGCCCGTTGTCTAAAATGTGAATTTGGTAAATCTAGTAGTTTTTTTTTTCTTGACTTCGTAGAATTTTAGTCGAATACTTATTAGATCTATCTTCATCTATGATTTCTGGCTACACAGTAATGTTAGTATCAGTGTCCTCTTCTGATGAAACTGACTTTAGTGCATCATAATTTATATGAGATTTAATTCGATCTTTTCTGTCATCACCTGATGGTCCTCTATTTTCAGTATTCCCTAATGTTTGTTCTGTACCATCATGTAGCAACCGTTAATGGTACTTCATCGATTGTATACTTTTTATTTTCATCTTTATTCTTTGACACATTTCAAATTCATTAACACTATAATTATCTTTCGTCAAAATATCGGAGCACTTGAATATAGATTGTTATGTCTACGAGATTTTCGTGTGGGTACATACATTGTCGTGAGGAAAGATAACATTGACTAAATCGTACTTAAACCAGGACAAAGCAAAATTGCAATATGAGTGTTATTTTAACTGAATGAATAGAATTGATTGTTTGGGCGGTTTTAAAAACGTAAGAAGACGCTGATCTTTTGTAACGTCGGCAAAATACGAGAGAAAACCTTGTTTTGGTTCAACGGGAAGTGGATGCGAGTAGGGACTGGAAATCGGAGATTAGTCGAGGACGGTCCGGCATTGAGATTTGAAATTTTTGTTGTTTTTTCGCGTGACCGATACACAAACCCGCATAGTAGTTTGAAATTAGATTCTTCCTTCAGAGGGAGATCGGAACTTGAAATCGGTTTAATAGTATTTTTATAGTGAAACGTAAAATCGGAACCGGCTAAAATTCTAAGTGCGAACCAGCCAGAGAAGATTGATACAACAGCCAGGGTTGGGTGAGCAAATTCCGAAATTGTATGTTAACGTATATAACATTTAGTCGTTCAAAAGGGGAGTTGTCTTTTATATCTTTTGTTTGGTCTAGTCTCAATTTTATTTCACTAAACGTTTTATAGTCTGCTAGCCTTCCTCGGTACAGGGTGCGAGTTTTCGCAACTGTTTATTGTTTTTGGTTTTATTTTATTTTCATAGTCAATTACACAAAATTTAATCACATCGTTCCATTTGAATTTTCTTGAATATTTGTGTCAGATGATATCGGTGTTTCATTAAAAGTAACACTTCCTTAGAAAAAGTCAACTCAATGCTCAAGATTATAAGAGTCACCATCAAATATAGATGATCAAATGTTATTTGTGGGTTACTGAATCCTCACGGTAGGAGAAAATGATAATACATAATTAATGGTGGAAAATATGATCTGAATGGTGAGACAGGGCGATATTTTAACGTGTATTCATGGAAAAATCTACAGTTAGTAAAATGGTAATAGCTCAGTGAAATAATTATACGAGGATGGTATATTCATGATTTGAACAGAGGGGTATCAAATTTGTTAAAATAATTGTACTCTTGAACTCAAAACTCTCATCTACAAGACCCTCTCTTCGTGCAAAGGGCGGGACTCAAACTTTTCAGGACACCAAATGGTCAGAAAATCCAGTAAGCCTCATAGGAACCCATAGCTGGTTTACCTTATCCAGCTAACTAACTTTAAGGGGTTTAACATCATCTAAACACCCTCAAAATAGGGGTGGTGACAACATAGCTGCCAATTTAAACGGGTTCCTAAGGCTTGGTAGCTCACTACCGACCAACAATAAGATACAGCCTGGGTTTGCGATTTTAGGGATGATCTGAGCTAATAAAATATTTTGGGGTAGTTAATACAACACCATAATCGCCAACGCACCCCAGCGTCGAGTATCACAATCAGTGTCTGCAATTGCTGTATTAACATCCTGTTTTGGAGAAACTACTGTAGAATCCTGTACATCAATTATTTCTATATTGATGTTGCTCTCTTCCAAGAGAATTTCTGCTTCATCGATAAGAATTTCCATATTGATTTCTGGGAGATGTATTTTCAAGGATTCTTTGATATTTTTCCAAACGTCGAATAAAGATTTATCGCATAAGTGGCATCTGAACTCTTCAAGGGTATTTTGTTCTATGAATGATTAAAAAAATAAAAGATAATTCTCATTTTCACAGGACTCTTCTGTCGATCTTACTTTGCTTGTAGTAGTCTCGCGATCGGCATCGTTTGAAAACATACCATCAACCATATTGGGATTCCATGGAAATATACTACATTTGCTGAATCCGTTTTCAAGTATTATCGGTGTCACCCTTTCCCTTATTGCTATATTCAACAAGGGAGCGAAGTCACGTCTTCTCAAATTTTCATGTTGATTTTTAGCTCTCCATATATAAACTTGTTCTTTCCAACCAGATTTCAGGGTGCGAAATACAGCTACATCCATGGGCTGAAGAAGGTGCGTTGCATTTGAAAATAACTTTACCGAAATTATGTTATGTTTTATACAAAATTTGTTTAGATGATAAGATAGATGCGACACATGACCATATACAAAAAAAGAATTATTGGGAATGTTACGTTTTCTCCAGCCCATGGATAAAACACGTTAGCCATGTACGAATAAAATGTATCTGAAGTAATCCATCCATTTTCTGAAAAGCCGATACCCCAACGCTTTGGAACACTGGAAGATAGCTCTGCTGGAATCCTCTCATACCGGAAAATTATCATCGTGGGTGCCAAAGTGCCAGCTGCATTTCCATTCATCAAAACAGTTGAACACTCCTTTTCATTACTGTTCACAGTTGCGTACACATTTTTTTCACCTCTTGGAGCTAAAACCTTTTTGCTCTTTGGATTTAAAAAAAGCAGATTCATCTGCATTGAAGATTCGTCGAGGATCATTGAGTATATAACTCATTCCATTTTGTTTCAAATATTCAGAAATTTCTGAAAATCATCTCCTCATTTGGGCTTTTCCCACAGATGATCTACTCACTGTGAGATTTTGAGGGGTATGGAGGCTGATTTCGGGATGTCGCTGAAGAAACCGTTCATACCACTTTCTCCCAGGAATATTATTTTTAAACGGTTTTTTTCAGCTCCCCAGATAGTTTTGAGACACTTGATGAAAAGTTTTCCTTCGAGATAGGAAATCCTGATTTTGCCATTTGCAGAACCCATTTCACCAACAAATCTTCCTCTTCAGGGAAAAACATTTTTGCAGTGCCCATTTTTCGATATTCTGGATTTATTCCCTTGAATTTATACAGCAATGTAGCTCAAGACACCTTGAAATTATTCTCTGCGGTTTTCACAGGCATTCCATTTCGTACATCTGCAAGAGCATTTTGCATTGCGCGTTCCGAGTACTGCAGGATTTTTGTTGGAGCCATTTCTGAAATAAAATACGAATGGAGTACTTACCTATCTATATTCAACATAAGTAGTCTTTTTACGTCCTTTTTACGTGACAGTAGTGTTATCATCAGAACGTGAAAAAAAAATACATAAAGTGTCAGGTATAGGCTCGCTACAGTACCTATACGTGACACCCTGGGTCATCTATAGGATTTAATAGCCTCTGATGATTTCCGTCAACAGGGTGATAACCACACAATAAAATTCACTGAAAATGACCCTTATGTGTCAAGTTGATCTTGTTCCAATAGGTGACATATGTGTCATATACTGGAACAAAATATAAAATGCAGATCCCAAAGATGACACCACAAAGATAAAAGAAATATTGGTTATACATGAAAATTTCATCAGAAATATCGTTCCTTGATTATTAAACTCATCAGAAAAAACAATGATAACCTACAGAACTGGAAAAGTTGAAATAAAAACGTTATTTCGTAGACTCACCTCCTTCATGATTTAACAAACGTTCTCGGTTTCAACGGGTATCCCAAGCACGTGTTAACTGAAGCGAATCATATAAAGGAAAGTAGACAACGAAAGCTGCGGGGACGATTCCCGAATATTTGGCGGTAATTTACGAAATTTTACGAAATACATAAATCTGTAATCGGCATTGATGTTGTCTTAAAAGAGGCAAATAATGTTGTGAGTGTCATCAAGTGGTACAGTATCAGGATCTGGTACATTTACCTCACCCTTCTCATATCGTTTTAACTATTTTCAAAGGATACAATGTAAATATTTCCACACGAATTGTTACATTGAAAAAAGCAAAATATATAAAACGAAACGAAATAAATTTCAAATGAGTGGAGAGCAGATAAGCTTTTCCGCTCACAAAGGATTTCGAAGAAATCGTTGAAACAGTCTAATCGTCGTACTCGTGCCACAGGCCTGAATATGGATGCTTACAGTAAGCAGTGTAGTGTCCTTCATGGGTAGTTTCGCTCTGGTTCGACAGTGCGTACAAGTTATAGCGACAAGAGGGTACATTTTCCGCAGAGTAGCTGCTCATATCTAATCCTTCTAGAGGACAATCAATTGAGACGTTCAATTAACTGAATTCCTCTGCTTGAGAGAACCTTTCCAAACGGATTACGAAAATTTTGTTTTCAAGACGTCGTAAATTTTAACTTAGTACTTAGGTACTTCTGGTTGCCTATAGCTTTCTAGAATATATAATGTTCTGCGTATTTGCTCTTATTTCAGTGCGAATTCAACTTTTTTGCGAATAACTTGAACTTTTGATGTTTCTGGGTATTGCATACCCCATGTGGTTTACGACGTTGTTGTTTCAAGGTTTAGCATACCCCACGTAGGATGCGACGCGAGCATACTCACCAGGTCGGTACCTAACTCTGGATGAAAAATTCTAGCCATTTCGGGGCCGATGTTTATTCCGGCATTACCTTCCAAATAAACCTGCAAAGTACGGTGTAAAAATTCATACGTTAGTGAACGCTAGCACGTTTTATATTTGTTGAATATAGAGATCTACGCTGGTGTACAACTTGACGGTCCCTATAGTATCAGTAATGCGAAGATCGAACTGATAGAACGAATGATAGCACCTGTTTATAGTACCAACTGTTTCTAGTACTTTTGACAATTGGTACTGTAATTATCCGGCAGTCAAACGGTAACGTGAGATGCCCAAATTGACGTCGCTTGGTACTCATCTCAAGGATAATGCCAAAATTCTGACAGAACTTCTCATTAAAAATAAAGTGCGAAAACAAAAGTCTTCAATGTTTGCTCTCCAAAAAGATCATACACTGGAATCCTACATACCTAAAGCAAACAGGAATGTTTTATTATCATGATTTCTCCATCACGATGACACAATAAATGCGTATACGGGAGAAAAAAACGTTACCCAAAATAATCAGTTTTTACAATATAACAACGGAGGGGTGGATGTTGTGGACGAGATGTGTGGAAGTTTTTCCGTTACGAGAAATTGTAGAAGGTGGTCCCTGTGAGTTTTTTACCTTTGATGGATGTATCCGGCATCAATAGCCAGATCATTTATAAAATTAATACAGGAGATGTAAGCAAAGAACGCCTTATTTTTCTAGAGGAGTTAGGATTAGCACTGGATAATCCTATTCTGCAAGAGAGGAAAAATAATGTTAGCATCCCAAAACAACTTAGACTGGAAAAAGCTGCAATTTTAGGCCAAACTTTCGATTTACCAAGTCTTAAGCAAAACTTGGGTTTAACCCGTTGTCGAATATGTCCGTGAACTCAAGATCGAAATACCAAGTATAGATGTAATGACTGTAACCTTTCTATATGTTTAGCTCTTGCATTGAAGTATTGTGAAAGTTGTATCCACTTCGTTGACGAGTAATTCGTACCATTATAGTTATACCACATTACATTTTTCCCCTTTGTTCACTTACTCATTCATGATTGTTTTCTTCTGTAAATTTAATTTTTTGTTATTATTTTGCACTTTGTAATTTTTAGAGAATTAGGTGTTGTTTTTGTATGGCAAATAACTTCGTAACTTTATGCCCAACAGTGATAAAAACATTCTTAGAGAAGAATGTCAATTCTTTTGGTTTACTTGAATAGGGCAACAAAATATATAAGGGGTATTTAACACCCCAGGTGGATGTATTTTCTTAAACCATTTTGGTGGGTGACACCGAGTTAAGATCTAAACTAACGTTAATGTCACTGCTTTTATATCTTTTGTCCTTGCCTGAACTCAGTTTTTCATAGAAGAAAATCACTAGGTTTTTCGATATGAAATGATTCAATATTTTTTTACAGAAAATGGATACCGTTATCAGTCAACATTTGAGTATACATACGAATGTAGTTTTTGTTCATCAAAAGTCGCAACTGAACCACTACTAGTTCATAACAAAATGAAATTAGAGGGTTCTCACCAATTTTTTCTTGATGAACGACGATATGACCAACTAGATAACAAACAATATTGTCTCTTTGCTGAAGACCTCATCAATATATCGCTCTCTAAGATGTGGGTTACTTTATATTCATCTAACTCTCCTCACTGGACTAGTCGCATACGAATTCAAAATGAATTAATTGTAACGTGCTGCTCAATGCATCCGCTCCGCCGACTTGTACAAAGCTTTTCTGGTAAATTCTTGGGTTATGAATTGAAAAAAAAACTACTCCAAATCAATTCACTGTACCTAGTCAAAATTGTAAATTGTAGATAGTGACTCATCGTCTGCTTACGGGGTTTCAGCACTCTTAAACCCCGTAAACTGACGATAAGTCACAATTAAAAATTTCCGAACTGGACTATAAGTGAGTACTAACAGGAGGTATGCACTGCTTCCAAAACTCCCAGTTCAACTCGGTGCCAACAATTTCATCACTGGCCTCACGTTGGGCGCCAAAATGACTTGGTTCAGTTGATAAAGCACCTGATACCTTCAACATCTGTCAGAAGTGGGTTCTTTGGTAGGGTGATTATTGAAGGCAATGAGCATACTCCTGTTTCTACAGCTTTTATATTAAACACCATTTATAAATTATGAAATGTTCAACATCAATGTTATAAGTTATGCGTGGATCTCTAACGAACCTACTTAAGATGTTATGAGCGCGATCAAATTTGGGACTTTTTTTGGAAAAAGAGTCGATAACTGAAAAAAGATTCGTCGTATCGATTTCAAACAAGGACAGGCTTCTAGAGGACGTTCGATTCCATGTACTTACGTCTGCGGCAGCACCAAACGATACTTTTCACAGATGATCGGGGTAGCTGCAATAGTATTTCTCTTCCATCAAAATTTGAAACAATATTTATACCATCAAAATGAATTTTTCATGAAAAGAAAGGTGAAACATTGATTTTTGTACTTGCTGTAATTTTTTTCGAAATTATCTGTTCATTTTCCCAAAAAACTGCTTCAAAGTAACTGCATCTGTAGGACATTTTTGAATTTTTTATTTGTGAAAAAGTGGATTAACATTTCAATTTCCATTACAGCACGTACCTAGAATCGAACGTCTTCAAGAATCTTGATCTTGTTAGAAATCGATACGACTTATCGTTTTTGAGTGATCAATTGACTGTTTTCCCCTTAAAAGCGCCCCAAATATGATCGTGCTCATGGCCTCATGTTCGAATCACTACAACTGGTTGAGAAATTGAAACTGGTTAAATACTGTCCATAAATCATGAGCTTTCACAGTTTAGAGAATAAAAAGATCAAACACACCAATGATTTTTTTTCATGATATGAAGTATAGATTGAATAAACACAACTAATAAAAACAATTCTGGATATTTCTGAGGAGTTCTGGAAGATTCCGGAATTTTCAGATACATTAAAGTAAATGTAATCCCAGCTGAACAATCGAAACCATTTTTTAAATTTCAAGGGTCTACAGAATATTGCATTCTACGTCACTGCTATCGAGTGGCATTCGGAATTTATGGTTAGGTTAATGTAATCTACTCGAAGAAATTCTTGAATAAACTTCGTAATTAATTCTCATCTTGGTTTTGCCCACGGCATTTTGTGAATATAATTGAATCTGGAATAAAAACAATACATGTTGCATTAGTTAAACAGCAATTATAACTAAAGTTGAGCGTGAAAACTCCTGCTCCCAGTTACATCACTACTAAAATAAATTATGATTCCTCAGAGGCTTGAATTTCACACTCAGTACACTGAAAAAAATATTGGGATCACCATGGAAATTTTCGTAGATATTGACACAACTTTAAAAATGGATTGCCAAAACTAACAAGTGATTTTCACATAAACGCTGTGAAAAAAAATGTGTTTCTCAGAAACATTGTGAAATTCCATTTAACCTGTAGAATTCACATGATATTGTTAAAATTGTTAAAAAATTTATTTCCGTCAACCGATTGCACCCTTACGCGCAACCCTCGGAAGTCTTCGAGAGACTTGTGTGAGCTAGATAAGACGTAGCCCTTACCTTTTATCGTGTAATGCCATGCACGATATGTCGGTAAAAATACATTTTTTCTTGTAAATTGCTACACAAAATGTAAAATCGCAATGTTAAATCACAGATACTTGCTGTTTTTTCAAAACCATTTTTATTTGTTTTTACAGTCCACTATGTGAATTCACATTTTAAAAATACAACTAGTTTACCCACTCTCCTCTAAAATTACAAGACCTGAGAAGTAAAATCAAATTTATTGTAAATTCACCAATGAATTGTGAATTTTCATCCTGATAAGAATATCAGATTGTAATTTTACATTGATCAGAATATCACACTGCAATATTACACTGATGATAATATTACATTGACAAGAATGTCACATTATAAAATAACAGTAGTGTTGAAATTTTCAATAGCTTTTGTGGAGAGTTACAAAAGGTATTTGCTCTTCCACAATCGTCTGCATCTAAGGCTATTTTTCTCAGCAAGTTGTGAAAATACAGCTAAAAATCATAAATAAAGCAAAAACTAACCATTTACTATAAAGACACACTTTCATACTCAGAAATGTAACGACTTTTATAGGTTAGAATTATATCCTAAGTAATATTCAGTATATAGTTTCGTGCCCATACATTTTTGGCTCTTCCACAGATATTGTTTTTGTGCCTTTTGCAATAACTCATTTCAATATCAAAATTCACAGTAATTTAGATGATATAAATTTTCGAATGTTCTCTACAGCGATACTCAAAAAAAAAACAATTGTGTAAAACCCAGTATCATAATACGAAGAAAAACTCTTTTCATTTCTGATTCTGAATGTATCTTATATGTGAATCAATCATGATTTCGTTGGAAATCAAAATGCAACCACTTATAAAGAAATTTTGTGGACTCTTCACAGTTGCAATAAGAATTTTTGAGATCGCTTCATTTTCTGACCAATGAAATTGTCTCACACTCGAAGAATTCCACTTCCAGTGTGCATAACCGGGTCAGAGTGTAACCGTCTTGTCGCCAAATAATTAATTTGCTGTACTCCTACTGTAGACAAGACAAAATGTGTTTGAGATTGTGATCAGTATGTGAAAAAGTGCAACTTTAAGGAGTTCATGAGAACTCATGAGAATATTATAAAGGTATATGTCAATTCTGTCTTCTGTCTTCTGTCATTTGACGATGTTAACATGTTTTATTCGTGAGTGTCGTATGCAAACGCTTAGTAAATACGAACTGCTTATTATTTTTGTAGTTATAAATGTATTGAATTGTATCTATTTCATATTTATTTTTGGATCACAGTAATTATGTTAAATAAAAAAACCATGAAATTTATGAATGTTTCAATTTCTTCCACATTTCTCTAGATATGAGTGAATATTTAGTTTTTGCCGAAATATTAATGTTCAATAAAATGTATCAGCAAACAAGTCATTGTCATTGAACATAAAAGAAAGAACTTTTCTCATCTTTATTCTGTGGTAGTATGGTTCAAATTAAGTGATTAGCTTCTTCTTCAAACGCTAATTGTTTTCGAATCTGTGACACTAAAATTGGTATATTAGCTTGTTCCAAAAAAATAACAATTTGAAAAAGGAGAGAATGTCAGGCATGTGACCTTGTCTCAATTATAGAAATGTACCATGTGATACAATATGAATATAAATGAAGCAATTTGATTTCAGAAGTCTCCATTGTTGAGCATTTGTTATCCTTTGACAGGAATCCGCAATACAAGGGGATGTGAAAACACGTTATAAATACAAAACCAACGTGAATTCACAACATCTGATGTTTCTATGATGTTCTATGTATATTCACAATGGAATTATAATTCATAACTGTAGTTTTACAATCCAATCACAGGCTTCAGGTAATTTCACAATATCACGTGAACTCACATGATGTTGAAAAAATTTTTTTATGAAAATTTAATGTTATGTTTGACAGTCTCAATGGTAGCCCCTAGTCCAACATTGACACAGTCAATGTAATCCCTAGGCCAACTTTGACTCCCAAAATTTTTTGTAGATGGCACGCACAAAGAAACCCAGACGCCCCAATATTCGAGGCTATACAAAAAGCTCTGCAAGCAGTTAGAAATGGTGACAGTTTTAAGGCAACTGCTCAACGTTGTGACGTAAACCGGACAACTTTAATGAACCGTTTTGAAGGATTTCAGTGTAAAGCTTTTGGACATCCTATAGTTTTTCCCTATAAAGAAGAGGAAATGTGCATACGTTAGTTAAACTTGGCGAATGGGGCTATGGATTCGACCGACTACAACTCCAAAGATGTGTGCAAGACTACGTGGATGTATTGATATCTAGTTAGCCTAGACCAGATCCCTGTATAAACAAAATATTGCTTTACCATAGCAGCGAACAATAACTTATTAGAAGTGTCAGTGTGTAAGTGTGCGATTTAGAAGCAGATGGTGTAAAGTTCACTATTTGCTCGTTGGGAAATAGAAATAAAACACTTTATTTAACTGCACACTTTAGTCTCGACTCCACAAACGTCTCGCATCTACTGACTCCCTAGTCATCGATGATAGCTATCGCTTATGTAATCGACCACCAATTCTTTATTAGTAATCAGTATACGGGGCCATACACTACAGATGGATTGGTCGAGGCGCTGAAGTTCCAAATCAGTTCTCTCCTCCAAGGTCCCCAGAATTGAATACAATGGATTTCTTTTGTGGGGTCACTTGCAGGCCTTAGTTTGTACGATGCCAAAAGATTATGAAGAACAACTTCGTCAACGAATCATTGCTGGATATGACGCTATCCGAAATACACTAGTAGTAATAGAACGTGTACGTGGGCCCATAAGACGAAGAGCCGACGCATTGATAATGGTGCCCATTATAAACAATTACTGTAAGTATCATCTCAATTAACTGTTTTGTTTTTACATTATTTCTAATTACTTTTAATTATTTTGAATTTGAGAATCTTGTCATTCAAATTCACCAACATCGATTATTTCAAATCCCAATAATTCGAAAACAGTTGCTCGCAGCGACCTCTTCCAAGAGTATATGTTTTACACAAACTAATATCAAATTTAATTTTCTCATTGAAAAATACTTCCAGATACCAAACTTTAACCAAATATCAAAATAATTTTGTAATTATTCACAAAAAATTGAAATAAGAATTCAAATTTGACACTCTGTATATCAAAAACGAATAACTTGATGACATATGTTTATAGGGACTTGTATTCTTATTTTGACATCAACAGCATGCTCCATAATTTTCTACGAGTACTTAAGGAACACCACGCATTTTGCTGTACTGTTTTATTCAATCACATGAAACACATCCAAGCACTGGCGCATCCAGGGGGGCTTAGGGGCGCGAGCCACCCATTCCATGAAAAGGCGTCGGTGAAATATTTAAAAAAATAGTGAGTCCTAAATATCTCTAACAGTACATACATACAGTCAAAATCGGTCATATCGTGCGGGTTCAAAGGTCAGCGTGCATATGAATCATATTGAAAAACCTAGTGGTAATTATTTATTAAAGTCTATTTTTAAGATATCATTCATGTTTATCAGGAAAATCGTTTGTGCAATGTTATTGGAATAAACAGTACAGTTGCGAAAGCAATTACATACAGCGATACGTTTTGAACTGCCATAGCATCTTTCTAAAACACTATGTGGATGAGAATAATTGTTTGATGAAGAGAAAAAAACATTAGTAGAATTCATTTCAACAAGATGAACTCAGAACCACTCAATGTCACTAATAAAATCATCACTTTCGGAATCGTCTTCAAATGGAACTAATATCACATGTGCTATTCGACATCGAGTTAGCATTCTCGATCCCATCAATCCCTTTTTAATTTTTCGGTATGTTCAACCGATTTCTTCCAATATTCCTCCGTAATGTGGTCCAGTGCAGCTTCCCAACCCATCTCCACCTCATCGGATTTAAGGCCATTTCACAATTCATGTTATCATGGTAATCCAAACTTTTTGACTTTGAAGAACAAATCAAAATTGCTTCTGGAACGGAGCCTTTTGAAGAACCTGCATGTAATATAAGGTACCGTTTTCCCGGAAAGCATTCTCTTTTTCTTTTACTGCTCTCTACGGAAATATCCACGTTTCGTCTAAAAACACAATTTGTCTTAATTTTGTATTGTAATTTTCTTTATATTCTTTCAAAAACTGAACAAGTTGACTCACAATTTGAGGCATTCCACATAAATATCTTCGGTTACAATCTGTTTTAAAGCGAAAAATTTTAATCAATTTTGACAACGTAGTAAGTCCAATTTCTGAAACACCTCGCTTCTTCAGAGCATCCTTTAAAACTGGAAGCGTCACGTTTGTTTTCGAATTATATAAATCTTAAATTACATTGCGTACTTCCATTTTGATACCAACTCTCAAATCTTCAGTCTTTGGTTTTTTCTTTTACATTTTCTGAAAATTTTGGGGATTATATTATTCTTTTTCTAGTACACTATTTTCTACACAGATCTCAAACTTACTCCCAGTGCTCTTGCAACTGTTTCCTGTATATTATTATTAGACGAACCTTCATTTCGTATTTCAGTTCCGAAATAACTCAAACGATTCAGTACCTTTTTTTTTGCTTGCGGATTGAGGAAACGGGAGAATTGATTTTTATTCTCCATTTCACAAACTGTCAAATATACAGAACTATCATCCATCAATCAAAGCAAAGCCGGTAAGTCTAAAAGTTTAGAGCTGCTGAAAAATATCAACACATCTTTCCGCATGTGAAAATCGTATGTGTCTGTCTCATTTATCGTTGGGATTTTATTTAAAAGTGTATTATTTAACACAATGGAAAAAGATAAAACTAGAAAGTTAGTCGGTGATTAAGTCTCACACCCGCACGTTAAGATCGATTTTGACTATATCTATTGGCTCCTATGAGCCCGCCCCCTCCCAACGAGTATTCCTTGTTGCGCTGGTGCGACCATGATTAGAGTTTATCATATCCGAAAATTCGGAAGGGAAATGAGCCAATTGAGATCGTTGCACGATGGTTGGAATTCAACTCGATTACCTTAACGACAGTCTGCAATGAACGCGAGAATCTGAGCGAACAATATCCTACATTTGGCAGTCTTCCAGTGAGGAGCATTATTTCAATCCAAGTCGTTAATATGGCCATATCCGTAATGTTCTAATCCAATTTGGAGCTCACTCGACAAACGATTTGCATCGCTTTACGGGTATTACATAAAACAATACTCCAAGGCGATCCAACTGTTCTTTCGGATGATAGCTTTCAGTTGATAAACACTCAAAGATTTTGACAAATTTTTTGGTGATGCTCATCAATTCGTTTCATCAGTAACAATAATTATATCATTGAATGAAGTAAAGGTTTGTATTTCGAGCAGAAATTTATTTATAAAATCATAGCAAAGCGCTTTCGACTATAAAGTCATCATCAGTGCGTATCTGTAAGTAAGTGACATTGAATTGAATTTGAGAAATTTTGATAATGAGAATTTTGAAAATTGAAAAATTACTTACTCGTCAGGTGTAGAAGAGCCAGACCATAAAAATATCATGTGTCCAATGGACCATTTAAAATTTGAAAACGGGACAACATATGAATAACATTTAAAAAAAAATCCTTATTCCAGCATTAACCTGGATAAAAGTTTCAACAGGCAGAGTAACACATGTCTGTTGAAGCTTAGTCTACCGTCAAACTAAATTAATGAAATTGACATTGTGTCAAAAGTTGACAATGACAATGACGTAAGGTTTAGAACATCAACTTCTAGAAAAACTGTTATGAAAATTGATAAATGACCAATTAGTCAAATTGATCTGTAGATCTATTTATAGTTCTGTTAATCCAAACCTGAGGAAATGTGACAAACCGGGAGAAAAGTCTAATGAGAACCTCAACCCGATGTGCACAGAATCAGGTTCAAGAAACAGTCTCTTGGGAATTTGTGAAACCAATTCTATGCTCAAGATCATGGGACAGGTCTAATGAGAACTTTCACACTTCCCAAAGCGTCAAAAAGGTAGCCCAAAAACAAGAGGCACCATAAACATAAAACATAAACATAAAAGATTTCACAAATTCTTGAACCTGGTTCTGTGCACATCGGGTTGAGGTTTTCATTAGACTTTTCTCCCGGTTTGTCACATTTCCTTAGATTTAGATTAACAGAACTATAGATAGATTTACAGATCAATTTGACTAATTGGTCATTTATCAATTTTCAAAACACAGCACAGTGTTTCTAGAAGTTAATGTTCTAAACCAAACGTCATTATCACTGTCAACTTTTGACACAATGTCAATTTAGTTTGACAGTAGACTAAACTTCAACAGACATGTGTTACTCTGCCTGTTGAAACTTTTATCCAGGTTAATCCTGGAATAAGAATTTTTTTAAATGTTATTCATATGATGTCCGGTTTTTAAATTTTACATGGTCCTCTGGACACATGATATTTTCATGATCTGGCTCTTGTACACTTGACGAGTAAGTAATTTTTCACTTTTCAAAATTCTCATTATCAAAATTTCCTAAATTCAATTCAATGTCACTTACTTACAGGTACGCACTGATGATGACTTTATAGTCAAAAGCGCTTTGCTATGATTTTATAAATAAATTTCTGCACGATATACAAACCTTTTCTTCATTCAATGTTATAATTATTGTTACTGATGAACCGAATTGATGAGCATCACCAAAAAATTTGTCAAAATCTTTGAGTGTTTATCAACTGAAGGCTATCATCTGAAAAAACAGTTGGATCGCCAGAAAAACTGAAAAAAACGGAAAATTTTATGATTTTTTTTTTAAATTCATAACTCCGGCATTTTTCAAGAAGTAGGAATATCCTTTCTCATAAAAGTAGTGAATCATATGAGGCGCCGTTTGGGTAAAAAGTGTTTTTGCAAATATGTAAAATTTTGTGTCAATATATTTATAAGTTGTATCAATATTTTTCATTTTGCTTTCCGATATTTTTATTTTCTACCAACCACATTTCAAGCGTTGCAAATATATTGAAACGTGAATGCCCATATATTTATAAATTCGAACTTTTTTATGTCGGCAAGAGATGGCATAGCCGACGCGATTCAATACAGTCTTTATTTTTTTTACTTCTAAGGTAAAAAACTCTTAATAATCCAATGATTATTCAAAAAAAGTAATGAAAAAGTATTCTGAGGATATATTCTGGCAGCTGCGATATCATTCGGCCGCTATATTCTCGAGAGTGTAATGAATCGCGTAGGTAGCGCCATCTCTTGACAACATGAAATAGATCAAATTTATAGATATATGGGAATTCACCTTTTTATATTTGAAACGCTTGAAACGTAAATATATTATGTGTGATCAAAAACAAACATATTGGAAAGCAAAATAAAGAATATTGCCACAACTAATAAATATATTGACACAAAATTTTATATATTTGCAAAAACACTCTTTACCCAAACAGCGCCTCATATTTACTTTATGTGTATGGATGCTCAATTTCTATGTCTCGAACAGATCATGGAAATAGAGTATAGTTCTACATAATGTATATTCTCATATTGCGCTACAATGGTGCGAAATGGGTGAAAATACATGCAAACATGACTGAAAACGGCCTAGCCCGCATTAGCAGCGGAGTGGTATGAGAGTACGGTAGGTGAGGGAAATTCTTCTAATGAACGGGTTACGTGGAAATACGCTTCCTCTCATCTCCCGCTCTCTTATACCACTCGACCGCTAACGACACCTTGGCCGTTTTCAGTCTTGTTTGCAAGCCTTTATCACCAATTTCGCAGCATTATAGCGCAAAATGAGAATATACGTTTTACGGTACTGTTCTTTCAATTTCAAAATCTGTTCAAGAAATTAAAATCGGGCCATCACTAGAGCAACAAGGCACGTTGCAAGATAGTGTCAAGAAGGCGCTAATTAATTTAAAATATTATCAGATCATATCTATTTTCCCAAAATTCACATTTTATGAATTTGTAAACAAATCAGTTATTGAAGTTTATAATTTGATAAACAAAACATAACACCGGGGTCACCTACGAAAGTATAAACTAGCAGTCCATTGATGATATTATTCGGCATGTCAGTGGCTCGACATTGAATAATTTTTCACGTAATAAAAACAAAAACATTTACAAAAAGTTGAATAAATACACGAGAACCGAAAAGATGATCTCTCAGTGGCGAGTATTGCGTGTCCCCGAGAGATCCGGCGTAGTAGAGTCATTGGTAATTATTGGGAAGATAGATCGATCTCCGAAAACCCTTCGTACAAACCCCTTCCTCCGAGAGATGTACCCAAGTTCGTTGAGTGTCAGCATTTGGTAAGAAAGAGCCTTTTATATTTGGAACAAATTATCTCTTGTTGTTTTTGTGTATTATATTGCCCTTTGCCCGTTGTCCCTTTATTGTGTACTTAGTTGATAAGGTCTTGTGTGCACCAGGTTAATTTTTTAATATATATACCTTTGAAGTGTTTTTGTGACTTGTTTGATTTATTAGAGGGTATTCTGAGTAAGAATCAGGTTACCCCTGGGTCTAGCTGACCTACGTCCCAAGCGAAGGGCTTATAGCTTCCCTATAGAGCCCTATTCGCGACAATAGTGCAAACAAAAATTCAATTGGCCATTGTGCCAAAACAAAGAATCCGACAGCAGGGGGTCTATTCTCGAGTTCATGCGAAATCATTTTCAAACGTTTGAAGTGACTTAGATCGATACAAACACCGAGCGTTGGAAAGAGATACAACATTGAATTCGTATACGTTGAAACTCGACAATAGATCTCCAGAGCCTGTTTTGTGCGCACATTATTTAATACTTTCATGAAAAATAACAGAGTAATGAACTTTTTGGTTCTCCTGGTTTTTCTCCGTTACTAGTGATCCGATTGTAATAAATATTATTTGGAATTGTACTGTTATCCGACTGAAAGAATCGAAATTACGAAAACTATATTGGTAATTCTAAATTGATCTTTATTTTCTTTTTTGACTTATTTGACAATAATAATCTTAGAAACCTATACTTCTTTCATAGCAAACTATTAACAAAAATAACAAATATAAACGACAGAATATACAAATAAACAAAATGATCAACTGAAAATAAAATGAATATAACTGCAGTCCTGACATTCTCCTCCACGTAATTGAAGTTTTTCTAACTCAATTACAACTCTTCTTTTTTACATCTAGTAGGCAGATCTTGCTAACAGGACGACGAAGTATTCCGTGTGAAGTCTTCACATCAGCCACTCTGACGATCTCATCTTTACCAGGATAAACTGCTTCAACATTCCCACGAGGCCAAGAGTTTCGTGGACTAGCTGGATCAGCAACTAGCACTACATTGCCTACATTCAAATTTCTTTTTCGAGATAGCCACTTCTCTCTTCTTACCAATGTAGGTAGGTATTCTTGCAAACATCTTTTCCAGAACAGATCAGTTAGTCTCTGCGCAGCTCTCCACTTTGACAATGAACATAGGTCTTTCTCATCAGTGTGCACTGGAATATTCGCCAAGTAGTCAGGTCCTATTAAAGAATGATTGGGTGTCAAAGCCTCTGCATCTTCATAGTCGAGTAAAACGTGTGTCAATGGTCTACTATTAATTATGTTTTTCACTTCAACTAACAAAGTTCCAAGCGTGTATTCTGGAGGAAATTTCTGTGTCAAAATCTATCTCAAGTTCTTCTTAATTGACTGGATCAGCCTTTCCCAAGCTCCCCCCATATTAGACGACAAAGGTGGACAAAAATGCCATAATGTGTTCCTCAAAGTGCATTTCATAGTGATTTCATCTTGGTCTAGCTCATTCAGTTTTTCTCAGAGTTCTCGTTCAGCTCCTTTGAAGTAATTCCCATTATCGAAAAATAATTCCAGTGGAAATCCTCATCTACATCCAAATTGACGATATACATTCAAGAACCCATCTGTTGATAAATCGTGTGCAATTTCTATGTGTATTGCTCGGGTGGCCATGCAAGTGAAGATCACTCCATATCTACTTTCATGTGATATCTTCACTGAAACATAAAGAGGTCAAAAATAATCAACACCTGTTCTGAGGAAAGGTTCTAGTCTACATAATGGTGATTGTCCCATCATTGGAGTTTACTGTCCCTGATTTTACATTGGTAACAATTCTTCCATATTTGTTTGACAGCTGGTCGCAATCCTATAATCCAAAAATTTTGCTACAAGTTATTTATCACGGTTTCCTTTCCATGGTGATTGACTTTTTCGTGGTCATTGAAAATCAAGAGTTTGGTGACTGTATGTTTAGCATCCAATATTACAGAATTTTTAGTGAATTCACTCAATGTTGAAGAATTTTTCAACCTTTCCTAGAGTCGAATGATGTTTCCATCAAGAAAACACATACATTTATATAGCTTACTCGATTTCGACAGCGATTTCCCATTTTGAAGAAAAGTCAATTCGTCTATGAATTTTTCTTGTTGAATTCTTCTATATAGTAATAAACTGCAATCTTCATTTCTTCAGGTTGAAGTTCAGCTGTTACTTCCTCTCTAGATCTGCGATTTTTCAAATATCTTGAAATCCAAGCTGTACACCGTAGTAATTTGTTCCATTTAGAGAATCTTTCTGGATCAGGAAGTGCCTCCGATAAAAGTTCTATGTCGCGTTTCGAAATAACTGCAACAAATTCTTTCCTAGTTTCTGAATCTGAATTAGCAATAGTAGAGATATCACCACGTCTTTTGAAATAATTCAAGCAAATAGAGTCTGAAAGGAAATTTGGTCCTGTCAACCACCTACTATTTGGTGGCTTCGTCTGCAATATTTAGTTTTGATGGAACATATAACCAATTTCCAGAAACCGCCAGCTCTTGGATTTCTCCTACACGGTGAGCAACATAAACTTTGAAGCTTCGTGACTCAGAAGATATCCAGTGCAATACGGTTTTTGAGTCACTCCAATAAAAAATTCTATCTATTCCTATTTCAAGTTCTGATTCTAAAAATGTCCCATTCTTGCCCCAACGAGTGCTGCTTGAAGTTTAAGCCTTGGTATTGAAAATTCTTTCAATGGTGCCGCACTTTTGGAATATAAAAATGACAACTTGATATCATCCACATCTATTTTTCGCAAGTACGCCACTGTAGCGTAGGCACTTTCGGAAGCGTCACACAGAATGTGTATTTCGCTGAGTGTCTGTTCTGAAAATTTTATTGGGAAATACTGTTGTGGTATTTCAAAGTATTTTATATACTTAAGATCATTCAACCACAATTCCCATTCGTTATTTTAAGAATCTAAGATTTCATCATCCCACTCGATGTACATTTTCCAAATATTTTGCAATATAATTTTCCCATGAATCTTGAAGTTGCCTATGAATACTAAGGGGTCAAAAGAGACATGACCACCTTCAATACTTTCCTATTTGTAGGACGACGTCTTGATTCTTAGATTTCTGGGTCAATTTTGTGAAACTTAGTTCTGAAAGTGAACTTGTCTTCTGTAGGATTCCACCATAAACTGAGAATTATTTCTACACTTGTATCACTATCAAGTTTTGAATCTTTGCATTGATCGGCAATTAGATTTGCATAAACACATTTCAAAACACGTTCATTTTTACAAATCCAGTTGCAGATAGTAAATCCTCCATTTTTATTAATTTTGATGATATCACTCACCAACTGTATGGGTTTATCTTCATTATCTGCTCCTCCCAAGTAGTCGTCCATATGATGTTTCTTCATTATCGCATGAGCTGCTGCAGGATATTCATTCATATGTTCTAGATCATTTTTATTTCTCACATCTTGTGCCAGCGATGAACTACATTTGGCTCCAAAAAATACGACTGGATCTCATACACGTCTGGATCGTCATTCCGGTTCATTCCACGCCACAAAAAACGTTGAGCGAATCTGTCCTATTTTCTGATTCTCACTTGTAAAAACATTCCTTTGATATCTGCTACAAATGCAATCTTATGAATTCTAAAATTCAATAATATCGATAACAAAGAGTTATACAGATCAGGTCCGTGCAACAAATGATCATTAAGGCAAAAACTATTCGATTTTGCGGCCGCGTCAAGAACGATTCTTACCGTATCAGGTTTTTTCGGATTCACAACTCCAAAGTGTGGGATATATCAAAGTTTTGGATTACCTTCACTTGTTTCTTTTTTCGTCAACTTCCTTACATAACCCTTCCCAATATATTCTTGCATTTTTCCACAATATGCATCAGCAAATGTTAAATTCTTGTCCATTTCACTTTCTATGTAACTTAGTCTCTTCAGAGTGTTTGACCTACTTTCTGGCAGTGCAATAATATCTTTTTTCCAAAGTAGAGCAGTTTCATATCTATCATTTCCGATTCTTCTAGTTGTTTTGTCCAAAATTTCTTAAGCTCTTTGATTTTCTCTTGAGGTTATGTATTTCGCTTTCATTTGTATATCTGGATTTTCAATCTTCCACTGTTCCTTCACAAGATCATGAATCAAATCCAAATCGTCTTCCTCATACCCATAAACATGACAAGTAAACTGCTTCTTTTCAACTTCGCCCAATAATTCTTTCTTGACATTTCCATGTAAAACCCATTCTAGTAGTGTATTGCTGAGTACTGGTCCATTACAGGGTCCTCCTATCATTTTATGACTCATAAGAAGTGGCCAGTTGTCTTGACCAATGAGAATTGATGGTTTTGCATTCATAATAGATAGCATTTCAAAATTATTGATATGGGAATAGTTTTCAGAAATTTGTTTCAAATCAATATTCCTGGATGGAAGTGATAAACCTTTTATAGTTCTTACATGGCGCAAAAGAAAATTTTCACCTTCCTCGAGACCCCGTATATTTGGTGTAGCAATTTTTGAATCATCCTGTATATCTACGTCACTATTTGTCCACGATATACAGAGTTTTTCGGAAGGTCCCTTCAAATTCAATTCTTCTGCAATCTTATCATCTAATAGAGTCACTGTGGAAGCATCATCAAGTAAAGCATACGTATTTATGACTTTATGGTGGTTACTCAACTGAACTGTTAATATTTTGAGTAAGACTTGATTTTATTTTCGAAAAATATGACGGTTTCTCTCGTTAGAACCCTCAGTATTATCGAGTGAAACTATTTGAGTACTACGTTCTGGCAATTGTCTATTCATCTCGAAACTTTCAGACTCTTCTTCATGTAAACAAGGATTTTGCACTTTTTGACAAACATTTACTTGACATGACTTTTTTCTTCTACATCATTTAATCCTGTGATTAGAGTTCAGACAAGAGAAACATAGACGCATTTTCCTAATGAATTCCCATCATTTGTCAATACTATTATCCAAAAATGATTTACATTTCTTCAGTAGATGGTTATTTTCATTACAGAAAGTACAATTTTTTATTTTATTACTTCTACTGTAGCATATGTACGAGGATATATTGAAAAATTCCTAGCCTACTATAGAACCAAACAAAATTTCAATTTCAAAATATTTTATTACTCTACATATTCTCCTCTTAGTTGAATACATTCATCACAGCGAACCTGCAACGTCTCTAAACCTTCCAAAAAAAAAAATTCTTCTCGCTCTGCAAACGAGACCTCCTTGTTGGAAGAAAATTAACGACCTTTTAAACTTCTTTTCAGACGGAGCCAAATCTGGTGAATAAGGGGGGTATTCTAGTAATTCAAACCCTATATCACGAATTTTTTGCATGGCAACATGAGATTTGTGTGCAGGGGCGTTGTCCTGCAAAAACAAAACACCTTTGGATAGCTTTCCGCGTCTTTTTTCTTTAATTTTTTTGCTTAGAGTGGTCAGTAATGTCGAATAGTAATCTCCAGTTATTGTTCTACCCTTAATAAAAAAAATCAATCATGATTACTCCATAGCAATCCCAAAAAACTGAAACAAGAACTTTTCCAGCAGATTTTTGAAAGTTCTAAGGTCTTGGAGAACTAGAGTGTCGCCATTCCATCGATTGTTGCTTTGTTTCTGGATCGTAGAAATGTACCCAAGTCTCATCCATAGTAACAATTTGGTTTAAGAAGTCTACATCGTTTTCAAATCGAGCACAGATCGAACGCGATGCTACTACCCTTGCACACTTTTGGTCAACATTTAAACATTTAGGGATCCATTTTGCAGCAATTACTCTAATGTCCAAATTGACGTGAACTTTATGATGAACGTGTTCGTATGAAATATTTAGTGCTTCAGATATCCGTTTTAGCCCAATTAGATGGTCTGTTAAAATCATGTCATGAACTGCATCGATATTTTCGGGGACTGACACAGAAACTAGCCTTCCCGATCGGTCATCATCGTCAATGGAAAATTTACCTCTTTTGAAGCTTGCAGTCCAAGGTCATTGAGCACCAAGGGTATTAAGCATATTTCCGTAAATCTGCTTACCTCTTAAACCTTTTAAATACAGTTACCTGATGATGGTTCAATACCCTAATTTTTCGATTTTCACAATTTCGGTTGACATGTTTTTACTTTTAATTTATTGCGTAACTCTGGTTTACTTTTTTGACGTCAAACTTTACACTGACACTTCTAATAAATTATTGTTTGTTGCTATGGTAACGCAATATTTTGTTTATGCAGGAAACTGGTCTAGGCTAACTAGATATCAATACATTCTCGTATGTTCAGATTTCCTACCTTGTTTTGGCTCATATTTGGACGTAGACAGAAATGGAATCTGTAGCTCACAGACATCATCGGCTAAATCCCCCAACCACTCTTGAATTTTAATGAGTTTTAACTTACTTTGACTCAAATCCTTTGATTTTCCAGCCCATTCCATGCCAATCAAATTCTGGAGTAAAACTGGATTTCTCAGATGATCTTCTTGTTCCAGTGTCAACATCGTGCTTACTAAATTCCTTATTGTATCTGAAAATTCAACAATATTATTGAATTTATCTTCTTTCGTTGGCAATATGTTTTCCACTTTGTCTAAGAGGTTATTAACAATATACCTACTCAGGTTTTCCAATACGCTTTTGCAATGTCTCAATTACTTTATATACATTTTTTGGAAGGATTAATAACGATTGAACAATTTTTCTGTCTTTACCTTTGAAACATTTTTGTAATCTTGACTGGTTCTCTTCACAACTATATCTACACATTTCAGTTGTACTTTTATACTGACTTATGAAGTAGGGCCAGTCAAGAGGATCGCCACTGCATATTGGCAGATCTTTGGGATTTGACTGCCTAGTCAACATTTTATCAAAGAAACTTTTATCATGGGATTGTTGAACTATTTTACTTTTCCCTAAATTGTCACTGTCAGTATGACAATTTTAAAAATTCACGCTTTTAGCTAGATTATCAACTCATTTTTGAATTCTAGACTTTTGACCACACTCACTCACAGATTTTTCGATGAAATCTTGCACACTTCCGATTATCGAACGATGGCTTTCTTCAATCTCTGCAATTTTTAATGCCAATTCTATATCTAGTAATTCCTGTTCTCTTCTTTCTTTTTCTTCTTGAATAGCATTATTTTCTTGGCAATTTCAATCTGTTCTTGAAGAATTCGGCAATGCATATCTCTTACTAGTTACTGATCTTACCTTAGCTTCGGACGATCTCTGATGACTTTTGTGGTAAGAAATCTCATGTAGATCACTGTTTCTACCAAAGCTTTGCACGTTATCTTCTCCACTCTGTTTATTTTCGTGACGTCCGGACGATTCTTTCAATTGGAGTCGTTGACTTCTTCTCAAAAACATGTTCAACAGAATTTAATGTCACCAAGTGCTGTCTTTAAGGATCGGAAAGACCACAAATGTAATAGATATACTGTTATCCGGCTGGAAGAACCGATATTAGGAAAAATATATTGGTAATTCTAAATTGATCTGTATTTTCTTTTGTGACTTGTTTGACAATAATAATTTTAGAAACGTATACTTTTTTCATAGCAAACTATTAACAAAAATAACAACTATATAAATGACAGAATATACAAATATACAAAGTAATTAGCTGAAAATAAAATAAATATTACTGAAGCTTTGACACCGATTGTGTCTTAAAACATTTCTAGTTGTTTGTATTTGAATTATCTAAAATTGTTCTGAATGGAGCATCCAGGTTGCATGATAAGTTTTTATTTCATAAGCAAAACAATAAAAAGAAACACGTTTATTGTTATTTAGATATTTATAACAAATTAATAAATGACAGTTGCTAGTCGAAAACATAACAGAATATAGGCTACGGGCTGTCTTGCATGTGATAGCTTTGTCGGCTTTCTACTAGTATTTTTGTTAGGAAAAAATGCTCTATTGATTGACCTAATACATGGAACCAGTATGGGTGAATTTTTACAAAATAATGAGTATTTATTAGTATTTATTATATTAGTGAACAATGAAACAATATTTCCAAATCGGAATACAAGAATCGTTTTTAAAATATATGGGGAAAACCGACATGGCACGTCTTCTTTTCTTTTCACTGGCGCCTCTCTTTCTAGGAATATAGGAATGTGTTTAGAAAACCTTCTTCTCAATTTCAAATTTTCCTCTATGTGTTTTACTTAGATTTTCAGTACGACATTTCGTTCTTTGGGGGCCACTCTTAACTTTATTATTTCTTTTACGTTACTGTATTTTTTATGAATTCATGTAGTTCATATCTTACCGAGTTCAGATACGTGCCTCAGCTGGTATTTGTTTCTACATTTCAGCCCATCAATTCCATCATCAAGGTCCGATCATTGAAAACCCGGCATACGATCCTGATTCCATTTCCATTTGTATTTGAGTTACCCATCGTAGACGATCCATCACATACAATAGAGGTGTGATATAACTGGGAAAATGAACAATCTTTCATACAATGTAGTCGGGAGAATTACATCAATGATGTGTTTCGAAAAAATAATCCTTCATCTTCAGAAAAATAGGGGTTGGTTACAAGTTCTAACCAATTTACTCCAGAATCGCAGTTCGCTATCGGCTAAATGAAAAGAAATTGAAATTAAACAGGATAGGAAGAATCATATTAATTACGATACCATGACTATACTTGAATTTTCGTTCATTTACGTAAAGTCACGTCAGTTTTAGCTTCCCAACTCCAGCGAAGCTCTTATGATTTTGTCAAAATTGCTCTCATTAAAGTGGGAATTGAAGTAAGCACTCAAAAATAACCATGAATATTTTCCAGCTGAATCTGAGCTCTCATATTTGCTCCTACTCGCCAATTGTTTCTACGAGAACATCTTTTTTAATTTTTATTCGCTGAAACTTCAATCTACATCATGTTTCAAATAGCGAGGAAAAAGTTAAAATAATTTGATTGTGCTTTTAAAATAATGAGTTTGCAGCAGCAGCGGTGACTGTTTCTAATTGGAGACATACTGGTAAACTTGTATTTGATGATCGTATTTTACAAAAGAAACAATATTTCAGAAAACTAGTGAAAAATGGAATACTCATCTACTTGGAAGAACTGAAGCAGTAGAAGTAGCTATCTGAGTGGAGTTGGTATGCAATCTTCATTCGTAGGATACATCCTTATATAAATAAATAAATTAAGTTCAACATTAAAACTTGAATAAGAAAATATAAATAACTTAATATACAGTGAGCACGTAAAGGTTGGAACAAATTTGTTGAAATTTTGATACGGTCATTGGAGAAAAAAACCTCACACGTCAATTTTCTTTTTCAGTTGAGCATTTTTTGGCCTATTTTCATTTCTAATGACGTCATCACTATTCAAGTTATGACGTCATTGATTTTTTTTCAAATGGCAATACTCTATTTTGATGATAACTTCAAAAAGCATTTTTCTGTTATGGATGTCATATTTTTTCTCATGTTACATAACCGTACGTTCAAGAAATGAAAGATATTTCGTTATTAATAATAATGTACTATTAGGTCTGTTGACGTAAACTTCCGACTTAAGGTTTTCCCACAAAAAAATCTAGTGGGATGGATCAGGAGATTTAGTTGGCCTCGTCTGCGATTGAAATCATCCTCATCAAGTTCATGAATTACTTCACTTATTTACGTTGGCATCAAGTTGCCGACGTTGTCATGTAATTTTTTAAATTAACTATGGAAATATACATAGTAATTCATGTAAATATACTAATTGAATTTGAACAAAATCCAGTAGTTTTGGGCTAATAATACTCAACAATTGATGTAATGTTCAATTATGAAGTAAATGTAAGATGTAAAAACAGATAACGACTCGTCTATATTTTCTTATGACATTGAGATACCGTATGTAAATTTCGTGATAAAATTTAAACTATTTATGCTGATTCACTGCTGAAATATACTTTATTTAAGAATATTTCCTCATGAGACCTACATAGGACATGTTGATTTACTGATAAAATTCACACAATTCATGTAAACTTCCATATGAGAAATACATTGAACATGTACTTATCCATTATCTTCTTGAATTTAATTGTTGAATATTCAACAAAAGGTTTACTACTACAACATCATTTACAGTGCCATCCCCAAAGTATGCACCATATGGAAAACTTATTTATTGAGGGTTTTTCATAAAAACAAAATATTGGAAAAAGTTTATGCATATTCTAAAACTAAATTTGCATCATCAAAATAAAGTAAAACAGTAATATACGAGGAGCCTTAAAAAATTTGATTTTGAGACAAACTACCCTTATTTTAAAAAATCTCGGAAAATGTTATTTGAAGAAGTTGTTCAGCATTAAAAAATACATCTAGATTTGAATTCATGGCCATCAAAGTGAAGTTTGATATTTTTTTCCCATGAGAGATACGAAAGAAAAATGCTAAAATAGACATCAACCTGTACACAGTTGTACACAGTTGATTTTAAATCCTGTAATATTCCAAATGACACAAATATTGTGTCAACCACGGTAAGTTTTTTAAAATAGTGAAATGACTTTCAAAATTTTTGGTGCAATATTCAATTATATTAAATCACAAAACATCAAAATAAAAGAAGTGTTTCGCCACAAACTAATTACATTTAGTTTGTGGAGAAAAATGGATCAAAAAATAAAACTTCACTCAGTTGGTCATGACTTCAAAACCAGATGTATTTTTTTAATGCTTAACAATTTTTCCAAAATACATTTGCCGAAATTTTTCAAAATAATGGTTACTTTACTCGTGTCTCAAAATCAAATTTTTGAAGGCTCCTCGTATATTAAGTTTGTTTCACTATTGTAACGTTATTTTTTTAATTATCAACTAATCAGGGTGTATCAAAATTTTTAATCATATTTTACATGCATTTTACCACTATTTGCCTTCTGCATTTATTTCATAATGTTCAAACACTAATAATACCTGTATGCTATTACAATGTTGCTTCTTCGAGAGGGTATTCACTTGTAATCCATCCAACTATTTCTCAATTGCGTCCCCATTGCATTATACTACCAGGTATATCCATATTACATTTACGTCATTGTGATTTGGTAACGTCATATTTCAAGATATCCCAAGGTTAATAATTGTCATTCATGATTTTAGTTGTTTACTTTTGGAACTATGTTGACACTTTTAATTCCATGTCTGGGGTGTGCGCACTAAGCGGAGTACGCCATAGACTTGTGATTGATGTGACTTCTGCATTCAGATGGAGTAGGACGGAGTGACTTTTGTTGGTTTCATAACTGAAGATGCGAAATGGGTTATGCCATGCAGTATTACTCAGGCGTGATTCATTTGAGGATAGGGCTTCATAATATCTCGCTAGCTAGTGGATATAGAATAATGAGTTGAGAGTGTAATACTCTTCGAGAAGTGTACTCGGCAACAATGCACATGGATTGGACATTTTGATCTAAAGTTTGAGAAGAAGAAGATTAATTTGACTGTTGTCTGTCACCAGTGTGCTGGGCTTTCCTCTTTTGACATGATTGGTGAATAAGTTGTAAGAATTTTATTTCTATTTGAATCGTCCGTGAAGGGATTATATCTTGCAACTGCTAAAAGGTTTCAGTTTTCGTTTAGTCGATTGAATTGCTGTGTATGCATATTTCTGAACCTTACCTCTCGGGGGATTATATAAACCAATTATTTCTGGTAAGTCTCGTACATGGTATTCTTCTATCATTTGGCAATTCTTCATGTATTTTAGGGTCTGATTTGTTAGGCCTTTTGGGTACTTGACCCTATGTGCCGTTGTTAACCCTTTGACCAGGATATTTTCATCTGACATCTGAAAGAGCCTACCGAAAGCATCTTCCACTGTGGGAGCACCTAGGCCTGTTCTGGACAGAGGTAGTTATTAGGTCATCCAAGTTGTTGAACAAAGTGTCAAGTTCTTGTTGCATTTCAGGGTTTATGTATAGGGCACTATTATAGTTCCGTGCCACTATATTTCTTTCCGTCCTGGAGGAAGTTACTGGACTCCGTAGATGTATGGTTTGTCTTCCTTGTGACCACCTTCCACCTACTATAGCCATTGAGTAGGGCCTTCAGGTACTGCTGGCGTGACTGTCGAGGAAGCAACATTGCAGTTAACATCAGCTGTGTGGTACCAGCCTAGTTGCACTCCAAGTACCAGCTAATAGCACTAAGTATCCTACTGATATCCTTTTTAATTATCAAAGTCTAATGCTACTGTGTAAACGCTACAAGGTAAGGTGCACCATACTATTGCGGATTGGTTAAGACAAATTATTTTCTCCTACCCTACAGCGGTAGATTTATTTTGTATTGAATATTGGATATGTTTAACCTTGTCTACGTACTAGTGTCTGTATACTTTTACCTTAAAGGTTGGTTAATGTTTGAAAATATATTTGGTCACTGAACTGCACCTGTAGACTAATTGTAACGTCAATTTTGATAATCAGTTATTTATATAGCTATTTAGTTTTTGTGTAAGAACGTACCCGTACAGTCAGTTCACTATAATTTTGATGTTTAATAATTATACTTCTTCAAACAGTAAGCTGTTTATCATTTAGAGTGTGGTAACTTTAATTTTTAATTCTATTCGTGTTATATGGGAATCAGTATAAATAATCTATAGGGTGAGCCTGCATCATATTTCTGGCGCCCATGTTCTTATATCTCATAACAATTTATTTTGTATGACCCACTCCCGTCTCCACTTGAGTTAGTCGCGAGCCACCCTGTCACTCTGACAGCTTCGTTGCCATTATAAAAGCTGAAAGCTAAGTAAAACCCGTGGCACTATATTTTATTGGTCCTTATTAATTAATAAGGGATGCACAAACTTGTACCAGAAATATTTATTTTTCGAAAAACCCTTAATAAATAAGTTAATAATAAGTAGTAGTACATATTTCTGAAAAGAATGAAGTTTCAATTGGAAAATAACCCATTCAAATGTGGAATTTGAGATATCCAGCCTTTGACATAACAGTTACTCGAGAAAGCTGGAATGGGACAATAATTGTGTTTTTTTTTTAAAGGGTTGTTTGTATCAAACATATACAAAAATACTTACCTACACTATCATTTATTTTATTCAATATTTGAATAATTTATGTAGAACAATTAATACGTATATAATTTTAGAAAAATTATTGGAATAAAATACATTATTCTGAAGTTGAAAATAAATATAATTCTTGAACATAAATAAAACAGAAATACTCAAAAAAATTTAAATTATAAATTTCTTAATTTATTCAGTAGGGTTATTACTCGTTTTGTACCAGTTTTTTTTTTGACTTCGATCCAGATTCTGGATGTATTTTGAGAAAATACCTCTGAATGAATAACATGGTGAGAGACATTGTATTGGGATATTTCAAATTAAAATTTAAATATAGCGCGAATCCAACCATAAATTGCGTCCTGAAACAATTATTATAAATAGTGAAGAAATAATATTTGAGGGGATTTTGATATTTTTGGAACACATTTCAAAAACATTATCAGATGTTAACATTGCCTTCAGTGTTTCCAACACTGGAATGTAGTAGAAAAAATACCTTCTATTAGCCATATATCCCAAATGAATTTGAACTTGTTCAACAAATCTATAATTTTTTTAATAAAGTCCATTACTCGAAAGAACACTGGATCATGTTACACTTGAAAAACATTTTACTTTTAAATTTCTTTAATAATCGTGTTTTGAATATCATGTTTGTTTTTCAAGTTATTGCTAATATAAGAACGATTTATTTAATCGAAATCTGTGAAGTTCCTGATAATGCATTGTAATGTTTTATCGGTTAAAAAGAACTTTGTAAGCTCAAATATAATGCAGACAGAAACTTTTCTGAGAAATCGGAACTGGATATATTTGATTCAAGATCCTCCTGGTCATCAGACGAATAGTTCAAATCTAAGTTCACGTTATTATCACCAAATAAAGTGCACTCTTTTATCTCGAATTTCTAGTGGATAAACTAATTCTGATGTTTCCTTATGATATGACTTTTCAAACTATTTATATTTTGGTATTCACCTAAACAATTTGTTGAAAATGGACAAGGGACTTCTGTTTCTACCTACTCCCATGTGACTTGAAAAATTACTGAAGTTTGGTTTATGATTTTTTCTTATGAAATTAAAACCCTTCTCTCTGCATTTAACTGTTATACGATTTTGATTATTCTTAACAATTTCAACTGTTTGAAGGTTATGATTTTTGAATGCATGGAATTCATATTTGTTATATGTCGATATTTTAGCTTTACAGTTATCTCTAATACAAGCAAATGATTTCTATGGGACTTTATTATGAATATTAGTAATGAATACATTGGAATTCTCAATTATACCTATAATTTTTAACTATTCTGTGTATATTTAATGAAGAAATGTAGGATGAAACTGTTACCTAAAATTTGTATGAATATGACGGAAATATTTATATAAGTCTTGTGTAATTTTAGTCAAATTTTTTTAAGTGCACATTGATTGCTCCAATGCAACTTGTAAATATATTTTTAAAATTAGACTTAACAATGATACTAAGCTATCAGATAATTGTGGTATAAATAAGTTATCGAAACCATGCGAAAAGCGAAAAGCAACGCAAAGAGATTTTAATGATGTTAGGTTATGGAGATAAGTCCCGTACGCAAGCTGAGGTTTGTGACTTATTCAACAATAAATATCTTGATAGACCTATTACATGTTTGACAACGAGCAAAGTCGGAGCAAAATTAAAAATAATTTACAACCTTTACGTGCTCACGCCAATATAAATTTTCTCAAATGGCATCACCCTTTTTTGATCTTATACCTTCATGTGTGTCACATTTTTTCTTATGGTAGATGAACGTATGTTCGAGAAATTAAAGATATTTCATTCATAATAATGTGATATGAGGTGTGTTATCGTAAACTTTTGACTTAAGGTATCCCTACAAAAAATCTTGTGGGGTTGAATCAGCCGATCTGACTGAATTATTTTCATTTTATCTGGGTGACACTTTTCAAAAAAACTGAAAGACCACTTTAGATCAGCGAAGGACAAACGAGCTCTTCTGGGGTTTATCGCATTCCATGTTCCTGTGGCAGCGTTTATATCGGAACCACGAAACGCTCCGTTAAAACAAGAATCAAAGAACACAAGGCTTGCTGTCGGTTAGGGCACCCACAGAAATCCGCTGTCGCAGAACATACTCTCAACAACGATAACCATAGAGTGAAATTTGAAGAAACCCAAGTCATCTCTTCAACATCTGCCTATTACCCAAGACTCTTCCGGGAAGCAATTGAAATTCAGAAACACCAGAACAACTTCAACAGAACCGAAGAAGGACTACAATTGAACAAGGTTTGGCTTCCAGTTCTCAAAAATTCTCAATTAGCCCCCTATTCACAAAATAACGGTACGGACGCTATGGACCAATCAGATGTAAGAACGTCAAATCACAGGTATTTATTGAGACAACGTATAACAAATGTCAAGCATTTGACAGCGACATAAAAAACCAGAAACTTTCTCTTGAAAATGCTAACCACTCATGTTGGCGAAACGTCGAGATCTTCTCTCAACATACGTCGGCCTTACTACCCGAAGAACCACCATGTAACCAAAATGTCTATCTGTATTAAATGTGATAACCGTGTCCACTCGAAGAAGAAAGTTAAATGCAAAGTTTGCAACTTGGAATATCGTCAGAACTGTGCCAAAGTCAGCGATGCGTTTATGGCACCTTGTAATGCAGGAAACACGACCTGGAGTCCTATTCTCATATGTCTACTTCCCTATGTCGCATGCGACAAACTATCTCCATCTCTATTCAATGCATAGTCGAGAAAGACGATGGTCATATTTTGTCGCATTCGACATAGGATAGTCGACATTTGAGAATAGTGCCCCTGGTCCAGTCAAATTTGTTGCAAAACCGAACCAAAGAGTGGTATCGCTGAGGAAAATCTATTAGTGAACCTGTGCAGTAAACTGGAAATCGTGTCCGTGGAAGATTTTCAAAAGGGGTTGTCAGACCCTGAATAACTGTATCAAAACTAACACAGCTGATATCGAAATCGATAATCAAAAAATAACTGCGGTGGAAAAAAAAACACGTACTATGGATGAAGGAATTGTACAATTGAAAACTGAACACAAGTTTTTGAATTCAAAAGTAATCGACTTGGATGAGTTGGTGAATTTTCATTGTTTGGAAATCACTGGTATGCCTGAAGTAAACGGAGAGAATGTGTTTGTCACTGTTCGGCAACTCGCCTCTGCACTGAAATTCATAATGAAATTGGAGAAGATAGAAAAATGTTGTCGGATCCGAACGAACGTTCCTGGCGCTTCTCGTATCATTGTTAAATTCCTAAGAAAATCATATCGTGATGAACTCTTGAAATGTAGGAAAATAAAGCGCGATTTCTGAACCAAGGACATACATTTCATTGCAAATAGTTTCACGGAACATAATAAAGTTTATATAAATGAACTCTTGTCTCGTGATAACAGGGCTTGCTAAAGCAAAAAAATGTAAGAAAAACGAATAATATTAAGTTCGTGTGGGTGAAAAACGGAAATATATACTTGAGGAGATAGGAGAATTCTCAAGCAACATAAAACATAAAATCGGATATTGTTCTCAATGGAATCTGTACCACATTTCCGTTTTAATTATGTGGAAGTTTTATCTGGTGAGCAAAATTATATCAAATCAATTTATTTTCATCTGCAATAACTAATAAAACAAAACAACATCAACTATCATACAACACATCTTTCGTTGTCTTCTGAGTAATTTTGCTAATTCCAGAGAAGACGTCTGTCGTTATAACCCCGATATTGTTTCGTAGTAGAGACTTGGTTAACGGAAGCAGTAATAGATGATATGGTGAGTTTCCAGAACTTTTATCTCCTTTGTCTTGATATAATGGGTAGTAGAGGAGGTGGTTTGGCTATCAACGTCAAATCAAACAGTAAAGGTAAAATTATTGAGAACTTGTCCATAGAAAGCTCCGAACAACAGTGGCTTCAGTCTGTAGTAAGTGGGATACCTTTCTGCTTAGGCGTAATTTCTAGAGCCCCGAAAATTTGTGTAAGTGAATTTTTGGAAATTTACGATGATTGCTTAGGAATACTCTCACCACGATATGAGGAAATCATTTGTGGTGGAGACTTCAATATCGATTATGTAGGAATTGAATCTGATAACTTCAGTAAACTATCACAAATATAGGTAATTTTTGGCTTGATTTAGGTAGTTACAGAACCTACGCAGCATGTCCCTACAAGTTCGACAATTCTCGACTTATTCTTTCTCTCTGAAAACTCCAACGTAACTGAATGCAAGATTGTCGATATACCAAATATGTTCGACCACAATATGGTTGTTCGTAAAATTGCCAACGACAAACATGATTCTACGCCATCTTACAGAACTTATCGAAGCTTAAAAAATTTCAATAAATAAACATTCTTTCAGGATCTTGTTCATTTGAATGAATATTTTATTTACAGGATATAGATGAAAAACTTGACATTTTCAATTCTGAATAGTTTCCCTGTTTGATCAACACCTTCCAATTGTCACATCGAGAAATACAAAAAAGCGAAGTCATTCACAGAGAGAAAATACTGCGGCAGGTTCATGCACAACGTTGTGTAGGACACAGTTGTGTAAATATTTTACACAATCGTCAATTCTTTCATCATACGCCTTCTGTGAAATTCAATAAATATTTGTGCAAGTCAATTTGTATAGTATTCATGCACTTCTACATTGCCTAAGAATACACAAAAATATGCACATCTACCATAGCACAACTTATATGGAAAACATCTACTACGCATTGAACTCATCTTACACCCGTTGTGCACTTTCTACTTGATATGCACAAATAGTATACTATTTCAGAGCAATTCTGTAATTTTCCACAACTTGACCTAGGCAACATCTCACCCTACTAAATACGCATGCGCGGCACGTGCACCTGTCGTATCTTGAATGTCCAAATACTCCAAATGTCCAGTCCATCATTGTTTGATTGTTTTATGCTGATCGAAGGGCGAAGCTGGTTAAGTGTACTTACCTATTATTTGCTCATGTGTATGTGGTTTTCTATCAAATGGAAGTGTTAGAATATTTGCAAACTGATACCAATATTTGAAGGTTACTGCTATCAGTTTTTTATTTAGGTGCATCCTCGTACCTACATCCCACTTAAACAAATATTGTTTGAAACGAAGATTACTTTAAACTTTATTATTATTCAACGTGTTCCAAAATATCAAAATGTATGGTTTATTTATGGTCTGTTAGGTATTTTGTGTTTCTGTTATTTTATTTGTAATCAGAGTTTATAGTACAGTTATTAGTTCTTTGTGATGAAATTTTATTTCAACCTTCTGGAAAATATAATTTCTGAACAGAATAGGATAAGAAGAAGCGAGCAGGTTGAAACTGATGCTTATTCTTATCTTATTCCGTTTGTATGTTATGTGCCTCAAGTGTATATCCTTGCTTGAAATAATAAATGGTACCTTTAAAATTTGGCCATGCTTTGTACATAAATATGTACAATACACTTCCACAATTCATGTATGCGGAGTATACAAATTTGTGACATTTTTTGCATCCTATATTTACAATTTATACAAACTAGGTACACAAATTGTTGCCATTCATTACAATTTATGCATAAACAGTACACAAGTTGTTGACATTCGTCGCACAACATACCAACTAATTTTGTATATTTTGTGTATAAAATTGAAACAAAACTATTCAGAATAATACAACACTGAAGTGTATCGTTCATACACAATATTTCTAATACAATATGATAGAAGAAAAATTAACAAATTGGTGCTCTCAACTGTTCAGAAACAGATTGTCCTGAAATTATTCACAATTGTGTAGAAAATACACATTTATTTTTCTCTGTGTTGGCTAACAGACAACATTAAATCCCTGATTACACAGAGAGAAAGCACTCTGAAAGTTCAAAAAATATAAGAGCCCAGCTATCAAGAATGAAAGAAGGGCATATTTGCATTAAACATTAAAATCGAATAATTACAAAAGTATTCGAAAAGAAATTAAAGAACTGGGGGTCCACGGAAAAGTTGAATCTGATCTGCCAACTCATTTTGATGAGATTAGATATTTTATTGAATCGCAAAGCTCCGATGATGCCGATATTAACATGTTATAGTTTTATAGTAGTTATGTGCGAACGCGAATTGAACCGTTCAACATCACTCTTGTGTCAAACGATGACGTTTCGTTATTATCTGAGCTCAATCAAGACGAGAGCGGTTGGATGCGATGACATCAGTTTCAATATGCTTTCACTATGCTGCCCGTTCATTATACCTTTCCCCACCCATATTATTAATTGTTCACTGGAAATGATTTTTTTTCCAAATCTTGGAAGTTGGCGCATATTGTGCCAACTAGAGATAATTTTGGCTTCTTTGAATCAGTATGGCATCTCCGGGACACCAAAACACTATGGCATGTGATGAAAATATTATTGTTTGGGAATTTTATTGTTATGGAAAATAATCAAGAATTGAAGAAGTGAAAAAATCGTAAGAGCTTGCACTAACGATTTTTTTACTCTCCTTTATTTTAATACTCACAATTTAAAGTAATTTTATTTATAGAAACATGATTATGAAAGTATTTCAGGATGAATGATACCAGTTTATTTTAGCATATTCTAAAGATTCTTGACCAAATATTGTCGTTATAATACGACGTACAAAACTCAAAAATAATCTGACAATAACAGTTGTTGAGTTGGAAATTGCATCACTGCCATTCACAATATGACGACATGATCATGGTGCATATTCTGTGGTTATTAGGAAGGTCTTCATAGCTCTAAATGGTAGTTGATTGGCCGATTCCAAGAAATTGAAGAAATCTACCTAATTGGCTCCCAAAAGTGGTGTGTATTATTCGCAGTAATCCTTTGTCAGTTACCACTTCATATCAATTTTGAAATGTTTGAAGATAGCTGAAATCATTATCAACAAATGAGAACTGATTGCGGCAACAGTTTTGTTTTGAGAGGGTCTAGAAGAACTTGTGTCTATGACCTGCAAGATTTTCAAATCAAATTGAATTCAATCAATCTAGAAGTAGAAGAAAACTCTCGATGTCGTCTACACCTCTTCAAGTAGTGAATCAGAAACGGTGATGTTAATTTCGGAAAGCGTAAATTGTAATTCAAATTGGTGATTTGTATTTCAGAAACTATAAATTGAAATTCAGAATAGTAAAGTAAATTTCAGAATGCGTGAATTGTAATTCAGAAAGGTAAATTGTATTTCAAAAAGTACAAATTGAAATTCAGAATAGTAAAGTAAATTTCAGAATACGTGAATTGTAATTCAGAAAAGGTAATTTCTAATTCAGAAACAGCAATTCGTAAATCCGAAAATATCATTTGGATTCCAAAAATGAATAATTTGCTAATCTTTTATATGTATAGGTATAGAGAAATAATCTATTGAGATTTGAAAAGTTATAGATAGATAGATTAGATAGATTATTTATTAGATCATGTTATGTAGCAAGTACATTTATGACAAGTCAAAACAAACAGTAGTATATAAACAATATGCAATTTAAGTGGAAATGTCGAGAATATTATATCAACACCAACGTCAATGACATCAGGGAACAATACAGAAATAATGCTAATACATGTGTATAAATAAAATTGTCATTAAAATAACAAACATCATTATGTATAAGTATAATTTATAAAATCAGTTGTTGAATAAAAACAATTTTTCTTTTTCTTTAACACTCCTTTTGAACGTATTGATATTTAATTGTCTCAATCTATATGGCAGATTGTTATATATCTTAGTGTCAATTGTATTTTTCATTGACATTTCTACTCTAAACCTTGGTTGTCTGAGGTGCTCCGCATTTCTAGTGTTATAGTCATGGTAATCCGAATGAGTACTATAAGATGCTTTATTTTTATGTATTTCCAATAACGTGTAAAAAATCAGTATACATGGCAGTGGCATGATTCTGTACTTTTTGAAAAGTGGCTGACAATGTTCATCAAATGGAGCTCCGGCTATAATTCGCATTGCTTTTTTCTGCATTCGGAAAGCTTTGAGAGCATGGGAAGATCTACCCCACAAAACTATTGCATAAGTGAGGTGGGAGTGAAATAGTGAGAAGTAGGAGACGAGAAGTGTTTTACAGCTGACGATATTTTTCAACTGACGCAGCAAAAAGAGCTGTGTTGATAATTTTTACACAGTTGATCGATGTGTGAATTCCATCTGAGTGAGTCGTCAATTATTATGCCTAGTAGCTTTACATGTGCGTTTCTAGTTATTCTATTGTTGGAAGAGATTATCATATTTTGAGTTTTATCCCTATTCAATTTCAATTTATTGTGTGAAAACCATTTTTCTGCTTCGACTTCAATTTGATTGTTGTCATCAAGAAGTTTACTTATATCAGAATTGGACTGCAGCATTGTGGTGTCATCTGCGAAGCAGATGACTGTACTAGGTAAGAGATGTTAGAAAATGTCATTAATGTATAAAATGAATAGGGAAGGTCCCAGGATAGATCCCTGAGGTATTCCATGGTGCACATCCATTTCATCCGATAAATGACCATTTACAAATACCGCCTGTTTCCTCGAGGAAAGATACGATTGGAAAAAGTGTGGAGCCGTTCCTCGAATTCCATAATATTCAAGTTTCTTAATCAGAAGGTGGTGGTTAACACAATCAAAGGCCTTGCTCAGGTCCCACAGTGTTACTGCACTATGTTCACCATTTTCCACGTTTGTGATTATTTGTTCTATAACCCTAGCCACTGCATCAGTTGTAGATCTATTTTTGATAAAGCCAAATTGATGTTTATGTAAGATGTTATGTTCATTCAGATATATCATTATGCGTTCTTTAACAATAATTTCAATAATTTTTCCTAAAATTGGTATAATAGAAATAGGTCTGTAGTTATCTGGGAGGTTTGGATCTCCTTTTTTGAAGATGGGTATTACTTTGCTTATTTCAAAAATGTCTGGAAAGGAGCTTTCGCAGAAGCAGCGATTTATAATAATGGTTAGCGGCTCGACGATAAAGCCTAGTGTGTTTTTTATCACTCGACTGTTCAAATGAAATATGTCCTGAGAGTTTGAGTTTTTGAGCTTATGAATAGCGAGCCTCACCTCATCATTGGTAACAGGAAGCATATAAAAATAATCACAGGGTTTAGGGAAACTAGAAAGACAATCTATATCTTGGTTATTATATGTTGGCAAAGTTTTGATAATGTTTTCAGCTATATTTCAAAAAAATATAACGAATTCATTTGGGTTGATTTTGTTAGTGTTATTGACTCTAGTTGATGAGTTTCGTTCGTAATTTACTATTTTCCAGGTGTCTTTCACTTTATCATTAGATCTTTGTATGAAATCATCATGTGAGTTTCTTTTGGCAAGATTAATTGCTTTATTATAATTACGTTTATATTCATTGATAATAATCTTGTCAGCAGAATTTTTTGACGAAATATAGACTGTTTTTAATATTTGTAAAGTGTCTCTCATATGTCTCAATTCATTGTTGAAGAAATTGGTTGGTCTTTGACTTCTAGTTCTGTGACTAGATTTTTTCAAGGGGAAATATTGACAGACCAGAGAACTATAAGTATTGATAAGGAACTCTGATAGTGAATTTAAGGAATAATTATCATCATAAAAGATTTGCCAGTATGTGAGCTTAAGTGATTGGTTGATAGCAGCCAGCCCTTTTTGATTAATGTATCTATTCCACATTTGTTTATTTTCAACCAACTGATGTTTCAATATGTGTACCATGATCCGAGATACAAGGATCCAGTAGTCCAGAAACACATTCACTATCATCATCATTCAGATTAGTCATAATATTATCTATACAACTAGAAGATGCCGAACACACTCTTGTTGGCTCATTTATCATGGGTTTCATTCCAAAGGATTCGAGGATATTTAGCCAAGTTTTGGAAATAGAGTTATTTTTATTTATGTCAATATTGAAGTCACCAATTACTATGATTCTATTATATTGGGATGAAAGTTTTGTTAAAAGTTGTTCAATTTTGTCGAAGAATGAATCATATTCTCTAGATAATGATGATCTATATGTTGTAATTGAGGCGGTGTTTGATCCAATCAGTTCAATGCCGCAGAATTCTGCGTGTTGTTCAATACAGAACGATTCCAAAAGGAGTGTTTTACATAATAAATTTTCACCTGCATAAATGGCAAAGCCGCCATGTTGAATAGTTTCACTACAAAAACAACTGACTAAATCAAATTTATTGCGGTTTACAGTCTTCAAACATTCTAGTCTAAGCCAGTGTTCACTCAAACAAATGATATCACAGAGTTTATCTTTAAGGAATAACTGTAACTTTTCAATTTTGTTGGAAATACACTGGATATTCAGGTGGAAAATCTTCAGAGAGCCATCCTGTAGATTCACTTTTTCGTTGTTTATAATAAAAAAGTTGGCTGTGAAGATGTATCAGCTGTTTCTGATTTCTTCTCATTTAAAAATCTCTTGCCTTTTCGAAAATCGAACTTTTCAAAAGCTATATTTCTCGGCCAGAGATTTGGGTCGTATATCAACTTTTGCTTGTCAGGATTAACTCCTATCGTGTAGGATTGATTGTTAGGGCGAAGATTGGTAAATTCCAGCTTCTGTACATTTAAATCTTTCGTATTCAATTTGGTCTGAAGGTACTGACTGATATTTTGTTCTGTTATATTATCTGGGACTTTATTTACATAGAGCCAGATTTTTTTGTTTCCAGGCATTCCTTGGAAATTTTGATCACCATCTCCAGTGCCATAGTGTAATTTTCTTCGTCTTCTTCTAGGTTTTACGAAGTCTTGGATTTCCAAATCGTCTTGTTCCTTCGAGGTTAAATTTATCACCGAATTCATAATATTTTGTTGAGTGTTTTCCAGCTCATGAACATTTGAGCGGTTTGGTTGGATAGCTCCACCCTGTAGTGGTAGTGATTCATCACCTTTTGGTTTCTCAGTTGTTCTATGAGTCATTAGGGGGATATCCTGTGTTGTTTGGTTTTGTTTATCAGCAATCGAGGTCCGGTCGACTACACTTTTTTTTACCAGAGCCAGTACCAACTTTTTTGGGCTCCACTTTATCTTGTTTTTGTATCTGTTTGCTTGCTTCTTTAGATTTGATGTTTTTTTCCTTCAGAAATTCTATTTGTGAATTTAGTAGGTTTATTTTGTCTTTCATTTCACGAATTATAATATCTTTTTTCTTCAGGATGTATTTTATAAATATGAAGTCGGTTTTTGACTCACTATTTCCAATCCCCTCAATACTTTCATAGAAGACAGCATCATCACAGTCACCTTCCAAGTTTGATAACTCCATCATGGGATCATGAATGCAAAGTGGGTTTTTCAGTTGGAGGGACTGTTTCCAGCAACCAGGGTGAAAATTGTATTTACACTTGTTACACGATAACTTATCCTTAATAATATTTCTATTACACTGTTTACATATAGGAAAACTTTTGTTTTCTGTAGGAGCTTCTACATGTGAACTTGACCCGCCGGCCATCTTATTACCAGCCATTACAGAAACTATAAATTGAAATTCAGAATAGTAAAGTAAATTTCAGAATGCGTGAATTGTAATTCAGAAAGGTAAATTGTATTTCAGAAAGTACAAATTGAAATTCAGAATAGTAAAGTAAATTTCAGAATACGTGAATTGTAATTCAGAAAAGGTAATTTCTAATTCAGAAACAGCAATTCGTAAATCCGAAAACATCATTTGGATTCCAAAAATGAATAATTTGCTAATCTTTTAAATGTATATAGAGAAATAATCTATTGAGATTTGATATAATACACGACCATGTATAATAGATGACGAAGATACGTTTCAGTTGAAAGTTTTTCATAGCAGATTCTCCATAGGTACATAGAACCCTCCATCAAGTGATAAACTTCATTTATGAATGATAAATGTCAATGTCTACAGATATCTCAATACGAACGAATTTTTGTATGCTGTACTGCCCTTGCGCAATTCCCTCTCATTATTGAATTCTTTGCCTGATCGACAATCTCTTCCAAATGTACAAGCCTCTGTTCACCAACTCCAGGAGGAGAAACGTTAGGTATACGAAGGTTAGATTTTACGTATGATTTCACTTTCGACCATATGCTTTCAATCGGATTTAACATTGGTGAATATGGTGGAAATTGGAGCAGAGTGGCTTCTTTTGTCTCAAAAACAATTTCCAGTCTTGCACGGCATGGAGCATTGTCACACACCACCACCACATCTGACAGCTGATTGCCCAGTTCCTGCCAGTACTCTAACAATCTCTCAACCCAAGTAACTGCGGAATTAGCTGCGAACGATCCTCTTCGGCGCTCCATAGCTACAACACCAGCTGCTGAAATTGCTCCTATGAGATAGGTGTTAGGGCATCTTGCAGCTGGTCGATGTTGCACTGCCATTATTCCTTTTCGAGCACGACCTTTGCTTTTACGGCAAAATAAATTGAAGTTAGTTTCATCCAACTATGAAATTTATTTGCCTTCTTGGATATACTAGTTCAAATGATTGACATATTGTGCTCTAATTATTTTGTTCCCTTCATTATTCATTGTGACTGGTTCATAGTGGCCATTTTTCAGCGTGAACACTCTACCTTCAAGATAATTGACAATTGTTATTGTCGATACCGTGATTTGAAAGTATTGGGAAATTTTAACCCGCATCTGCTCCAAAGTATAACCAGCATATTCTTCTATCCATGCTACTATTACATTAAATTGTTGGTTAGTCAGAATTTTAGACTTTTAACCCCCTCTTGCATACATGTTACCTCTGCCGGAACATACCCACTCATAGACAGTTTTGTAGTTTACACCAAGCGTGGATGCTAAAGCCACCCAGTCCTCTCCCTTGTTTGCATTAACAGTAATCTTGATCATTATGTTTCTTATACATTCTTCTTTCGATTGGCTATCTCGCTATTATCACCGATCTGCAAATTGGACAAACTTGATCTTGAAGATGTTCCTCTCATTTTGTGTGAAATATGTGATAGCATGACATTAATTTTATCACGGGTTTTCTTGACATTGAAACGCGACAAATTGCGCAATTGTGTTTCAGATCCATCATCTGAATGTTTGATGAATTAATTATTTAGGTACAACTATCATGACGTTTCACCACAATTCAAAAGATATCAACTGTGGAAATAAATGCATAAATATCCGTAGTTACGAAGTTTGGTGTGCGGATAGACATACCTCGATCAAATTACTTCGAAGCAAGTCCGATACCTATTATTATCCTGATACTTTGGATTATCATTGAAACCGTTGTGAATGCTCCTGTTGGGAAATTGCTGGGCTCGTAATTACCCACTTTCATCTCAACTCATGGATTGGCAATATTTACCATGTTGATGGAGTTTTCTATGTACATGATTTACATGTCACGCTTTCTGAAAATCAGTTCACATTTTCTAAATCTCAATTTACACTTTATGAAATTCAATTTACCTTTCTGAATTACAATTTACGCATTCTAACATTCGATTCACTATACTGAATTTCAATTTACACATTCTGAAATTCGATTCACATTTCTGAATTACAATGAACACATTCTGAAATTCAATTCACATTTCTGAATTACAATGAACACATTCTGAAATTCAATTTACTCTTCTGTATTTCAATTTACACATTCTGAAATTTAATTCACTATTCTGAATTGGAATTTATACATTCTGAAATTCAATTTACTCTTCTGTATTTCAATTTACACATTCTGAAATTTAATTCACTATTCTGAATTTTAATTTATACATTCTGAAATTCAATTTACTATTCTGAATTTCAGTTACACATTCTGATTTACATCTTGAAAAGGTATAGAGATGTGCGACACTATTATAATGGGCGACAAATGGAGCACTCATCATACTTTGTGTGTTTTCCGATGTTTTCATTTCTGGATTCAACATTTTTTTTGAGTATTTTGCATATGAATTGTTTTTGCTTACTTTATTCCAATCAGAGAAACATGAAGGAAGTTGTATTGAGAGTCACTTGAATAATTTAACTTATGTTTTTAAGGTACAAAGGAATGGGTGTCTATGAAAATGAGCAGCTAGAAGTTTCCCAAATTCAATGAATAGGATACGGCTCAACAATTCGAACTTTTTTAACCAACAATTATGTAGGGTATGCAATCGAAATGTGTGAAAGGTATTGTGTAAACACGAGCCTGAAAAAAGTAGCATACTTTGTGGAAGGGTACTGAAATATTTGCATTCGCTGAAAAAGTCTCAAAATAATCAATACACCGGATTCCGATTTTATCATTTATAGGAGAACAAAAATAAGTGACAATGTAATTGAATTTCGAAATTATATTTCACGATTATAATGAGTAATAATAGATAGGGAGGAAAGATTTTCATAAGAAAATGAATAATACCTACTGTCTTGTGCTGAAACCCTCAGATCATAAAATGTCTTGTTTGTAAAACAAGTCCATATTTCTTTATTTCATTTATTAACCGTTTTCCACACTATTGATAAATAAGAATAAATCTCTACATTCATTATTTTGTTTATGATTTTACGATTATAGAAATCAAGTTAGTATTCTATCAGTTTAGGGCCGGTATTATAAAACTATTTTGACAGACAACTAGAAGTTAACTTGTGGAATGACGTCACATGTTACAGTTAACTTCAAAAGGTAGGAGTTAACTTTACCGGGAGGACGTGGTATCAGTTAAAGTTAACTTTGTAGAAAATGGTGGTTTTCGACAGTTCTTCTGTCAATAATTTAGCATAAAACTCAATTTGATTGTTTTTTTTCGCAATAAATGTTAGCAAACGATATCCTGGTTATTTTCGAAGAACTTTCAAGCGACGATGAAGGAGATGCTGTGATTATTATTGAGAAGGCCCTCGACGTCGAAGGATATTTAGAAATTGGTTAAACCATTTTATCTTGTGGAATGAAATAGAATTTGAAAACAAATTAAAACGGATTTCGATCATCAAGATAGTCTGTATGCTTAAAGGGGCTTAAAGGGGCACATAGAGAGGCAAATTTGCTAATACCAACTAATAAGTCAACATTTCTAATAGTTCTAATTACTTTGGAATTATAAGTATTTTCAATGTTAGAAATAATCTTCTACCGCCAGTAACACGTTAATTACACTCAGATTTCATGCAACATGTTTATTCTTGGTAGTTGTTGGAGATTTTGGAGGATTCTCAAATTTATTGATAGCAATTTTATTATTTATTAGAAAATGGAAAATGTCTCAGGAAAAACTGCGAAAAATTCTAGGTTACATTGTTACATATTTACCTTCTTCTTCTTCTTCTTTTTATTTCAGAAATGAGACTTTTATAAAACTGCCATTTTAAAGCTGAAGTTAACTTGACTGTTAAAATTAAAGTTAACTTCGAGAGATGTTTATAATACCGGCCCTTAGTATGACTAAAAGTGATGGCAACTTGTAAACAGTCTTCATGCATGGTTGGTTGCCTATGAGTGCTACCTCTTTTGATTGAATGGATGTGATCACTCAAGATTCTGCAACCAGTTAAACATTTAGATATTTTATCAAGAATCGTCACGTACAGTGTTTTCTGCTACAATAAAAAACTCCTATTTCTTATGATATATTGTTTTATTGGGAATGTTCTGGTTGTTGGAAAGAAGGCATGCAGATCATTTCATTGAGAGTAGACTAATGAAAGTGTCTCCATAAATGAGCTATGAAACATAGATGCAATATCTAACATTTATTTGTCAAATAAGTATATATTGGTGTTTGGTCATTCTTGTAGGTGGGTAAAAGTTGATTTTTGTGGTATTTGAAATGAAGAAATAAATTCTTGTAGATACTTCGTATTGTCTTCAAAATATCCTCCAGCTAACCCAGACCCCGGTTTCTCCGCATCTTGACGCCCAACGAAGTGGAGCTGTGATTTTTGAAGATTTTCTCTTTCTCTTGATGAAAATGGAAAATCAAAATCCAAAATATAATTTAAGAACTGGTAAGAGAGTGGACTATGACAGACTTCATCATGGAAAGGAACAGCTAAACAGAGGTGACGACGATTCCACGGAAAACCAAGGTAGGAGTATTCCAAATATTTCTGAAGGACACCTATTGGGTAATAGCCAGGGAGCTATTCCTAAAAATGTGGAAAAATTAAAATTGATACCAAATTCGTATGCAACACCTCACAGAAGATCAGGTACTGTAGAAAATGCTAGTTTTTCGGCACCTCGAACACAATCAGGGCATTTCTTGGGAACACCTAGAACTTCAGGGCAAAATTTTTCAAGTGTACCATTACGACGGGTAGTAACAAATCCTTCCTTCCGGGAACAGGTAGAAGATCAAAATCTTCAAAGAAACATACAGGAGGCCCAGTATGCTCAAAATTCCGGCAGTATGGGGGCAACTAAATACAATTTTCCACCCCCGGGATTGCCAACAAGCAGTTCACAAGTACCGCTGTGTTCTTTTCAAACTGAAAATCAAATGAATAGTTTTATTGCTCAAATAGTCAATCAAACAATGCAATGTTTACAAAATCAGAACATGACTAATAATAAAGTAAATACAAATAGTTTTGTACAGAGATCAAATGTACAGAGTGTACCAAACACGAATATTGCTTCCAACTTTTCCAGGTTAAATCTAGAAAATGAGGTTAATTTTTCATTAAGTGATGTATCAAAGTTAATACCAGATTTTGATGGTCAAACTTCTTTACAGCCCTTAGAATACTTACAATTTTTGGAGAGTAGCATTGACATCACAAGAGTGCCTTTCAACAACATCAAAATTATATTAAATAAATCATTCAAAAATTCTGCCAAACTCTGGTGGGATGCATTTGCACAATCTTTTGTTGATTTTCATTCCTTCAGAAGTGAATTTGTCCAACATTTTTGGAATGCCAAAAAACAAAGAAAAATTAAAGAAAAATTAGAAAGTGATGAATATATTGGTGTTTGGTCATTCTTGTAGATACTTCATATTATCTTCAAAATATCCTCCAGCTAACCCATACCCCGGTTTCTCCGCAGTCTGTGAATATATTTGATATTTAGCTGGTAGTTGATTGTTATAGTTGGAGTCGACTTGGAAATCTACTTGATTAGGAGTACCCTAGAAATGTTTTTACTGTGGATATTGTGATGAATGATAAAATTTAAATTGAAAAATTTATTTATAATTTTGATGTATTCGGTTTCAACTGATTATAAGACCTATAACCAAAACGAATTAGTTTCGGACAAGTTTGTTGCAAGTTATATAATCAATAACTTCTGAAAGATTCCAAGATTCTGCATATCGGAATTTTTTGCAAATTGCTAAATCATCATATTTCACAATAATTTATAAAAATGCAAAATAGCATATTATTATTTTTTTCTTTGGTGTTCTGGCATCGACTGCTATGGTCATTAGCAATGTGTTCTGGATAGGCCTTGTTACTAACTCCATGCGCCACCTTAGGAGCAGCACTGTTAATTGGAACGCAACAGTGAATCGTGCAATGCTCACCCCAGTCCAGCTACGAGATTTGAATAATTCAATCTGTCAAATTAAATTAAAAAATCCCAGCCGCAACTGGGGCTCGAACTCCGGACCTTTCGACTCAAAGTCGGACGCTCTAACCACTGCGCCACGCCCCGATATAATTAGAGGTATTAGTTGGGCATTAGTGGCATTATTATAATGAATAATAATAAAAATGGTTTGAGCAATCCAGACTTCTGCCTCAACCTATACAATAGGTGAAATCATTGGAAAATCTCCAACAGAAAGCAAGTACTGCCCCCTACAACTATTGAATTATATTTTTCAGATTCTTATCAAAGTATTCTACAAGAAAAACTTCGCGATGATCTCCCAATGTCAACGCCAAAACATGTCTCAACGCACATGGAGAACAGAACACCTACGGACCGGTTTCATGGTAATGCCAATCATCAGCGCAGAACATGTGGATTGAGACATGTTTCGGCGTTGAGATTGGGAGAATATTGCATAGTCGTTCTTGTAGAATGATTAGCCAAAAATCTAAGAAATATAATTCAATATTCGTAAGGGGCAGTAGTTGTTTTCTGTTGGAGACTTACCGACAATTTCACCCATTGTATGGGTTGACGCAGAAGTCTGGATTGCTGCTCGCTGGGTGCCATAATATCCACATTAGGATATCATTATCATAGGCTTATATTTATCGAGCAGGGAACTGGTATAATGGCTGTAATAGGGATTACCAGGATGAGACGGAATTCCTTTTCAAAAACCTACCAAATAACTGAATCTTGTTCATAACATGTCTCTTCAATCAAATAATGGAAAAACTCGTTTTTCCGCAAAATTGGAGTGACATTGTCATGAAAATGTTGCATAAAAAAGGCTCAGCGGATGATCCCAATAATTATCGCGGAATTGCCCTTATAAACTGTTAAGAAAATTGTTTACTCACATTCTGAAAAACAGACTCTCTAACTGGGCGGAAGAGAATAATGTATTACCAGAATCACAATCGGGTTTCAGGAAAAAGAGAGGTTGTATTGAAAACGTATTTACTCTGAATGCCATAATACAACTACATCAAAGGCTTAAAAGACATAAAATCTTCGTTGCTTTTGTAGATTTTGAAAGAGCTTTCGACTCGCTGAACCATACACTGCTATGGCAGAAATTGTTTGAGTTGGGTGTCAGTGTTAAAATAATTTCTATTGTAAAGAGCATATACGATAAGGCAACTATGAGAGTATTAGGTTCAAATCAATTGACCCAACCAATTCATATAATCACAGGGGTGCTCCAAGGTGATACTCTGAGCCCGCTACTCTTCTCTTTGTTCTTGTCTGACATTGAGCATTTTTTCATCAACAATGGAGCAAAGGGCATAAATATAAATAACAGGAACGACGCTATGATGCTCTTTTATGCCGATGACGTCGCCATTATTGCCGACATGGAGGTTGATCTCAAAAAAAACTTAAATAATTGAAAGACTATAAAAATAAACTCTCCGTGAACACAAACAAAACAAAAATTGTCGCATCTGCTAGAAGCACAAAAAAAATAACGATTGTAATTTCTACATTAATAATAAAAAAGATTGAAGTAGTAATGTATCGAAAAATGGCCACAAGTACATCAGACAAAGCTAAACAAGCCAGTGGTTCAATCATACCAATAATGGCTAAATCAAAAATGAACTCATGGTCTTCACAAATGTATTTATTTGATTCCCTTATTACTAGCATAGTAACGAATTGCCTTCCAGTATGAGGTTTGCGTTATATAGACTTACTTCAATGAATTCAGATTACCTTCCTTAGAAGAATTCTCTTGCTACCCAAAAACACAGCTGATTTTGCTGTTAGGTTGGAAACTGGAAGAGTAAAGATATCGTACTGCATATTTAAGAACACTCTTAACTGGATCATTAAAATATTTGATATGCATGAAAGTCGTCTACCAAAAATTGCTTTAAACCGTCTCATAACCTTACAGAATAACGAACCAATATATAACTGGATGGGCCATTTAAGAGAATATCTTATCTATGCTGGATACAATGAAGATTGGGGACTAGTTGATGGAGCTCTTCTTAAAAGGAGGAGAAAATCACTTCTAGAAACATTCAGGAACAAACTCATACAAGAAGATCTTAATTTGCAGTCGCGATTTACCTACTTGACATTTTATACGCATTTAACCATAATACCTGGTAGCTAGAATTATCTAAACCATAACTTACCCCTTCATATAACCCGAATATTAGCCCAGCTTCGTTTAAACAATAATCACCTCATCAAATTTAACTTTAGAGACTACTCATACAAAATGAACCCAAAGGAAATCTGTACGATATGTAATAATTCTTGCCCCGAAACGATTTTCCATATTCTGTTTGATTGCCCAATATACACTTCAATAAGACCAGCGAACCATGATTTCCTCACCAATCCGGAACATTTCATAGAGGCACTCAACAATATTACGTCTACTACATCAAAATCGATATTTTACTATCTATGGAACATTTTAAAATCAGGAGCTTTTATTGTGAATGAATGAAGCTATAAATTTTCGATAGTCTACGAAATTGTTTCGCCATGAAGCTTAATGAAAAACCAGAAGGTACCGAAAAGGTACGAAGATTTTGAAAGTAAATCTATTTTTTTCTCGTTCCATTTGCTTATTATTTTCTAAATGTATAAACAACACTAACACTGATATACATCTTATTGTTATCGTAGTCTAAAAATCAACATTGTTAATTAGTAAGGCAACAACCTTATGTTCTTCTCTATATTATCTTTTTGTTTCTGGAATCAGATTGACCTGTAAATGGAACTTGCTCTGTATTATTATTATATCTATTATTATTATTACCCGTTTATATCATTCTGAAAGAAATGTGTAAACTAGATATAAGCACTTACCAAACCCTTTTTTAAAAAAACTATAGATTTTTAGAAACAAATAAACGTTTGATTGATTGATAGGCTGTAATGAGATTATCCGACTGGTATGTCACACAAGCCATCCACACCAAAAAATTGTACTAAAATAATTTTGCAGGAATATTAAAGCTGTTAGTACCTAGTTAACCAAGCTGGTGTACGGTCGCATACGTCTCTAAATTAGGTTTTGGTATTCTGGAGTGTTTTTTCGACTTTCGCTGTTGTATTGTAAAATCCTTAATATGATGGATGACCAAGATTTTTCTACAGATAGTAGTGATAATATGGAGTACGTATTGAGTGATAATTCAATAATCATTGACACAGATGAAACGTATTCAGAATCCGATGATTACGAATTTGGTGAGAACGTGACCATGAATGATTGGGAAGTTTTCAGTGATCCTTATTCCGATCAAGTTCCTATACCATTACTAAATTTTTCCACTGAATATGATTTTCATCATGTCATTGATTTTAAAGAAAGCAAAATCCCAGTCAATTCTTTTGAATGTTTTGTAAGCCCAAATATAGTAGCCAAATTTTGTGAGTGAACGAACAGAAGAGCTGAAATGTACTTTCAACAAAATACAAATACATTTACAGTTTATGGCATTCAGTGGAAGATTCTCAAAAAAGGGGAGATGTACGTTTTCCTCAAACTTCATTTTTTTACTGGATAAGTAAAGTGCTCTCGCAATACATATTACTGGAGTAGTATCATTTTGTGCGCTAGGCCAACAGTTTTCAATAAGTCTATTATGAGTTGAAACAGATACTTTTCTATACTTATGTTCATTCAGTTTTCTCAACCCGTAGCAGCAAGAAAAAATGTTCCAACGACCAAGTAGATTTTTCATAAAACTTTTTGCAATGTGCCCAAGCGCTCCAAATTTGCGAGGATATACTTGGAACTTCTGTTTGTACAAAGGAAAACACAATTTCGATGTATTCTATATTCAAAACACCGAAAACCTTTCTATGACCAAAGGATTTGTCGTGCATTTAGCCCAAACCGTACTGAATGTTGGTAGAAACATTTTTTTGAACAATTGGTATACTTCCGTGCGGCTATCGCAATTTCTACTGACTCAAGGAACCTATTTGATTGGAAGCCATCGTGGAGTTCCTCCCCAGTTAACTAGAATTCCATTGAAAAGGTACCATTCATGCTTTGTGCGGAAAGATATGCAACTAATTGTTAGATGTAAAGACAAGAAGGGTGATGACGAGTAAGCATACTGCAGGGTTTTACGATAAATCTCATTACATGGTTGGCGGCAAGTTAGTTCAGTTCAAATAACCTGCCCAGGTTGAATATTATAATCAAAATATGGGTTCTGTTGACGCCGTTGATCAAGATTTGGAACCATGTAATTCTTTACGAAAAAGCTACACTTGGTTTGCAAAAGTGGTATTTCGACTAATGTTGCAGATGCTTCTAAACTCTAAGGTTTTATATTGTAATGCAAAAAACGATTTTCAGATTTCAATGTATGATTATATTATAAAATTGTGTTGAAATGGTAATTGGCATGAATATAGTGAAGGTTATCGCAACATGACGGATGCTTCTTCAAAGGATAATCGTCCTTCGACTTCAAAAGGAAAAGAACATGTTATGGTTTATTTGCCAAAGGAAGATGGAAAAAATCGGTCATTGCGAAAAATTTGCGTTATTTGCCGAAGACATAACCAAAGAAAAATCACAAGGAATATTTGCATCGAGTTTCCAAATAAGCCAGTGCTATGTTGTGTGGAACACTTCCAAGAATACCACAAATAAACATTATCATCATACAGTTCATAAATGTTACAAATATTTTTTTTATATGAATAAAGTACTTACTTTAAAAGATATATGGTTAAATTGATTTTACATGTATATCCAAATGTGGATATTACGGTATAGCAGTATTATCCACATGCGGATATTATGGTATGACACTATTATCCAAATGGTGGATAAACTGGTATAAGCCTAAAATATAAATGCATTCAGCCATTTTATTTTTGAGTTTTATAAAATAATTTAACACTGGTTAAAGATGTAAGCATTATGTAATCATAATTCACAAGTTTTTACTTTTTTCGTCTGGTATGTCAGAGTGTCATTTTAAAATGCACCTCGATGTGAAGGGGTTAATGGGCTTCTGCCAAGTAGTGTCAGAATATTTTCTTTAGAAATTATTTGGCATCAGACGAAGTTGACACCATAGTCGGGGTGCTCTTTGAATCTTGGGGTCACGATGCTTTTCGATTGTGTTGGTTGAGCTGCCCTGCGTTGATGATTGGCAATACCATGAAACCGGTCCGTAGGTGTTGGGAGAACATTGCAAAATAGTTCTTGTAGATTAGTTTGTCAAGAATCTAACGGATATAATTTGGAAACTTGCCGACGATATTACCTATCGTATAGGTTGAGGTAGAAGTCTGGATTGCTCCATCAATTTTTATTACCAGTTCATTGGGCTTCTGCCAAGTAGTGTCATAAATTATTTTCTTTAGGAATATAGCGGATAACTGTTTAGAGACATCCGAAGTTTCTGCAACATTTATATTGTTATTTGAGTGCTACTACAAGCTAGAATTGTATGCGAATGAATACATTTTCAATGTGCCATATGACTTTAAATTCAATCCTGTTTTAAGTTTACACGGAGTTAATGTTATTTTTGCTTCATAAAATTGTAAGAAAAACCGCTTCGCATGCATTGACAAATTGTTAGAAGATATCAATTTTCAGTGCAAATTAAAATATGATTGGTAACTCCGCTGCATTTGAGCAGTCTTAGATATTTGGTGGAGACATTCAAAAACCTACAATAGTCATAACTTTAAAGAAGCATACGTTTAAAAAAACGGTCTGAAAAAATGTGTCACCACCGGCCAGTCTCTAATGACCATAAAAATATTCGTTTCCCAATCATATGGTCAAGAAAATTCAATTCAAAAAGTTCCCAATAGAAGAAACATTTTTAGAGGTTGGAAGTCACTGAAATTCTTAATAAAATATGCTAACATATTCAGCAACAGTTTCTAACAGCCCCTGTTTTCTAGTATAGTTTGGTTTTTGAATAATTTTTTTGGCTGACAGATGCATTTTTGCCCCATCAGAATATAATTGAACCGAATCTTTCATAGCCATCTTGAATTTTTTGGTTTCGATCATAAATTGAGTATTCTTGTTTTAGATGTTATTCTCATAAAAAATCATATAACCAAAAAGATGTAGTGAACGGGCTTAGAAAATGATATATTTATCTGCCTTACTTTTCACCGAAATGAATGAGCGTGCAGTGTAAATCTCATTCACAACTTCTATGCCAGTGAGGCGTATACGAGCACATGAAAAGTCTCCTCGATTTGTCTACAGCAACTTTTTGTGATGTTATAAGAAATCTGTGGGGAGACAAAACGTTTCGAATGAAACAACGAACAGGATTGGAGTATTTTTTGTAACAGGCAATTATTCAAGCATTTTTTTGCTTGGTGAGACTCGTGAGTGATGGCATCTGAAGACAATAAAACGTGGCATTTCAGGATTACGTTAGTTTTTTGTGAATTAAAATGATATTATATTTGTCTAATGTAGGTGCAGGGTCGAATTGCGAATGTACAATTATTATTGCTATTAGAAATAGAGTAAAAAACATTTCGTTATTCGAGAATGCAACAGGCGACATTGAATGCTCCAATTTGTCGGAAAATTACATGAAGGCCAATAAGGGAAATTGTGGGAGATCTGAATGGTCTGACTTGTGCCAAATATTTTTTTAAACCGGTTACACGCACCCTTACGACCAACTCTCATAGGTCTTCAAATAATTTCGTGAATACGGGGACGTATTACCTAACTTCTCAACGTGCGAATCCAATAACAGTCAAGAATGTAATCAGTCCTTTGAAGTACGTCAGTAACCCACTGAACAGGTGAAGGTTTTGGTGCCTTCAAATAGAATAAGACCTTTGTTGTTTGCAACGCATGCCATCCTCAACCAAGTTTCCATACGCTTCCGCCACGCTAATCTTACAAATTTTTTGTTTATTTAAAAACAGTTTTCTAATCTGTATATTGTAAACTTTCAGAAAATAACGTGATTCAGTGATTTCAAAATTTCTCGTATTTCTGTATAACCGTCCAGTAACCGTACCGAAGTGAAGAAAAACCGTGAGCAACCCGAATGTTTTACATTAGTTTGGCCGTTTAAAGATGGACGTTCACTAGGTCGGTAGGGCAGAGCGGCGCGCAGAGCTGTCCCAAAGCACTGTGCTCAGTATTCCTGAAAGTGCTTTTAGTACTCGTAAGCACTGTGCTCCAGAACAATTTTTGGACTCAGTACTCAGTGCTTAGTGCTTTGAGCTTTTTACGAAAAGGCTAAGTGCTAAGTAATCCCAAAAAGTGCTCCCAAACACTGCGGTGCTAAGCACTAAGCCAGGGTTTCTCAAAGTGTGGTACACAAACACCTAGGTGTTCGACATTCGACGGCTGGGGGTTCGCGACAAGGTTCACGTAATGACTGGCAGGTACGTCCAGCATACATGGTGGTGCGCGAAATTGTTTTTCATCTTTCTCAGCTATCAACTGAAAAGGTATTTTCCGGATATTAATAATGCTAAAGATGGCTGGATTCGTAACCCATTAGCTGTCACAAACGGGAGCATAAATTCTAGTTTGAGTATTAAGCAACAGGAGTCATCATTAGAAATGTCCGTAAATGATACTCTCCAAGCTGATTTAAAAAGAATGTTTTGATAGATTTTTGGGCAGCTAGACAGGAAGAGTATCCCGAACTCTCACGCAAAGCGGTGAATTTCCTTTTACCCTTTGCTACAACATACTTATGTGAGAGTGGGTTTTCCCACCTGGTCATGATCAAAACTAAATACAGAAATCGACTTGATAGCGAGCAAGAATTAAGATTAAAATTGTCCAGAATTACTCCTAAAATTGACTCAATTTGCGACAAGAAACAAGCACACCCATCACATTAACCCATTAACGCCGAAAAAAAAAATTCTTGAATTTATTATTATTTTTTCAAAACTTCGACGAAGAAAGCTGTAAAATTAACCAATGTTAAGAAAAAAATTAATGTTCATTTTGGAATATACAAAAAACAGACTGTCACCATATGGGCCCCGTAGGCGGTTCACTGTATAACAAAAAACAATGAACAAAATATTACATTCTAATTGTCGGTGTGAAATTTCATGAAACATTCTATACACAAACCAACATCGCACTCATAACACATTGTACGGCCTTTGCTTGTTCAGTTGAACCCTGCGCATCTTCTCCTTTTTCCCTCCGGCACCTGCGCTACATAATGGTTCAGACCATCAAATCTAACATCGTCTTCAACACGGCTATTACTTCCAGCAGCTTTAGGAATTCGACCTGGACCTTTAGCTATCGTCTTGTAATTTGTTAAATATGTCTAAAAATCATAACAATAAATAAGACAATATAAAAGATATACAGAACATTACTTGATTGATAACATTACCTGGGCAATATTCCTCCTAAATTCCAACTGACTGATATTTCGGCCACTTTTGCTGTAGAGAATCCAAGCATTTTGTATAGATACATCAATTAGGTATGTTAATATCGACCAGTACCACTTTTTTGATCGTACACCAATTCGATAACTGAAATAGTATTTGTTATTATATTTTCATGATCAATGTACTTTACCATACCAAGATACATTTGAATCCATCAAATCGGTGCCTACCATGTTCTTATTGTATTTTGAAATTATGTCTGGGCGTGGTATAGGTACCATTCTTCTATCTTTTCTGGAAAACCTATCCACAGGTTTCACTGGAGCAACTCCATAGCACGTGCTGGCTACTGTAACAACATTATTGTCCATCCATCTCACGTAAAGAATGCCATCATTCTTCTCCAGAGTAGAAATGTAAGTACCTCGAGTTTCTTTAGCCATGACCTTTTTTGATGGTACAGGGACATTTTTTGGAATTCTATCGTCTCTAATTGTACCGGTTGCTCCATATCCATTTGCTTTCAAGGTACAAAGTAGGTTAGCGCCAGTAAATAGGTTATCTATGAAGAAATTATAACGGAAATCTTTTTTGTCTCCTAAATCTTCAATCATGTGTATAAGTGGAGCAGCAGGTTTTCCAAATATTGCGTCATAACCTTGTTTTTTTATATTACTTTTACCTTAATAAATTTCGAAATTGATCAGGTATCCACTATTGGTGTTCAAACACCAAACTTTATATCCGAACCTAATAGGTTTTCCGCGAATGAACTGTTTACACCCATGCCTCCCGTAGTACTTTATCATAGACTCGTCATATGAAAGGTTTTGTTCTGGTATAAAATGTTCTAAAAACTTTTTTTTCAAGTGATTTACTATAGGGCGTAATTTATACATTTTGTCATTGTAGTCAATATTTTCATTACTAGCAAAATGCAAACATCGGCAAATTTGTAAAAATCGGTCGCGTCTCATAGATTCGGCAACCAAAACATTTTTCATATCCAGTGAGTTTTCCCAATAGCTTCGTTTTGTTGGCAAAACATTGTAGCCACTTACAATTAGTATACCAATGAAAACTTTCATCTCTTCTATAGACATCTTTGGATCCGGTAGATTCTTGAGGAGTGAATAACTTCTTGTCTCCTGTAGAATTTTTTGAAGTAATTCTTTTGTAAAAAACATCTCAAATAATCGAACTGGACTCAAATTTTGATATGACGAGTAATTCGGCGTTGGAACATGATAATCAGGATGAACGAGATCAGCCTCAATGAATTAACTTTTTTCTGATTTAGTGACTATAGTCAGTCCTGAATTTTTTGAGGCGTCATTTGTTACCACTGTGGGTAATTGCGCATTTTCTAAATCTTCAGAAGTGTCCTCTATTCTCCTACCATTTGAAAATACAACTTCAGCGGGAGCTAACAGTTGACGACCACTCAAATTTTCAACTAATCCACCTTCATCTTCACCCCCTGAATCCTCGTCTGTCAGATTCTGACAATCCGGTGGCTGTATGTATATGTCAGTCACTTCGCTATCAGATTCGTAAGAGATATCTAATGCTTCTTGAAGAGATATTCCTCTGAAACGAACATTCTTGTATGATAATGTGAGCCAATAACAATAGTCCGTAGTACGCCTACCGGTCCCATTCGGGGACAGTGACGTTTACAACAAAATTATGAGAAACTAAAATCGTATATCAAGAGAATCACTATAATTATAATATGACACAAATAATGTCCTTTTATGGAACCCATGAATCAGAAATACAATAATATAATTCAGATTGACGTAATTCAACTTACCGACAGGAGATGTCCATATTTTCCATGCTAAGAAAGATCTCTCCAGCAACCAACAGCACAACCTCTCACTCACGACAATGATAAGCTACTGAAATCTGTCACGCACATTCGATGAGTATTTAGAACGAATACTCTCGAACCGGCATCGTGAAAATTGATTTAGACAGTTAAGACGCGCACATAAACAATGGCAGGTTTTGTGTCCCCATATGGAACCCGTAGGCGTTAATGAGTTGATTTAGAAAAGATTTTTCTTTTGACACTTCATTTCTCACATTTCATTGAAATAGAAACCTTATTTTCTTCAATAGTCAATAACTTTATTTTCTTTTGGAGGAGGGGGAATTTGATCAGTTAGTTGAGGTTAAAGGGTTCGCTGTCACCTGAAAACTTCAACAGGGGTTCGTGGAGCCAAAAGTTTGAGAAAACCTGACTAGTCTTCTCTCAGCTATGGATTTTTGAATGTTGTTGAAAATATATAACGCGGTCAGCGGCACCTCCACCTCCAAGAACTACTGATTGCGTCTTTATATTATGCACATTCTAGGTTCGAGGGCTCAGTCATGACAAAAATGTTGTTAAAGGTGTTTATAGTGTTCGGAGTGAATTTAGTGCGCAGTTATGTAAGTTCTAGTAAATTATATTTCATGGTTGCAATTGCAAACGATGATACTCTATTAAGGAATCTTTAGAACAGTTGTAGACTGGACGAGACAAGTGGTCAAAGTGACACCGATTTGAATTATGTCGAAATATTTCTTTGTTGAAAGGTTCAATGGGGATCAAATGAGGTACATCCACTGGGACTGTTGAGCAGGGCGATCGAAAAACCTCCGCTCTCCATCACTCTGGGAACTTCTGGAGCACGGTGCGGCATAGCACAGACTTGCTCCACACCGACTCACCGTGCTAGTTGACGGGGGCGGGGGTCATAGCGAAATGTTCCCGACCTGGGTCAATACTCCAAACTCCCTCTTGGAGTTAAAAACGTGTACACACTCCTTCTTCCTAACCTTCTTTTCATCCTCTACAGCCTCAACTATTGCAGCGAAAACAATTTTTTTTCGGCTTCAGACAACATGAAAAACCAGGAGATCGTAGTAAGAGTATTATTACTATTATTTCTCAGGGGAGCTGGCTATCAGCCAAAATTCAGGTGGTTCTGAGTAGAACCTTGCTGCTCCCCGCTGTTAGATCTATCTCGTGTGTACTCCAGATCTTCTGATGAACTCTTGGTGATTCCTCACGAGGTTTCCCTGAGGGATAGATATTTTCTGTACTGCAGTGTCCGAAGATATCCATCATCATGCGAGCCAGAACTCCGCATTCGAACACTATGTGGAAGGTTGTTTATATTTCTCATCACAGAACCTTCCTTGTGTGGAATCTTAGTGTATCCACAGCATGTGCAGGTATTTTCTCTGATTGCAGTGCAGGTTTCCTACCTGTCTTAGAGAATTCCGGCTCAGTTCGACGAGATGTTCTGGGAGCCATTTGGTTGGCCCCATCATCATAATTTTTTCGTGAGTATTGCCAGACGCATTCACCCAGGAGCATTGGTGATGGTTCTCAACCCATTTCTTCGTGTCTCGTCTGATGTCAACAAACGGTATTTCACAGGCTGGTTTCTGCCCGATGAGAATTGTTGCTGCCCCTGCTCTTACTTGGGCATCTGTGCTCTCATTATCCTGGATGTCCCAGTGTTCTGGGGCCCGAACAAGTTTCTCCATGTTTGCCACTGAGGTTTTTGTGTATTTCCAAAACTAGTTTGTAGGAATACTTTTATGATCGTAGGGTCTTTATTGCCGCCCGACTGTCGGAGAGAATGACTATGAGTGGATTTCTCAGGATTTTCTTCAGATTCTCTCTCGTGCAAACAAAAATAGCCATTATAGTCCGAGTTCATTTCACATTTCATCACACCATTTCCGCAAGCCCCATTTTTTTGTATGTGTTATGAGTTTAACGTACGGAATAGTAATAATCTGACAAAACAAAACTCTTTTTATCACATAAGAAGGTGCAAAAAAATATACCAACAAGATTAAAATCATTTGAAATGCTTCTTTTTATAGCAGCAGATACAAAAATAATAGTCTGTCAGTAATAAGATACCACGAAAGTCGTCTGCCAAGCCTGTGAAGTTGCGCTTGGCATGTAGCGCGCGAGCATCGAGGCCGAGACCGTGGCTACAAAGTTATTTTGTCATGTAACACATTTGTTCACTGAATGAGTATAATAAATTCGGGCGAATAGTTATGCTGGATCTTTTCCGTCAAAATAAAGACTTGAAAATATACTGATGAAATTCGCAAAAATGCTCACCTTTATAAACTAAGCGATAGAAAGTAGATTACTTGTATCAAGCTATCCAATATAAAATTTGTGACGAACAGTCATTGCCGACCGATGATGAACCCTTTTCTTCCATATACATCTACTAAGTACGCTTATTAAGGCAAGTACCTGACAGAAAACAACTAAATGGGAGTGAAGGGTTCATCATTGGTCAGCAACGACTGTTCGTTACCAAACGATATCCCAAAGAATTCTGTTTTCTTTCATGAAACTTGTGGTTGTTCGCGTTGAATCTTCACCTGCCTGACTCGGTGGAAAGTACCTACTCTTTATTATTATTAATTTCTCTCAGATACAACTGCAAACATAAAACAAAATGTTATCCTCTTCACATCTGATTTGGACAAAACTTCTATAACACTTCCACTGGACAGGCAGCTGAAGATGAAACCGCCGATTTTTTATTTAACGTAGAAGAAAATGGCAATAAACAACTACTAGATTTTTATGTCTTATTTTTATTTTTTAATATTTTTTTATGGCACATTGACAAAATATTCATTTAAGTGAAATTTGTCCAGCTGTGTGCACGTTCCAATGTAATTGAATGAAGAAAAGTTGTATTTCGTGCAGAAATTTATTTATAAAATCATAGCAGAGCGCTTTCGACTATAAAGTCATCATCAGTGCGTACCTGTAAGTAAGTGACATCGAATTGAATTTAAGAAATTTTGATAAAAAGAATTTTGAAAATTGAAAAGTTACTTACTCGTCAGGTGTACAAGAGCCAGACCATAAAAATATCATGTGTCCAGAGGACCATGTAAAATTTAAAAACGGGACATCATATTAATAACATTTTAAAAAAGTCCTTATTCCAGGATTCACCTGGATAAAAGTTTCAACAGGCAGAGTAACACATGTCTGTTGGAGCTTAGTCTACTGTTAAACTGAATGAATGAAATTTACATTGTGTCAAAAGTTGACAATGACAATGACGTTTGGCTTAGAACATTAACTTCTAGAAACCCTGATCTGTGTTTTGAAAATTGAATAATGACCAAATTGATCTGTAAATCTATTTATAGCTATGTTAATCTAAACCTAAGGAATTGTGACAAACCGGAAGAAAAGTCTAATGAGAACCTCAACCCGATGTGCACAGAACCAGATTCAAGAAACAGTCCCTCGAGAATTTGTGAAACCAATTCTTAGCTCAGGATCATGGGACAGGTCTAATGGGAACCTTCACACTTCCCAAAGCGTCAAAAAGGTAACCCAAAAACAAGAGGCACCATTAACATAATCATAAAAGATTTAAGAAAGTTTCAACAGGCAGAGTAACACATGTCTGCTGAAGCTTAGTCTACTGTCTAACTGAATGAAAAATGACATTGTGTCGAAAGTTGACAATGACAATGAAGTTATGATATAAAAAATGTGTAAAAAATGAACTATAATAAAAACATTGATTTGTGTTTTGAAATTGATAAATTATTATTATTAGTTCAACATCCTGGGCAACCAGATTGAAACATAAGATCATGAGATAAGTCTAATGAGAACTTTCCCAATTTCATCCTCCTTGTTACTATTGAGGAATAAGAAATATTTGTTTGGATGTTTTAGACGATGTAGTAACTTGATTACTCATATTTCGGACGTCCATCATCTTAATGGTTGAAAAATCTCTTTCAAATTTTTCACAACGTTTCAATTGCTTGAATCCGCAATCGTCTTCTGGTGAATAATGACAAAATCAGATGCTACGCGACCTTTTATAGGTCTATAATCAAAGTGTAATCACGGTGTAATTACGCGCGGTCTTGTGGCGCGCGTGGGTTGGCGCTTTTTCTTCCTCCAAAACAGTCCATGAGCGGTTTCCATACGTTTTTAATTTCCACGCTTGGTTGACTGAAGGCACGAACCTAGTGTTCTTCATAGAGAGTAACATTGGTTCAAACGGAAATTTATGTAAACCACCTATATAGAAGCCAATATTGCCTTCAGTCAACCAAGCGTGGAAATTAAAAACCTATGGAAACCGCTCATGGACCGATTTGGAGGGAAAAAAAGCGCGAAACCACGCGCGCCACAAGACCGCGCGTAATTACACCGTGATTACACTTTAATTATAGACCTATAAAAGGTCGCGTAGCATCTGATTTTGTCATTATTCACCAGAAGACGATTGCGGATTCAAGCAATTGAAACGTTGTGAAAAATTTGAAAGAGATAGAAATCTTTCAACCATTAAAATGATGGACTTCTGAAATATGAGTAATGAAGAAGAAATATGGTTATCAAAGAAGTTCTTCAGTGTGATGCTGTCTGTACAGAGGATCGAAGAAGAATGATCCAAAGTAATCTTTGAAATGGAAAAGGTAAAAATACTGGACCAAAAATAAAATGTCTGATGGAAGGTGGAATACTTGGAAACCTTCATACAGTTACACTGAAACTGAGAAATTTCCAAGTGAATTTGGCACAAACCAGTTCAAATATGATGAACAAAATAATGGGGCATTCCTCCGTATATCCATCGAAAACAATATATGTGATATATATATATATATATATATATATATATGTCGGAGGTAAACAATTCCGTAGTACCATCAAAAGTATTGATGAGGAGAAGAAGGCTGAAAGAATCTTGGAAGTGGTATCTTCAAATGCTGCAGGTTCAATTACACCTAATACATATGATGGTATGAGAAACTACGTAACCTTCCTCTTTCACTACTCACACTTTACTTTTGTGTATTTAGTGAAAAGTAAAAGTTGGGTAATTGAAGAATTCAGGGAACATGGAGTTATGTCAACCACAAAATTTGAAACCGAAATTTCAAGGCTCCGCTGTGATAACGGTGGTGAATACTGCCACACGAATTCAAGAAGTATTGCCGTGCGAATGGGATTCAATTACAGTATACTATACAACACAGCCCGGTTCAAAAACGAAGTTAGTGAAAGGTACAATAGGACGATTATGAATATGGCTCGATGTCTGTTGTCTAACCTAGACAAAACTCTATGAGGAGAAGCAGTACTAACTGCTGCCATATAATGAACATACTTCCCACATCCCCCATGAAGCTTGAGTTGCCAGCAGAACTATGGTATGAAACGTAGTTGAACCTAGAAAACATAAGAATTTTTGGATGTACAGGTTGTGCACATATTTCAAAAGAAAACCAGAAGCAAACTGAAGCATCATAATTGAGATATGAAACTGGTAGGATGTATTCCAGATTGGTTTCGTATGTGGGATCCTGTGGATAGGAAAATTTTTGACGCTGAAAGTGTCCTTTTTCATTGAGAAATGAAAATGCAACAAATTATTGAGAATGCTCGAAGACCACAGCTGATCATATCTGATCGAGTAGAATATGAAGACAATGAGATAAATAGAGATCCAGAACAAGAAACAATGACGAGAGACTTGTAAGACGAAGTAGGAGAATGGAAGATTATAAACTCAATTATATGAAAACTCCAGTTCAAATGTACTTACCACTAGGACCAGAGGGATATCCTGCAGAATATGAATGTGAGTTGTTGAAGAAAGCCCTGCACGGTTTATGTCAAAGCCCAAGAAGTTGGTATGGAAGACTAGATAATTTTCTTCATGAAATAAAATTTGAAAGATCTCAAGTTGACCCTTGTTTATATGTAAAATTTCAAACTTATATGGTGGTGTGGGTGGACGATTTGATTTCAATTTCCACTGATTTTGAAGATTTGTCTTTTGTGAAACATTTGTTATGTATTGATTTCTATATGGAAGATTTATCAGACTAAAAAAACGAGTTTTTATGAATGATGGTTTTTCGGGTTTTTAGGCCGACGTTTATTTAGAGAAAATCTCGACGTTTCGCCAACACGAGTGGTTGGCATTTTCAAGAGAAATGTTTACAGCTTCGATCACTGAACACTACTTGTTTGGTATGCGTTGTCTCAGCCTGTATTTATGGGTCGACGTACTCGTACCTGCGTCCGGTGCCATCGTCCCTGCGTCGGGTACAAGTACGTCGACTCATAAATACAGACTGAGACAACGCATACCAAACAAGTAGTGTTCAGTGATTGAAGCTGTAAACATTTCTCTTGAAAATGCCAACCACTCGTGTTGGCGAAACGTCGAGATTTTCTGTAAATAAACGTCGGCCTAAAAACCCGAAAAACCATCATTCATTCAACGGTGGCCGCGATAGCCTTTCACAATTTGTAATGAGTTTTTAGTTTTAGAGATTGAAAGATTTGGTAACAATGTGTTCCTCTCACAGAAGAATCTTATTAGCAAAGATTTATAACATTTCAACATGCTGGATTGCAAAGTCTCTCGTATACTGATGCAACCAAACTGAATCAGTTAGTGGAAGACAGAATTGATTTGATTATTGCATACAAAGAATTGATAGGTAGTTTAATGTACATGATGCTAGGCACAAGACCATAAGACTAGATTTATGTTTTCCTGTAATGCATTTCAATCAATTTCAGAATTCTTATGAAACCACACAAGGGAAATATTCGAAAAACTTTTGGAGGCACTTTAATCATACACAAAATTTTGGTTCGAAGTTTTCGAAAGAACAAAATTCGAAATGCTTGTACGCTCCTGTAGACTCTGACTCTGCCAATAATATTAATGAACGAAATAGTATTACAGAATTTATTTTAAAATTAAATAACAAAACCATTTTCTGGAAATAGTATAAACAATCTGTAGTTGTTTTGTCAAGCTGAGAAGCTGAGTAGGTATGTTGCTCTTTCTAGTTGTGTAACTGAATGCTCATCTTTAAAACAGTTATTAAAATATGGATAATTATGACATTTCCCCTATTTTGATAAATGAATAGGGATGGCGTCTTCATTAGAGACCAAAAGTTCCGAACACATTGACGTTCGTCATCACTTTGTCAGAAATTGTATTCTATCTGGATCTATGATATTACAACATGTACCAACTCAAGAACAATGTGCAGATATATCAACCAAAGCTCCACCTATAATAAGGTTTCAATATTTCAGGTAAAGAATGAATGTCTTAGAAATTTAAATCTTCATAGGGAACCCCTGTTTGTTGTTTATTTAAGTATTCAAGTATTTTTTAAAGTAACTATTCTTATTTTGTTGAAACTATTGCATAATTGGGAGGAAGTTTTGATTACAACAATTATAGTTTTGGAAATTCTGTATTGTTGTTTCACATATAATAGTAATAATGATAATGGATCGGCTTCATTATGTGATTAGAAATACATTATTGAAATTACTCAAACTCAATCAAATCAGATCGTTGAATCAGAAATGAAAGGAAATAACTATATATTGTTATATATGTGTTTTCTGTTAATTTATGCTTAAAAGACTTGAACTGTCTTATATATCATCTGTTACGCCAATGAGAGATATTTGTCTGTCTGTAAGTTGGCGTTGATGAAGTGGTATCATTGGAATGAAATAACCTGAAATGTACATTTAACAAATCCATTAGTTCAATAAAATCATCATGTTGTTTTTTATGTGGGAAGTTTACATTTCTCTATGAATTCGATCACACCTTATCGTCAGTCAGGTCGGTCATTTTATGCTAACTTCATGAATGACTTGAAGTTCTACTTCTACCATCATTCGCAGAAACGAAATATTTCATTCCATTCTTTGAAATTGAGGGAAATTATCAAATTCAAGAACTTTTTACTTGGAACTTGAAAGATGAATAAGAAAGTTTCTATCCCAAATTTCTTTCAGACCTGTAATCATTGATCTGACTGGAACACAGACCGACCTGGCTCTTATTATTACGATCCTATTAAAGAACCAATGATGTTGGACTTTGCCATTCAACGAACTCTAACTGAATTTTTAACGATGGAAATTTAACGGACGCAGATATAATTATTTTGGTCACTTAAAATGTCAACTAATAGTTAATTATTGCATGAGTGTTTTAAATTATGATAAGACATAAAAAACATTACAAAATATTATCCACACCTGATATTCTGACTCCATTAGTCATTTGTACACAGCAGCTCTTTGATTTTATAAGATACCAGGGAGTATATTCTTGAATTCTTTCGTAAACGGATATCATTAGAATCTAGATGATGCATCCTTATTCTAAAAGTGAAGTCGGCGTAATGTTTCGTCCATTCAACTCTTTCTGCATACCAATTGAATTCGTATTCAAAAGGCTAAAATCGCATGATAGTAGTAACTTTTAATGACAGAGAAATTCAATGAACGTTTCCGTCAGTAATGATGCAGTTGAATGAATTTGCAAATTAATCTGCAAATGAAAATTTGGAAAAACTTGAGGATACTGCTGAAAATGTAGGATTTCACTGTACATCTGAATTATCCGACACACAGTTTGTAAGAGATATCAGGTTGACAAAAAATTATGAAATCAGGCTTGTTATATAGATGATATTAAATAAAAGTAATGTTCACAATTCTCAACACATTTTGGTTGAAGTGAGACGAATGTGCACTTCAATTTGTGAATTTCTCGTACTCATCGAGCACATTCTTAACCGAATCGAAAATGTTGGTGGTTTAGAATTTTGATCTTATGTCTCAAAGACGTACAAGTAATTCGTAATAATTCAAATAAAAATGGCTATGGTAATAACAGTTTGTGCATCTATCTATCAGAAACATTTATTTTTTTAAAAAAAATTCCATTCTTCTACAATAACAATTGTTTGTTTGCTCGTTTCGTGACGTGACGTCTAGTGACCGGCGCTCCGGCGAAATGAAATGAACTATTCGGCAAGATGGCCGCTGAGAAAGTGTTGTCTTTGTGTATAGGTGCTGGAGTTTGCCATTTATTGGGTCTTCAAGTGTTTAGTGTGTGTCAGCGTTCTTTTCCAAGGTGAGTACTAACAAAGATTCATTGAAATAGATTGACCGATTTCCATTTTCAAGTGTATTCGATCAAGTAGTGAATAAATATCACAATCCTAGTAAAATGATACCAAGCAATTTCGAATCTGACTCAACGCAAAAGGAGAATGAAAACTACACTTTTGAATACACTTAACCTGGAATTTAAAGTTAATAGAATAAAAAAAATGGCCAAACTAAGATTCTGTTATTCAAATGCCTCTAAATTACTATCACAGTATTTCCAGAGGCAAATAACAATAAGTTATAGACATTTTCTGTCGATATTTAGTATTATTGGTGTATTACAGATAATAGAAAATCGATTTTTTGACCATCAATCTATTGAAAATACAGAGATTGATTCAATCAATCAGTACAGTGGCTTAAGACAAATATGTTTCTTAAAGGAAAATATAACCTAATCGACTGCCAATATGATTTTGCAAATTGAAATAAACATATTTAATAATGATGATTGCCCAACAAAATATATTCGTACTCTCTTTGGCACTACCTCGAAGTAATCATACTTTATTTGGCGCTTTACCTGGAAAACATATTAATTTTGGATCAAATATTTGCTTGGAACTTTACGACTCAACGAAGTACCTAACGAACTGTGTTATAACTTTCAATTTAAGTAAATGGAAAAAGTCAAGTCTGTCTCAATTTAGAAAAATATTAATTTATAATAATTGTAACCTCAAAAACTCTTTTGTATTACTATTTTGTTGTAATCACTATGAGGAATATCGATACAAACATGTTATCTTTGAGAAAATGAGAAAACCGTTTCAATGTTCTGTTGTTCATGATGTAGAAGTATCGTTGAGTATTTCTGATAGAACAGTTTTTGAATCGATTTTGGTACTGATGTGATGCCAAAATTGTGAAATGAAAGAATCATCGAACTACTTTACATATCTAACCAAATGTTTTTTGTCTCCATATGACATTCAGAATACAACCATGTATCATTTGTTACCTTCTCTGATGATAGGTTAGAAGATATTTGCAGACGAAAATGCCTATTCTATAGTGTTTTTTGCGGAAGATTGGAATAAGTTATATATTTTTCATCAATGATTTCATGATCTTCCGTGAAGTAGTGTCATTCTTTCTTCATTGTTTTATTTTCATGGCATTTATTAATTTTCAGGAATACTCCACAACCCTCAAGGAGATCGAGATGTTAACGCGAGATTGTCTCCTCCATGTTAACCATGGAACAGAAAAGGAAGCACCGTTGGCGCTTCAAGAATGTAATTTTTAGTCAAGTTTTTTTTTTGTTTGGAATTTTGAGTTGATCCGCAGCATTTTTTCGTTTATTGCTATAATTAAAGTTTTGTTAGTAGTAATATTTTGTATATTCCTTATACTATTTTTTTTCTATGAACCTGACACAGATAGGTGGTAAGAACTCAGTCATACTTTTTCGAAAATTATGAGAGTCGTTCAGGTGCTCTTTTCCAAAATTACTTTTTTAAATGAAGTAACATCAACCTCAGGCATAGACTCAATCTCTTAAAGTGAAAGTAAAGTACACAACCTAACATTGAACACTACCAAGATTTCAAAAAAGAACCTGGAATAGGAATTACGTGTTGAAAAATTTGTTTTCATCAGAATATTCCAAGATGACACTGCAGTGTTTCCATAAAATATCCTTCCCCCTGTTACCTTCTGCACGGCTCAATATTTTTTCTATTGGATGAAAAACAAATATCAAGGCGTTTAAAACTTAACAAGGGTAGGTTATTTTATGAACACAATGTATGGAATGCGAGTCCTATGCAGTTCCTAGTAGAGTGTAAACTTACTTTGAGAATTCTTGTGGCACCTTCAATTGGTATATGTGACAGAGATTTGAGTTCTCTTAGTCTTCTCATTTGATATCTTCATCAATCGGAATGTGTTACGCAAAGAATCGAAAGGCACCTCGCATTGAGAGCATGTGGATGATTCACACAACTTCACATTGTGACTATAATGTTACCTCAATGTGACTCCAATTTAGATGTGCGTCACATTCACCTAAATTCGAGATATACTTGGAATCACAACGTGAAGCAAAAAACGACCAAAAGGGCCCAAAATAGAAGATCTGGAGATGTCGATACGAGTCGCAACTCGTCTCACAGGAGTGACGTGGAACATGAATGTGAGGTCCACTAACGTATCTGAGATCAATTTGTGTTTACTGGGATGTTCATTTACGTCCATTTACAACTCATTTATCGTCATTGTTGAATCAAACCATGGGCGTCACATCATGGTAATCATGGCAATCCATAGTTGATTGGCATTCCCTACCGACCTTTTTAGTGGTATAAAATTAGTTGTTGATACCATGGTTTTGGGACAATAAAGTACCCAAAGAACTGTGTCATAAATTTCAATTCAAGTAAATGAAAAAAGTCAAGTCTGTCTCCTTTTAGAAAAATATTAATTTATAATAAATGTAACCTTGACAAAACTCTTTTGTATTACTATTTTGTTGTAACCACTATGAGGAATATCAATACAAACAAACATGTTATCTTTGAGAAAATGAGAAAACCGTTTCAATTTTCTGTTGTACATGATGTAGAAGTATCGTTGAGTATTTCTGATAGAACAGTTTTTGAATCTATTTTAGTACTGATATGATGCCAAAATTGTGAAATGAAACAATCATTGAACTACTTTACATATCTAACCAAATGTTTTTTGTCTCAATATGACATTCAGAATACAACCATGTATCATTTGTTACCTTCTCTGATGATAGGTTAGAAGATATTTGCCGACGAAAATACCTACTCTATAGTGTTTTTTGCGGAAGATTGTACTACGTTATAGATAGATAGATAGATTCTTTATTGCCTGATTTCTATTATACAATAGATGAGACATTGTCGAAATAAATAAATATATAAATGGGAGTGGTTACTTACATAAAATATACAGACATATAAATACATAATGCATACCTAATAATAAAAACAATACACAGAAAATAATAAGAATAGCATTTAAATATTGCTAGAAGAGTGCATCTCCTAATTGTTACCAACGTAACTTTCAAACTCTTTCAAATTGTAAAAACATTCGTCATGAAGGATCTTCTTTAATCGTCTCGTGAATATACTATAGGATTCACTATCCTTAATGATAGCCGGAAGTTTATTATAATATCGAATGCCACAAATAATGGGAGCTTTTTGACTACACGAATGATTTCTTCTTTCTGAAACAAAATAGTTTTTGTGTCTTGTATCGTAATTGTGGATGTCACTGTTTCTCATTAGTTTATCTTTATTGATGTAGATGTAACTGAGCAATTTTAGTGAATATATTGAAGAGACAGTTAAGATTTTATGGCGTTTGAAAGTTTCGCGACATGAAGATCTATAGGGTAGATTGAAAATTTACCTCAGAATTCGTTTCTGTAAAACAAAAACTCTTCGCACATCACGTTCCTGACCCCAGATTATTACACTGTAGGTGATAGCAGAGTGAGCATAAGCATAGTATACGTTCGAGAGGGTGTTTCTGTCTAGCATGGATATGAGTACGGTCAATAAATAATAACATTGATTAATTTTTTTACAGACACCATCAATTTGTTTTTCCCATGTAAAATTACTATCAAACGTTGTTCCCAAAAATTTCACAGATTCAGAGGTTTCAATAATGGACTTATTGAATACAATTAGACATTTCAAAGGTGTTTTATACAAGCTGCAATATTCTATACATACAGTTTTCTTCAAATTTATAATAAGCCTATTTCTAGAACACCAGTTTTCAAATTCAATAAAAGTATTGTCAATTTTTTTTAGAAGATTCTGTTCCGAATGATCAGTTATAACCATGCATGTATCATCTGCATACATAAAGACTTCAGCTTGTGTTATATAATGAGGTAAGTCATTAATGTATAATTAAAAAATTAGGTGCCCAAGAACACTGCCCTGCGGGGTACCAATATCAATATCATATTCCTTGGAGATAACGTCGTCGATTTTCACGACAATTTTTCTGTTTTCTAGGTAGGAGAGAAACCGATCGTTAAGACAACCACGTATGCCTATTGCATTCAACTTATCAGAAACAAAAGATTTATCAACCGTATCGAAAGCTTTGGTCAAGTCAAATAAAACAGACACAACGTGATTACCACTATCTAATTGTTTGTTAATATATTCGGTATAATCAACTAGACTAGTTTCAGTTGAAAACCCCTTTCTGAAACCGTGTTGGCAATTTGTAAGTAGTTTGAATGAACTCAAGTAATACTCAACTATTTTAAAAACGAGTTTTCCTATAATTTTGGAAAAAACACTCAATAATGCTATTGGTCTGTAGTTTTCTATGTTACTAGGTTCATATTTTTTAAATAATAAAATTATGGCGGCTATTTTAAGGCTTGTTGGAAATGTATGCCTTGTGTGATAGAACTATTTATAATATAACTGAGTATTGGAGCGATTATCCCTTTACATTGCTTGATAACGTTAATTGGTATTTCAACTAAACCAGTAGACTCGTGGGAACAAAATGGCCGAGAAAAAAAAAATTAAAAAATGTCAGCCCCGGGGATGAGTCGGATAGCTCCGATTCAGAACCGGGTAACATCACTATCGTGGAAGCAATGGCCACAGATCAACAGCAGGACTCAGGGGCAGGGCCTGTCGAGCAATCGACAGCTAACAAGGACGCTGAGACAGTTACAGAGGGAATGAAAAACATTGACCTCAAAAAAAGAGTCAGACTCTCTGGGGCACAGCGGAAACGGCTGCTCAGAGAGAAGAAAATGGCAGCCGGTACATGGACGGTTGAAAAACCTGGGAAACGGAAACCCGCTAACCAGGAACAAAGACCAGGGAGGGTGGGATCCTCAGGCGGGGATGATAATAATAAAAAAAGGCCTCGCCCAGAGTCTCAGTCCCCTCCCAAGCAAGCCAACTTTAAAAGGGCCAGGAAGTCAGGAATGATGACTGGCACCTACAGTGAGATGGCAAGGGGCATCCGGATGGCAGTAATTGACAGGCGCCATCCAGAGGTACTCATGGACCAGGAGCAATCCAAACTGGTCCAAAATGCAATTGTAGATGCGCTCTACCAGACTCCTTCAGGGAGTGGGGGCGCTCTACAATTTGAAAGGACGTCATTCAGCGCAGGTGTCTTATCGATGACCTGCGCCAATGAAGGAACAGCGCAATGGCTCAGAGGGGCAGTCGGCGCGCTGGGGCAGCTCTGGGGTGGGGCGGAGCTGACGGCAGTCAGCTTCGACGACCTCCCGGTGCGTCACAGAGTGCTGGTCTTCGTGCCTGGGGTAGCTATAGAAGAACCAGCAGAGTTCAGACGGCACCTCCAGCTCCAGAACCCGGACCTGAGGACGCAAGAATGGACTCTGCTGAGCAGAAACACCGAGAGGGAAGGAGGACAAATCCTGGCCTTCTCAGTGGACGACGCATCGTTCAAGGCAATGGAGAGGACGAACTTCCGAGTGTATTACAGACTCGGAAAGGTCCTCTTCACCGACCTGAACAGAAAACGGGAGAAGAATGATGGAGGGGATAAGGATAACCCAGATCAACCTTCAGCATTGTAAGGCGGCTTCAGCAGTCCTTACAGCGATTGGGGGGAGGTTTGATGTGGCCCTTATACAGGAACCATGGGTTAGGCATGGGAATATAAGAGGACTGGGGGGAGACTGTGGAGAGCTCATTTACAGCAGATCAACAGAGGTCCCTCGGACCTGTATAACCATTAAAAAACACATAAAAATACTGCCGCTAACGAATTTCTGTTCCAGAGATCTTACAGCAGTAATGATCAGGACGAAGGAGGGGAACGGGATCAGGGAGTTAGTACTCGGGTCGGCCTACTTTCCATCGGATCACCCTGAACCACCACCCACAAAGGATGTGGAAGACCTGGTGAGACATTGTAGGAACAAAGGTCTGCAATTGATCATTGGATGTGACGCTAATGCGCACCACATCACTTGGGGCAGCAGCGACACGAACGAAAGAGGTGAGAACCTACTGCAATTCATGTTGGCTAACAGCCTAGACACGCTGAATGTAGGGAACAAACCCACCTTCATCACAAAAAATAGGAAGGAGGTACTCGACGTAACAATAGCCTCAACATATGTGAGTAACCTTGTTACAGATTGGCATGTATCTGATGAGGTAAGTTGCTCGGATCACAGACACATTAACTTCACAATAAAGAGCAACATCTACACAGAGACTTATCGGAACCCGAGGAAAACGAACTGGGATGCATATAGTGCAGACCTAAGTCGCAAACTCCAGGGAACGCAAAGAAAGATAAGAACAAACAGGGACCTAGAGATGGCTGTGGAAGAACTCAATGACGCAGCTATCTCTACGTTCAACGAGCATTGCCCACTCATCACAAGGAACACCACCAGGAAGGTGCCCTGGTGGAACAAAGAACTTGCAGAACTGAGAAAGCAAGCCAGAAGAGAATTCAACAGAGCCAAAAAAAATGGAGGGTGGGATGTGTACAAGAACGCTTTGGCCATTTACAAAAAAGCATTGAACAAATCCAAAAGAGACTCCTGGAGGAGGCACTGCGAGGAGATAGAAGGCTCTCGAGAGTGTGCCAGACTTCAGAAAGTACTCTCGAAGGATGCACAACAAGCAATATATTCCCTGAAAAATGAACAAGGGGAACACACAAGCACAGGAGAAGAAACAATCAAAGAACTACTACGAGTTCACTTCCCTGGAGCCCAGATAGAGCAGACTTGTGCTATGGGAAACCCAGAGGAACTGGAGCCTCTGAAGAGAGGTTCCAGGCTAGGCTGGGACATAGCAAAGAAGGTCGCGACCTATGAGAAAGTTCAATGGGCATTAGGCACATTCGAACCCTTTAAATCACCGGGACCAGACGGGATCTACCCTGCAATGCTGCAGAAAGGTCCCGAAGCACTGCAAATCAGACTCTGTAATACGCTCAGAGGCAGTCTGGCCCTCGGGTACATACCAAAACCTTGGAGGCACGTTAGGGTTACTTTTATACCGAAACTTGGAAAAGCTGGACAGGATTCGGCAAAGTCCCTAAGACCAATCAGTCTTATGTCATTTGTACTTAAGACTTTGGAGAAGCTAGTGGATAGACATATTAGGGGCGGCGTGCTGGTGGAAAGACCACTGCACCGTGAACAATATGCCTACAGGACTGGCTGTTCAACGGAAACAGCACTTCACCAAGTAGTAACGAGGGTGGAAAATACGCTGGAAAATAAAGAGGTACTGCTAGCGGCCTTTCTAGACATAGAAGGGGCTTTCGATAATACCTCTATAAACTCAATCACCAGAGCTCTTAGACACAGAGATGTCGAGGAACTATGTGTTGCCTGGATAGATTCAATGCTAAGGAATCGGTTGATACACATTACAGTATTGGAGGAGACCATAGTAGCAAGGGCGACCAGAGGATGCCCGCAAGGTGGAGTACTATCTCCGCTTCTGTGGAATCTGATCGCAGACTCACTGTTGGAAACACTAAACGACGCAGGACATAGAGCCCTTGGATATGCTGACGACATAGTAGTCTTAGCACAAGGGAAATTTAACACAACGGTTAGAGATCGCATGCAGGCGGCTCTTAACCTGGTCACGAGATGGACGGACTTGGAGGGGTTGAACGTCAACCCTAACAAGGCAACCATAGTAGCATTCACCCGAAGACGAAAAACAGAGGGCCTAGAACCTATACGACTTCGAGGAGAGAACTTACAGATGAAGGGAGAAGTCAAATATCTTGGAGTGATTCTCGACTCCAAGTTGACATGGAACCAGCATCTAGAAAAAACAACAAAAAAAGCGGTGACCTCACTAGTGATGGCCAGACGATCATTTGGAAAAAAATGGGGGCTGAAACCAAATATGCTGCACTGGTTGTATAGCACGGTGGTCATGCCTTCCATCACATATGCCTCTCTGGTGTGGTGGCCCAAGACACAACAAAGAGGAGCCATAACAAGACTAAGCAAGGTGCAAAGGCTTGCCTGTCTTGGAATCACAGGGGCACTAAAATCAACACCAACTGCAGCCATGGAGACACTTATGGGACTGCCTCCTCTCCATTTAGTGGTGCAAGGGGAGGCAAGGCTTGGTGTCTCCAGACTGCAGAATACACCCAACTTGAACGTTGGAACGGGACACATGAGCATCGTCGGAATCGTGATCGGGGACGTGCTGGAAACGAGAACGGACCACATTCCGAAACGATACTGCTTCAACAACCAATTCAGAGTGCTGATTCCAGACAGAACTGAGTGGGACGGCTCGCAGCTCAAGGACACTCTACAGGGTAAAATCTGGTACACAGATAGATCCAAGACTGGGAATGGGGTGGGCTCAGGAGTGTTCTTCAGGAATCCGAGTACTGGCATCAGCTACTCACTGGGCAAACACACCTCTGTCTTTCAGGCAGAGGTGTATGCCATTCTCCAATGCGCGAGGGAGAACAACAGGAGAAACGTTGAAAACGCGCATATCAACATCCTGTCAGACAGCCAAGCGGCACTTAAGGCCTTGTGCAACAAGGAAGTGACGTCCAAACTGGTATGGGACTGCAAAGAAGAACTAGGAGTGCTGGCAGACCGGAATCAAGTCAAACTGATATGGGTCCCAGGACACCGGGGAATTGCAGGCAATGAAAAAGCAGACGAACTAGCGAGAAAAGGTTCGGAAAATCCTCCAAACCAAGGGCAGACACTAGGGGTACCGAAGAGCGTCTGTAAGAGAGTGGATTGGGGATAGTCACAAAAACTACTGGGAAAGCATACCAGGAAACAAACACGGGAAGAAATACATTAAAGGACCGTGCCAGAAAAGAACGGCAGACCTGTTGTCGATGAACAGGAGCCAGCTTAGAATCGTTACGGGACTCCTGACTGGTCATGCACCAGTGAAGGAGCACCTCAACAAAATGGGACTGTACAATGGAGACCTGACCTGCAGACTATGTGGTAAGGATCCAGAAACAGTGACACACATACTGTGCTGTTGCGAGGCACTAGACCGCAAAAGACAGGCAATCTTCGGGCAGCCATCTGGCGATCCAGAACTATACAGATCGCACCCAGTAAAGGACTTGTACAAACTCGTACAAGGCACGAAATTACTGGATTGGGTACTGTGAAAGTACAACACACAGGCAAGATACAATGGGCCAATAAGCCTAAGTGTCACCGGAGGCAACAACCTGACGGGCCTAGAGGTGGAGGTTTTAGTGAGTAACCCTGTGACCAGTGGAGTCTCACAGTAGGTCTGGAGTCTTGAGCCGGAGGCTCCTTTCCTCTCTATAAAAGATTTCCTCCACCTCATCACAAAAAAAAAAAAAAAAAAAAACCTGTAGATTTTTTATTTGGTAAAAGTTGAATTGCGTCGATGACTTCTAGTTCCGAAACGGGAGCAAAAAACATTGTTTGAGAAGCAAGACTACTTTTAGTACAATTGGTGCTGGCATTTTCACCAAAGTGATCAGAAATCTTTTTATGAATGTCTGAATACAGAAACTCGCCAAAAGCTGATGCTTGATCTTTTAGATTACTTGAACGTTCATCGTTATAAATAATTTCTGATATATTGGCACTTTTTCGTTTACCCTTAACTTCATTTACTAAGTTCCAAACTGTTCTGTTTTTGTTATTTGAATGATCAATAATATTTTTATAAAAAAGTTTCTTTTCAGAGATGGCTTGTTTATTTACTTCTCTTTAGTTTTTTATACCTGTTATTCAAGTTATCGTTATGAACTCGTTTTCGCAACCAGTCAAGATTATGCAGTTCTTTACGTTTTTTGTTCAGTTGATCAGAAAATTTAATTTTACGAGACCTGTTCTCACTTACCAAAGTATTCTTCCGGAAAGCAATATTGAAACACCACGAGAATTCTTCAATGAAATTATCAAAAACAGTGTTGACATCCGTTTCTTCACTTACATCAAATGTTATTTTCGAAAATATAAATTCATTAATTGAAAGATCATCAATTTTTCTGAATGTAATCTTTTTTTGGATCTCAGAGACAGCACTTGAAACTGTAAATAAATCAAATTTGATTTTTCAAATTTGATTATTTGGCATATTTTTCATTAATGATTTCATGATCTTCCGTGAAGTAGTGTCATTCTTTCTTCATGGATTTATTTTCATGGCATTTGTTAATTTTCAGGAATACTCCACAACCCTCAAGGAGATCGAGATGTTAACGCGAGATTGTCTCCTCCATGTTAACCATGGAACAAAATAAGAAGCACCGTTGGCGCTTCAAGAATGTAATTTTTGGTCAAGTTTATTTTTTGTTTGGAATTTTGAGTTGATCCCCAGCAGTTTTTCATTTATTGCTATAATTGAAGTTTTGTTAGTAGTAATATTTTGTATATTCGTTATACTTTTTTTTTCTTCGAACCTGACACAGATAGGTGGTCAGAACTCAGTCTAACTTTTTCGAAAATTATGAGAGTCGTTCAAGTGCTCTTTTCCGAAATTACTTTTTTAAATAAATTAACATCAACCTCAGGCATAGACCCAATTTCTTAAAGTGAAAGTAAAGTACACAACCTAACATTGAACACTACCAAGAGTTCAAAAAATAATCTGGAATAGGAATTACGTATTGAAAAATTTGTTTTCATCAGAATATTTCAAGATGACACTGCAGTGTTTCCATAAAATATCATTCCCCCTGTTACCTTCTGCACGGCTTAATATTTTTTCTATTGGATAAAAAACAAATTTCGAGGCGTTCAAAAGTTAACAAGGGTGGGTTATTTTATGAACACAATGTATGGAATGCGAGTCCTATGCAGTTCCTAGTGAAGTGTAAACTTACTTTGAGAATTCTTGTGACACCTTCAATTGGTATATGTGACAGAGATTTGAGTTCTCTTAGACTTCTCATTTGATATCTTCATCAATCGAAATGTGTTACGCAAAAAATCGAAAGGCACCCCGCATTGAGAGCATGTGGATGATTTACTCAACTTCACATTGTGACTATAATGTTTCCTCAATGTGACTCCAATTTAGATGTGCAATAAAACGTCACATTCACCTAACTTTGAGTCATATTTGGAATCACAACGTGAAGCAAAAAAAGACCAAAAGGGCACAAAATAGAAGATCTGGAGATGTCGATACTGTTAATATTATAAGCAGGAAAGTACAAACAACTCCAGGTTTAATTGGGAATGTATTACCAAAAATGTAACAGATTACAATTATATTGACATCTATCAAAACTTCAACTATTACTGACTAATACAGGGTAACAATAAAATAGATATGAGAGTATCAAATAATAACTTCTAACACTTTCCCTTAATCGAATATCTGAAAAATGTTATTGAAAGATTCAATTTTCATCATATTCCTATAACGCTGATGTTTCTCACAAGATAGTGTTTTAGTTAAAACATCTGCCACCATATCATTAGTTTCCCTATATTTAATATCAATAACTTTTTTTCTAACTAAATCGCGTACAAAGTGATATCGCACATCAATATGTTTTGTGCGTCTATGATGATGATTATTGTCAATGATTCTATGCGCACTTTGATTATCATTGTGTATGACAATAGAATCTTGAAAACCAGTAATTTCATTCATCAAGTTTCTCACAAAACACACTTAATTAGCTACATCACCAATAGCAAGGTATTCAGCTTCTGTGCTGGAGAGTGCAATGGTACGTTGTTTGCGTGATTCCCAGTTGATCGTACTATTGCCCATCTTCACCACAAAACCTGTATACGATCTTCTATCCAGTGGATCATTTGCCCAGTCTGCATCAGCAAAAGCTTCGATTTTTAGATTATTAGCCTTCTCAAATACCAATCCATAATCTTCTGTTCCAGCTAAATAACGCAAAACTCTTTTTGCTGCAGTCCAGTGACTCTTGTCGTAACAAGAATTGAACTGGCTGAGTTGACTACAAACAAACGTAATATCAGGCCTAGTACACACACTCAAATACATTAAACCTCCTATCAATCTCCTATATTGATATCTATCATCAGGTAGAATATCTATCTCAGAAGGTTTCACCAGTTTCATATTCAGACACATTGGCGTTGATACAGGTTTGCATTCACCCATACCAAAACTATTCAAAAGGTTTTTAGTATACTCAGACTGGCTCAGTATTAACTGACCCTGACTTTGGTTTCGAGAAACTTTCATACCAAGACAATTTGTTATAGCACCCAAATATTTGACGTCAAATTGAGCTTTCAAACTCTCAATGAGAATATTCTTTTCATTTTGAGAATTGCTAAAAATGAAAAAATCATCAACGTAGAGAGCAATCACAACCAAAATTCGATCTGACTTCTTCACATACACACATGCCTCACATTTCGATTGCACATACCCAGTTTTTGTCAATAACTCATGCACTTTGAAATTCCATTGTCTGCTAGCCTGTTTCAAACCATAAATACTCTTTCTGAGCAAACAAACCTTATCATCATTATCATTCATGAAACCTTGCGGTTGTTCCATATATATCTCCTCATTCAAATCACCATGTTAAAATGCAGTCGCAATATCAACATGATCAATGTCCATATCCATTTCATTTGCCAAAGCAAACAGCATTCTCGAAGTGGAATGCCTAACAACGGGTGAAAAAGTCTCATTGAAATCCACTCCTCGTTGTTGGCTAAATCCACGAGCCACCAATCTCGCTTTGAACTTATCAAATTTACCAGATGCATCCTTTTTAAGCTTATACACCCATTTACACTTCACCACATTTCGATCAACAGGACGATTCACCAACACCCATACTTCATTATTTTTCAAAGATTCATACTCATTTTTCATAGCATTCATCCATTCATTCTTATAAATACCAGACAAGCTTCGGAATAAGATTGAGGATTATCATTATTCATGAATGTATCAGATAGAAAAGTTAACTCAAAATCTTCCAATCTCTTGGGCAGTTGTCCTCGGTTACTTCGTATCGGTCTCTCGAATCGTTCACTTTCATCGTCGGCGGTCAAAGTGTGATCTTCAGATGATGAATCTGAACCTGCTTCCTCATCTGTAGTTGCAGCTGAACCGTTTTGAATGTTCTGGACATTAACGATTCCATCCATTTCAGACATTTCAGTTAGTTCTTCTGTATCGACATTGGAAGAAATATTCACAGTTTTCATGTTAGAGCTGCATTCATCTTCACTGGTACTTTGCTTAGGTTCTTCTTCAAGAAAAATAACATTCCGCGCCTTCACAACTCTACCTTGTTGTGATGGGTCAGCAAGTATATATCCTTTCGACTGTTCACAGTATCCAACCATAATATATTGCTTAGATTTCGGATCCAATTTTCTTCTTTGTGAATTTCGAATCAACGAGTAAGCTTTTGATCCGAATACTCGTAAATTGCTAAGGTCGACTTTTGATCCTGTCCAGATTTGTTCAGGTGTGAATCCAGGAATAGCAGCTGATGGACATCTATTTTTCAAATAAATTGAAGTCATAATAGCTTCGCCCCAATAACGCTTACTTAATCCAGAATCTTGTAGCATGGCTCTAGTTTTCTCTATGAGAGTCCTATTTAGCCGTTCGGCCACCCCGTTCTGTTGAGGACAATGAGGAATAGTAGTTTCATGAATTATACCACAACTTTTCATTTAATCCTCGGAAGCATTGCTGCAATATTCTCCACCGTTATCTGTCCTAAGCCTTTTGATTTTCAAATTGGTTTGATTTTCCACGAGAATTTTAAATTCTTTGAATTTCTCTAAAACCTCGTATTTGTTGATGAGCAAATATGCAAAACTCTTCCTGGAAAAATCATCTGTGAATGTTAGAACATAACGAGCTCCACCCCATGTGCTCTCAGACATTGGTCCACAAAGGTCAGAATGAACCAGTTCCAGTAGTGAAATTGCTCTTTTGGCTTCATTTTTCATAAAAGACTTCTGTTTCTGCTTCCCCTCAATGCATGGTATGCAATTGTGGATTCGATTGAGCTGCTGATCTTGAAAATCGAGTCCTGTTGCCAACCCGTTCTTTAGAGCACACATACCACTCTTACTCAAATGACCAAGTCGCTTGTGCCATGTCTCTAATGAGACAGAAGCAAATGAACTTTCTGATGAAATTTCAGCATTCTCTTGATTGGGAGGACGTTTTTCCACAATTTGCAATGCTAATTCAGTGGAAATGGAATTCAGCTTATATATTCCTTCTACATTCGAAGCTGTAGCAACAGATTTTCCAGTTATGGAACAATGTTCATAAATGCGACATTTGTGTTTGTCAAATGTGACAGTCAACCCTTTTTCGGTAATTTTGCACAGACAGTAAATTCGTAGCTATATCGGGTACACACATTACATCAACAATGGTTCTTCTATCATTCTCCGTAAGATTGACATTGACATCGCCTGAACCAACACTGTGAATGATTTGATTATTGGCCACAGTAACATCTTTTTCTATCGCATGAAAACCGCCAAGCCATTCCTTGTGCTTACACATATGAGAAGTACAACCTGAATCTATGATCCAATCTCTATCATTATATGGTGCTGTTGTCAATGCAGAAACGAACAACACCTTATCAGTAGAACTTTTATTCTGTGATTTCGATTCTAGTTTCTTGTCCTTTTTCAATTTAATACATTTAGGTTTTATGTGGCCCATCTTGCCACAGTAATGGCAAATCAAAGAGGATTTTTCAAATGATTTCAGAATTGACTTTTTGCTGGCAAATGCTACTTCACTGGAGACGTTCGAAACTTGATTTCTACGATATTCTTCTTGAAGTAAACATGCACGTACCATTTCACTTGAAATCGGGGTTTTCAAATGGGTAGTCTCTAAGTTACAAACTAATGTATCATATTCTTGAGGTAAACCACTCAATAATAGTTCAAATACTTCATCATCATCAATTATTCTAGCAATATCAGTCAATTGTTGTACAAGAGATGTTATACCATCGATATATTCAGTCATTGAATTGTAGTCTTTGTAATCAGAGCGGTGCAATTTGCGCAATAAAATCACTCTGCGAAAAAGTCCTTTATCTTCAAAAATCTTCTGAAGACTGTCCCAAGCGTGTTTTGCATTCTTGGCATCTCTTACATGTTGAATACATGAAGGCTGCACACTAAGACAAATTTTTGCTAGAGCTCTCTGGTCTCTATTCGGATCGGTATCAGTTCCCAAAACACAGTTCCAAAGACCATCCAGAATTAATGACATTTTCATCTGGAACTTCCAGTTGTTATAATTAACAATACCTTCCAACTTCTCCACTGCCAGGCCACTTCCTCCAAATATGATGGGTGTTTGAGTATTTGTTACAGTGTTCGCAGTAGACGGAGTACTTTCAGTATGACTCATTTTCCAATTCGAAACGACGTAAAACTTGTATCAATTCACCAAACCACAGGAATCTACCTTGACAATATTTCGGAGTATATAGGAAAATTGTATAACGACAATGTCAGAAATAGTTTCACCACATGCCTGGGCCCATAACCTGTTAATATTATGAGCAGGAAGGTACAAACAACTCCAGGTTTAATTGGGAATGTATTACCAAAAATGTAACAGATTACAATTATATTGACATCTATCAAAACTTCAACTATTACTAACTAATACAGGGTAACAATAAAATAGATATGAGAGTATCAAATAATAACTTCTAACAGATACGAGTCGCAACTCGACTCACAGGAGTGACGTGGAACATGAAAGTGAGGTCCACTAACATATCTGAGATCAATTTGTGTTTACTGTGTTCATTTACGTCCATTTACAACTCATTTATCGTCTTGTTGAATTACACCATGGGCGTCACATCATGGTAATCATGACAATCCATAGTTTTGGGACAATAATACACTATTTGTTGAAATTGCTGTTAAAAAACTTTGTTACTATTTAAGTCGATTAAAACCGATTACCTGTCAATAATTAGGTGAAAAATTATTGCAGTGCAGGTACACTGAAAAGTAAGTAAGTAAGCAAACTCTACTTTCTCAACCAAATTGAAATCATAAGCCACTGGCTATTAAAGACTCAATCAAATTGGTACTGAAATTTTTTTTACGTAGGTAATCCGATCATCAAAAATTTTCAATGTTTCCATTTGAACAAAATTTTGTTATCATGGAATATCTTATATATCAATATGAATAATCGATCTGGTATGTTGTCAGTGGCGTATCGCTTACAGTTGAACCAGACGTTTACATAAACGAAGTAAATATTCACCAAATAGAATCCTTCCAGAATTCTAGCTAGGGTCCTCTTGATTCTGAAGTGTCTTCCTGCACGACTACTATAAAGTTTCAAACAAAATGTTTCATGATACTACTTGGCAGAAGTCGACACCATAGTCTGAGTGCTCTTTGAATCTTGGAGTCAAGATGTTTTTCCATTGCGTTGGGTGAGTTGCTCCGCGCTGATGATTGGCAATATCATGAAACCGGTTCGTAGGTGTTCTCCCATGTGGGTTGAGACATGTTTTGGCGTTGAGATTGGGAGAACATTGCAAAATAGTTCTTGTAGAATACTTTGCTAATAATTTAACGTATATAATGCAATAGTCGTAGGGGACAGTAGTTGTTTTCTATTAGAAACTTGCCGACGATTTCACCTTTTGTATAGGTTGAGGCAGAATTCTGGATTGCCTACTACATTTCTAACTTCAAATTGTTATCTTTCTGATTCTTTCGCATTCTTTCTACGGTCCATAAAACAGATTCTTTGTAATCGACACCCACGGTCATAGATGGCAGAATTTCAATGCAATGCTCATCATCTAAAAATTGGATATGTCTGTTTCCAAGTTTATGGAAATATCAGCATTGCTGCTCCAAACATGGACGTATTGATAGGGTGTCTGCATTGCCATGAATAATCATGGAGTCATATTGTTGGAGTATCTGTAACCTTCTGGCACCCTGACCTTTTGGCTTCTTGAAGTTCATGATCCACTTGTGAGAGCTGGATTTGGTTCCTACGAGAAAACTTCCGCCATAGAGGTAGGTGTAGAAAAGTTCAGAGGCTTTGTATATCGATAAAAGTTTTTTTCTCGTAACACAGTAGTTCATTTCAGTTTTCCCTAGGGTTTCACTGAAGTAGGCTATTATTTTCTCTTCTTCACCCTGTTCCTGAAATCAAACAGATCCTATGCGTTGCTGAGACGCATTACAGTCCAAAATGAAGGTGCCTTTCTTTCGTGGATGAGCTAAGATATGTGAAATTAGTAATTCCTTCTTCAATACAGTAACTGACTGCGATGGAAATGCTTGGCGATTTTTCAAAATCCTAGACGAATATTCGATAGTAAGTGAATATCTCAAGGAAACTTCTCAATTCGTGTTTCATTCTATGACACGGCCAATATAGCTATGATTTTTGCAAAATCGGTCTAGATTTCTTCGGCTGGGATGACGTGGCCTGAGAAATCAAGTTTTTATTGCAATATTTTGTCGAATTGAGTGAAGATTGGCATTTTCTGAACACACAAATATTTCGTCAAAATTATTCAGGTGATCTTCAGATGCAATTTCCATTACCATAACGTCATCCAAGTGAACTGGGCAGATTTTTCATGTCAAAATTGTTAACATTAGATCCATGAGTCTCTCAAAGATGCCAGGAGCATTATCCAATACGGAAAGAAGAACTTTAAATTGGTCAATACATGTCTGGTACAGAATGTTGTTTTGTCTCTGACGTCAGGGCAAACATCTACTTTCCTGTATCTGCTTTTCAGACCCAAAGTAAAAAAACAATTTCTTTTTCTTTCATTAACTCTAAATTTCTCTTCGTCTTTCAATAAATGTCTACTTATTAAAGTTTGAAAAAAAGCCTTAGTCAGTTTTGGTTTTGAATAATGGATGAAGTTGTTCATTTTCTTTGCGCATGCTTGCCAGTTAAATTTCTTCGTCCTCAATTTATTCTACTAACAATTGAAATAAAAATACTTTTTGGTTTTTGCACATTTTCAACTTAGAAAATGTTTTTTTTCTGACAACATATCACTCGCGACTAACGAATAGGAAATGAGTACACAGGCATCAGCCGTTTTCGTCAGATGATTTGCAGCATTCGTGTGCGTCAACCGCGTGCATCAGCCGCCTCATAGGAAACGCACCTTCCGTAGACTTTGTCAATTTTTCTCCAATGTCGATATATGGATCTTGGAGTCCTGGATAGAGATCTTGGAGTTCTGGATAATGATCTCTCCCAGCAGCTCCTCTGCATGTAGACGGTTTTTGCGTAGTTATAGCAGCGCCTTGTTCTTTCTGAGGAAGGCACTTTGTTGCTCGATGCTGATATGGAGTCAAATATTACATTCAAAAGCGCCTCGCTTGGATAAGAATCTTCGATTGAGAACAGGGAATAAAACCCTATAAAAATTACTTTCTGCAAAATGAGTTATTTGTCTGATATTTTGTTGGGTCCAAAACTCTGTACAGTTTTGACAAATCACAGGAGAATCGCATGATTAGGTAACCGGCCATAGAGCGGCAAAGATGAATAATTTTTCTCAAAAAAAACATAATTAATTTGATTGCTATGCATTTTTATTTCAAAAATTTTATCGAATTGAGGGGCCAGTCATATCCACATATACACAGTGAGTACCAAAACTCAGTTAATTGAGTAATAACAAGTAGTGAAGGGGATGAAATAAAAAAAAGTCCGAAATCAAAATTCTGAAATTCCTTTATAACAATGAGTTACTCAGTGCAATACAAGAATGAAAATATAACAGATTGGTATCTCTTTCTCAGACTATCCGAAGCATATCGTTGGGAATCAGAAAATTAAAAAGTCATGCGTTCAAAGACGTGAAACTAACCATTCTGGAAAGACGTGTATTTCTTCTCAAAATTGAGAAGATTGAAAATCTATCAGAAGTGGAGGAATGCACTCGTATGCATAAACATGAGGTACAAAAAAGTAATATCCATTATTGAACATGGTGTCTAACATCAAAATACACATTTCGAAATAGAAAACCCAACTTGAAAACATGTAATTCTCTCAAGATGAGTAGCTCAACTATCGAAGATTTTGATAGTTAAATTTTTTTGTTAATTGTTAATTCCGTTAACCGATTGCACCCCTACGCGCAACCCTCAGAAGTCTTCGAGAGACTTGTGTGAGCTAGGAAAGATGCAGCCCTTACGTGTGATACCATGCACGAGACTGGTGAATTGGTGGATCGAACCTACGACCCCACGCATGCGAGGCGAACGCACTACCAGCCGACCACTACGGCCCATTAATAGGAAGAAAATAAAAAACTCTCAATAATATACACTAAAAAACTATAAATAAATATACTTTATCGCGCTGACAATATTGTTTCGACACACGGTGTCATCTTCTGAGCAACGACTCATTCATAACTGAAATCAGAATCACTTTGTGGAATCAGTTGCGAATTAAATAGAATCAAACATATCGCCGTGAATACTGGATATAAATCATCGATCATAGATAGACTGGTAGAACAAAAACAAAATAAGGGAACGTCAAAATTAATATAACACCACATCGCAGAAAAACCCGGTCAACGTTTTGCATGTCTAACATATCTCGTTTACCATACGAATGAGATTTCTAGTTTTCTTCAGAAACGAAATATTGATGTTGCATCAGAACTAACATTAATCTATATTCATTAATAAATGAATATAGATTAATGTTAGCAAAGTCTACTGAATAAATTCAAGAAATCAGGAGTTCACAAACAAAAGTGTGAGGATTGCAATGAAACATAAGGTTGAGTGGAAGAGCAAACGCTTGTGTCAACAAGTAGTTTGAACTCAGCCATTTGACGAGACACAATAATATATCTATGAAATTATGTACAACACAACAAAAATATGTCTTGTCAATAAAATTATCATTATTATCATTATTATATGTAAAGGCCATACTGGCCGTAGCTTTGATCGACTCCCCAATAATCAACTACCTTATTCATGAGAAACCTATTGTTTACTAACATTTTCAATAATCAAACATCAGCACTATTTATACCTGAACTTATATTTAAGAAGAGGAAGTCTCGAAAAATAACAGTTTTTAACTTGTCGCTTAGAAAATGACACCGTGTGTCGAAACGATATTGTCAGCGTGATAAGTATATTCATATATGATTTTTAACTGAAAATAATTGAAAGTTTTTTATTTCCTCCCTATTTATCAGTCCTGATGAATTTACACATATTGAATGCCAACACCATATAACATCGAAGATTTTGGTTACGTGTTGAATAAAAACTAGTTTCCATAGGATATACGAATAGCGTTTTGTTTCTGTTGATATTTGAACTTGAAGAATGTTTTTGTTGTTGTGATGTTCTTTTTATAATTTTTGTGTCTTGGTTACATACGTATCTATGTACAGTTGAAAAAAATAAAAGTAAAACAAGAACTTCGTTAATTTTCTTTAACTTTGAATCTCTAAAAACCATCAGGTTATGGGCCCAGAACCGCTAAAACAATAATATAAGTTTCCGATAACAAATCAGTTTGTTAAATATTTTATTTTTGGTTCCTGTGAAATTTTTTGACAAAAAGCGTCAAAATGGCAAATTCAACTCTTCCGCAAATTGAAAGATTGAAAGGCAGAGAAAATAACAATGCATGGAAGTTTGCTATGCAAGCATATTTGGAGCATGAAGATATGTGGTGGTGTATTCAATCAGATAGAGGAACCGAAGTTGATAAAATGAAAGACACCAAAATAAGATCCAAGGTCATTTTAGCTGTGGATCCCGTCAATTATGTACATATACAAGACACGAAAAGCACCGAAAAAGCTTGGGGTAGGCTTCAAAGTGCATTCGAAGACTCCGGTTTGACAAGAAAAATTGGTCTTCCCTGGGATATACTGATGACTCAACTAAAAAACTGTGCCTCCCTTGATGACTATGTGAATAGAATAATTACAACAGCTCACCGATTGAACGCTCTACAGATCGAAGTGAAAGATTAATAGATTGAAACTGTTCTATTTGAAAGCATCAGGAATAGTGCATAAAAAAACTGTTCCATATACACCAGAACAAAATAGTTCAGCCGAGAGGATGAACAGAACAATCACCGGAAAAGCAAGAAACATGATTATTGGAGCTGATCAATCTACCGAGTTTTGGGCCGAGGCAGGTTCCACCGCTGTTTATCTCCTGAACAGATCACTATCGAAAGAGCTACCAAAACATCCTCCTGAAGGAGTTTGGTCGGGAAAGAAACCAGACTTGAAACATCTCTATAATGAGTTTTCGGGTGCAAAGCCATATCTCATATACCAGAGGAAAAACGGCGTAAATGGGATCCTAAATCGAAAGAATATATTTTTGTTGGTTATATAGATCAAACGAAAGGATATCGATAGATACATCCTGTGAAATATAAAAATATTGTCAGTCGAGACGTAATTTTTATAATAAAAATATATATATTCGTTGGTGAATTACATCCTGAAACACATATTCTTCTATCCAATATGTGCGAAAAACGATAATTCTCAAGTTGAGGAGAATGTTCATGTGAACAGCCGAATAGGAGAGGATGAAGGAGCAGATACAAGAATACCAAGAGAGGCAGTATCAAACGTTCGACGGTCTTTTAAACTAACAAAACCAATTCAGATGGAAGATTTTGTGACTTACCTAGCTGTTGCAGATCTTTTCACCGATGATCCAAAAAGTTTTGAAGAAATTGAACACCGAAATGATAAAAACTTGTGGTTGAAAGCAGCACAAGATGAATTCAAAGCTCTCCTGGACAAACGAACATGGATTGTTGTTGACAGGAAAATTTTGGATACTAAATGGATTTTCAAGGTAAAACGAAATGGATCAGAGAAAATTGAAGAGTACAAAGAAAGACTTGTTGTGAGAGTTTGGAGACAAATTGAAGGGGTCGATTTCTACGAAACTTATTCCCCGGTTGTACGATATACATCGATTACATTTTCTCTCGCACTTGCAGTGAAATATGATTCGGATATGCATCACATGGACGTGGTGACAGCATATCTATATGGTGAACTCGAAGAATAAATCTATGTCAGACCCCATAGAGAACTAATTCAGGACGAAGAAGAAAATAAGGTTTGGAATTTGAAGAAAGCTATGTACGGATTGAAACAAAGTGGAATAGCGTGGAATCTGAAACTGAGTAAAACCCTGAAATTCATCGGTTTGAAACAATCTGAAGCAGATAGGCGTGTTTATTACAAAAATGACCAGAAACAAATTTTAATATTGGCCAAGTATGTTGATGATGTCATTATGTTGACAAATTCAGAACCGTCAATGACATTTGTCAAAAATGAATTGAACAGCAATTTCTCTATGAAAGATTTGAGAGAAGTAGAGCATTTTCTGGGGCTGAGGATTGAACGAGATAGAAAGGAGAAAAAACTTTGGGTAGATCAGTCAACGTATGTTCGAGATATGTTAGGAAAAAGTCAACATGATTGAATGCCATGGAGTTACTGCACCAATGGACCCGAATCAAAAGGTCACGTCAGAAAATTAAGAATTTGATGAGTGTGACAATGGTGTTTCGTATCATAAAGCTATTTAGTCATTATTATAAACAAGTCAAGCGACAAGACCCGACATTGCATATGCTGTGGCACTCATGAGCAGGTTCAACAAAAATCATAATAAATAAGAATAAAAATTCTCAGATTGAGGAATTCAGCGATGCAGATTGGGCCACTGAAAACAACGACAGATATTCAATAAGTGGAACTGTTTTCATTTTCCAAGTTGGGTCTATTTCTTGGTTCAGTAAAAGGCATAATACCGTAGCACTTTCTACTACAGAGGCTGAATATATGGCTCTAGCTTCAACTTTTCAACAAGCTATATGGTTTCGTCAGTTCGCAAAAGAAATCGATCCCAGCTCAGTGACACAACTAACTACGATTTTTTGCGACCACAAAGGAGCTGTCGATTTGGCACGAATTACTGAATATCGAAAAAAAACAAACATATCGATGTCAAGTATCATTTCTTAAGAGAATATTTAGAATCTCGGAATATCATTATTCAATCCATATCTACGATTTGATGGTCTGATGCTCTGACAAAACCATTGTTTCGTTGTAAATTGAAATATCACAAGAAAGCGATGGGGTTGATTAAATGATCAAGTTCAAGTGGGGCTGTTGCAGAGCTGTGCCGAGCACTGACAAAAAGTGCTAAGCACTAAGCACTCTTGAAAAGTGCTTGGGAGTCTTGAACACCAAGCACTTTTTTTCATGAAGTGCTCGCAATTACTAAACACTTTCAAAAAGTAATTCGATTCAGGGAGCATTAAGCACTTTTCAAAAGGGAGAGACCGTTAAGGTGGGCGTTCAATTTCGTGTATTCCAAGTTCATATTGCATTTGGAAACGGTTTCACTTGGAAAACTCAAATTTGGTAGTTAAACTGAAGTACTTATTGAATATATTGACGTTGATTTGATATCAATAATAGAGATTCTTTTGGTAGGCAATTGAAGGAAAAAGGCCAATACCTGCTTTCGTTTTTTTCGTTTTATTTCAATAGACAGGCCAATTGAAACAGTTTAACTTCCAACTGATAGGGAACATCCAACCATGTCGTTTGGGAGAATAATTTGATTTCCAAAATGGGCAGCGAATAGCCAAATTGAAATATAGAGCGGCGCGAAATAGTTCCTACCTTACCAACATTCTCACTGATTCCTTAGTTCTTCAGTTCAGCATCCACTATATAAGAATTATTCTAAGCTATTTCCAAATTTATACATGAACTCAACTTATCGGTATCTGATTATCTGGCAGTATTACAAATACGTGACTTGAAAATATGTTGTGAACTGTTTTTATATCAATAATATATTCAAAAATAATAGAACATAATAGATCATAAAAGAACAAGTTCATGGAATCGAGAACCATACCTATTGATCTGAATTGAGGAACATTTTTCCAAAAAAAATGGAATCGAGGCAGAGACATCGACAAAATATCTAGAGATGAATTGAGATGCTTTTTGCATACGAACTAGTAGAGAGTTTTGTCCTGGATTGGTTCTACAGTGAGGGATATTGAGTGGTGTATAATATCGAAGATTGTTTCTACTAGGAAAATTGCAATTTATTTCTGCAAGTAGATATGGGCAATCGACTTCATGTGTAACAATTTTGAAAAGAATGTCTGTCAAAGTACGTCTTTTACTAAGTGACATAATTTTAAATTGTTTTCGAATCGTTTGATAATTGTGGTCCGAAAAGCGAATCTTGATTTGAAAGGCTAGGAATCTTAACAATTTATTTTGAACACTTTCTATCCATCTTGAGTGTACTGTATATTGAGGGTTCCAAATTGCTGATGCAAAAGAAAACTTGCTGTTGACGAATGCATAATATAGAGAGGTGATAGTGTCAGAATGATAAAAATATTTTCCGTTTCTTTTTATGAACCCAACCATCTTGTTTGTCCTGTTGATCAATTTATCTATATGATTGTTAAAAGTCCATTTTGGGTCAAGTGTGACGCCTAGATCTTCAATTTCAATGAGTAGAGTAAATATGAGAGAGCTTTTGGAATCAAGGTCAAAACCTATGAGAGAGCTTTTGGATTCAAGGTCAAAACCCATGAGAGAGCAATGGGAGGTATACGTCAGCAGAAAGTGCACGTGTCAGGTATCAGATTACATTTGGTAACATCCGGTCAACGAAATTTGATACGGGTTCAATGACCTATTTCAATAAGTGTACGTGTCGGATATCAAATTACTTTGAATTTGCTGATGCATATTTCCGGTAGGAGAAATCTGAGATGGGTTCAATGACCTATTCCAATAAGTACACGTGTTGGATATCAAATAACTTGGAATTTGCTGACGTCACGTTACAGACCAGTCCCGACAAGTAGGAGAAATCCGAGATGGGTTCAATGACCTAATTCAATAAGTGCACGTGTCAGGTATCAGATTACATTTGATAACATCTGGTCAACGAAATTTGATACGGGTTCAATGACCTATTTCAATAAGTGTACGTGTAGGATATCAAATTACTTTGAATTTGCTGATGCATATTTCCGGTAGGCGAAATTTGAGATGGGTTCAATGACCTATTTCAATAAGTGCACGAGTTGGATATCAAATTACTTACTTGGAATTCGCTGACGCTATAGTTCCGGTAGGCAAAATTTGATACGGGTTCAATGACCTATTTCAATAAGTGCACGTGTCAGATATCAAATTACCTGGAATTCTCTGACGCAACGTTACAGACAAGTTTCGACAGGTACGAGAAACCTGAGATGGGTTCAAGACCTATTTCGATAAGTGCACGTGTTGGGTATCAGATTACCTGGAATTTGATGACGTCATAGCTCCGGTGAACAAAATTTGATACGGGTTCAATGACCTATTTCAATAAGTGCACGTGTTAGGCATTAAATTACCTGGAATTTCCTGACGCCACGTTACAGACAAGTCTCGACAAGTAAGAGAAATCTGAGATGGGTTCAATGACCTATTTCAATAAGTGCACGTGTCAGATATCAGATTACCTGGAATTTGTTGACGTCACATTACAGACAAGTCCCAACAAGTAGAGAAACTTATAACGGGTTCATTGACCTCTTTCAAGGTCATGAAGTGCAAGTTCATGATATGCACGGGTCAGATTTCAAACTACTTGGGATTTGCTGACGCAACAGTTCTGGTTACAGTGCACGTGTCAGGTATCAGATTACCTGAAATTTTCTGACGCCACGTTTCCGGTTATAGTCAAGTTTCGACAAGTAGGAGAAATCCAAAATGGGTCCAATGACCTCTTTCCATATCATGAAGTGCACGTGTCAGACATCAGAGTACCTGTGATTTGCTGACACCATGGTTTCGGTTACAGAGAGGTCAGCAAAATTCAATACGGGTTGAATGACCTATTTCAAGGTTGATGAATAGTCGTGTCAGATATCAAATTACCTGGAATTTGCTGACGTCACGTTACAGACAAGTCTCGACAAGTACGAGGAACTTGAAACGGGTTCAATTCGTGAGTTCACGTGTTCGGGTGTCAGTGGGTTCGTGTATTTGTTTGTGATCATGTGTTCTTGTGTTCAAACCTCAGATACACATAGAGCGCCACAAACAGCTGTTTGATCGCGTGTTCTTATGTTTGTTTGTGTGGCTGTTTGTTCGTTTGTTCGCTTGTTCTTGTGTTCTTGTTTCTACGTGTGTTCAACTGTCTGTGTGTTCGTGCTTGTTCGTGTGTTCGCGTCTTCAGGTGTTCGAGTGTTCGTATTTGTTTGTTCGTATGTTCGCGTGTTCAGGTGTTCGTGTGTTCTACTGTCCGTGTGTCCGTGTTTGTTCGTGTGTTTTCCTGTTCGCATGTTGGTGTGTGCGTGTGTATGTGTTTGTTCGCGAGTTAGCATGTTCGTAAGTTTTGTGTGTGTAGGTGTTAGAACGTATGTTGATGTGTTCTTGTGTTCGACTGTCTGTATGTTCGTGTTTGTTCGTGTGTTCGTATTTTTTCGTGAGTTCGCGTGTTCGAGTGTATGTGAGTTCGTGTATTTGTTAGTGACCATGTGTTTATGTGTTCAAACCTCAGATACACATACACATACAGCTGTTTGTTCGCGTGTTCGTATGTTTGTGTGTATTTGTTTGTTCGTTTGTTCGCGTGTTCTTGTGTCCTTGTTTCTTCGTGTGTTCAACTGTCTGTGTGTTCGTGCTTGTTCTTGTTTTAGCGTGATCGAGTGTTAGTGTGTTCGAGTGTCTGTGACTTCGTGTATTTGTTGGTGTTCATGTGTTTCTGTGTTCTAGTCGCAGGTGGTCATAGAGCGCCACAGGCAGCCTCAAATAACCACGGATAACCTCAGATCCCCACAGCTAGCCACTGCTACAACAGAAAGCCACAGTTAGCGATGAATAGCCACAACTCAGTTCTGCTGGCCACTGCTACACACAGAAAGCCACAGATAACCAATGATAACCTCAGATCTTCACAGCTAGCCACTACTAACCACAGAAAGCCACAGATAGTCACGGATAGCCACATATGACGATGAATAGCCACAACTCATTTCTTCGCAGATAACAACCCGTATTGACTTTTTCTGACCTTTCTGCTACCAGAATTATGGCGTCAACGAATTTCAAGTAATATGATATGCGACACGTGCATTCATCAACCTTCAAATAGAACATTGAACCCATCTAGGATTTCCCCGTCTAGATGAATTTGTAACCGGAAATGTGTGAAATATAATATCGTCCTACTACTCCAATAAGTATTCTTTTAAGTCAAATCGACATTGTCTTCAGCCTTTTGGAGTAATTCATCTCGTTGGTGAAGTATTTCCCACAAACTTGCTTACTCAAGCATAGTACGAGCCTTGTTTAATTGAAACCGATGAATCTCCCACCCATGAAATCTCGCTTCGGGCTCATTTCCACTCATAAGCAATGACATTCAGTTCACTTGAAAATATTCCAAGTCAACTTGATAATATACTTCAGCTTTTTGAAGTTATTCATCTGGTAAAATCTCACTCAAAAACTTTCCTTCTAACACATTGCACGGACCTTATTATGGCAATTAAATTGAAAAATGCACAAACTCCTGGTCATAGAGGCTTACCACATTGAAATGATTTACGATATAAACAAAAATGGCCAGAGAATTGGTCCTTGAAGCACACCACATTGTAATAAAAAAATGCCCAGAGAACTGGTCCTTGAGGCTAACCTCATTGAAATTATTCATTATATATAAAAAATACCCCAAGAACTGGTCTTTGAGGTGTACCACAACAAAATTTGAAAAATGGTGGAGGCACGAAAACTGCCTATAAAACTGGTCCTTGAGGCTTACTACATTAAAATAATTCATTATATATATATATATAAAATGCCCAACGAACTGATCCTTGAGGTATAGCACATGGTAATTTGGAGAATGTTGAAGACTCTGTCTATGTGATTGTTCCTTGAGGCACAAAAACTGAAATAACTTGTAATAGAAAAATGTCCGGAGAACTGGTCCTTGAAGTACATTACATTAGAATAGCTTGTAATAGAAAAATGCCCAGAGAACTGGTCCTTGAGACTTACCTCATCGAAATAATTTATTATATATAAAAAACGCTCCAAGAACTGGTTCTTGAGGTATACCACAACAAAGTTTGAAAAATGGTGGTCTATGTGATTGTTCTTTGAGGCACGAAAACTGAAATAATTTGTAAAAGGAAAATGCCTAAGAAACTGGACCCCGAGGCTTACCACATTAAAATAATTTATTATAAATATATATAACAATAACAAAAACAACAATCTATAAAATGCCCAACGAACAGGTCCTTGAGGAATAGCACATTGTAATTTGGAAAATGATAAAGTCTCTGTCTATGTGATTGTTCCTTGAGGCACAAAAACTGAAATAACTTGTAATAGGAAAATATCCAGAGAACTGGACCTTGAAGTACATTACATTGGAATAGCTTGTAATAGAAAAATGCCCAGAGAACTGGCCCTTGAGGATTACCTCATCGAAATAATTTATTATATATAAAAAATGCTCCAAGAACTGGTCCTTCAGTTGTACCACAACGAAATTTGAAAAATGGTGGAAGAATTGTCTATGTGGTTTTTCTTTGAGGCACGAAAACTGAAATAATTTGTAAAAGAAAAATGCCTAGAAAACTGGTCCTTGTGGCTTACCAAATTAAAATTATTTATTAAATATATGAAATGTTCAACAAACTGGTCCTTGACGAATAGCACATTGTCATTTGGAAAATATTAAAGTCTCTGTCTATGTGATTATTGTTCCTTGAGGCACAAAAACTGAAATAACTTGTAATAGAAAAATGCCCAGAGAACTGGTCCTTAAAGTACACTACATTGGAATAACTTGTAATATAAAAATGCCCAGAGAACTGGTAATTGAGGCTTACCTCATCGAAATAATTTATTATATATAAAAATGTCCCAAGAACTGGTCCTTGGGGTGTACCACAATGAAATTTGAGAATTGGTGAAAGCGTTGTCTATGCTATTGCTCTTTGAGGCACAAAAACTAAAATAATTTGTTGAAGAAAAATGCCTAGAAAACAGACCCTTGAGGCTTACCACATTAAAATACTTTATTGTATATATAAAGTGCCCTACGAACTGGTCCTTGAGGTAAAGCACATTGAAATTTGAACAATGTGTAAGTCTCTGTCTATGTGATTGTTCCCTGAGGAACAAAAACTAAAATAACTTGAAATAGAAAAATGTTCAGAGAACTGGCCCTTGAAGCACACTACTTTGGAATAACTTGTGATAGCAAAATGCCCAGTGAACTGGTCCTTGAGGCTTACCTCATTGAAATAATTCATTATGTTTAAAAAATGCCCCAAGAACTGGTCCTTGAGGTGTACCATAATGAAAATTGAAAAATGGCGAAAGCGGTGTCTATGTGATTGTTCTTTGAGGCACAGAAACTGAAATAATTTGTTAAAGAAAAATGCCTAGAAAATTGGTACTTGAGGCTTACCACATTAAAATGATAAAATCCTTGTTTCGCAGCTATTGAGCTTGACACAGATATGCGAAAGGTTGGAATGACTAATCAGCTAGATGTAAATGAAACTACTGAAAGTGGAATATTTCACAATATTTCAAGCATTGGAGTTGATAGGAATAACAGGTGAAGGAATGGAATTGTCACACAGGAGAGAAAATAATGCAAACATTTTTGATAGAGATATTGTTACATGAATGCACTCACGTTCGGTAATGGTAAGGTCAACGCATGGGTACTGAAGGATGGGAAGACAGAGCTGGTAGTGTCGATTTCGATTAATCTACCGAGCGTGGAATGATTGACAATAATAAGCTTGAAAACTGAATACTTAAATGGTTTATATCAGAGATTTCCTTCGAATAATACTTTCATTTTCACATCTCTGAACCGTAAGTGAATATTTTTGTGCTTTCATACACTATCAGATATCTCACCAGTACCTAAACGATTGGGCAGATCTCAATTCAACTACTTGAATCGGATTGAATGGTAATACCCCAAGAATATTTCGTCCTTCTTACGACACCAGAGGTTCTGCAGGGACCACATCTATGCAGGTTTATTTTGTGAGAGTATATTGTGATTTTGAAGGCATTTCACACTTACTTCAAAGATGTAACGGTTGAATAATTCGTGTTCGAAAAAACACCAAACATTTCGAAATTACTAATTTGAATTTCCAAAAGAAAAATTGGTGAACGCTGGTTTGATTTTACCTGGAGAAAATGATACAGTCCTATGTCGCATTTGAGAAAAATGAAAGATTTCAGTGTGCCCCGTTTTGCAGATTTTTACAAGATAAAAATGTATTTATGAAAATAATTACATTACCGATACTCGTGTGTCTGATTGATTTGGAAACTCGAATAAAAATGTTTTACTAAATGGCCTATCAATCTACTTAAAAAACTCAAATATTGTTTGAAGCAGTATCATTTTAAAGAGATATAAATTTTTTTTGTGTGTTTTCATCATAATCTTAAAAGAAGACAATGGCTACCTGAAGAAGATGGAATTTTCGATGGCAAGTGTGTATTATTTTCATTGTCAAAGCCCTGAAACACCTAAGGCTATGGCAACTGATGAGGCCCTATGACGGCCTTGGCAAATAGCTGGGACCACAAATTCTTGAAACTGTGGAAAATTTCCTTCATTCTTTCCAGATGTGGATACTAAGTTCCTGTAAAATTGCATCTCAATCAGTGGAGTTGTTTTTCCGTAAATGAGTAACAAATGACTCGCAGTGACAACTATTATTATTATTTATCAAAGCACCGATTATTGGTTGAGTGGAAGAATAGCTCAGCAAAACTCCGCCAGGAGAAAAAAGACCATTTATTATTATTATGCTAGCAAATTAACTATATCAATTATAGGTGAACCCGTCAAATTCCACTGTCTTCTCAGTTGCAGTGCCTCTGGATTCACACAGATACATTATTCTTGCTTATAATGCTTTATTCTTTTTTGGACCAAGGCATTTGTTCAGCCCACGTAAGGTCTGGATTCTGGTTTACCACTGAGTTTTGTTTACGAACTGAACCACCAAATTTCCAAAAACTTGTGTAAACCATTTGTCAAAACACCAATAAATTTTCAATTTTTGCATTTTTAGTTCCCACTGATTTTCTGGTAGTAAGTGGTTTAACTCAATCAATAGAAGTCATATTTTTCATATAGCTAGGCAGAACTCGATTAAACCATCGCTATCCTATGTGTATTTTCAATAATTAAGCCTTGGTATACGTCTGAATATGTCCTGTCCTTCATTTCTCCAGTTACCCTCCTATTTTTATTTTTTTAATTTGCTCTTCTCCCTGTATCTTGTGCCCACTTCAATATCTTAGATTTGCTATTCGCTCTGTATAAATATATGTAATTAGAAGAGGCATAAGATGTCCGGAGGACTGCTCACTGCTAAAATCCTATACAATAGGAAAGTTGGGTCGAAAATCCATCAGAAAACAACTACTTTCCTGGCTAATGCCACGACGAACATTGAATTACATCTGATGAAATTTCCGTGCAGAGTTCCTACAAGGTTCTCTCTGCAATTGCTTGGTTGCATGGGAATGTTCATCGAAACATTCGGACCACCTATATATCGATTTCGGAGTGTTGCTCCTCATCAGTATAGGGTAGGTCTAGCAGTCAATAACTAATGACTGCAACGAATGAATCGACGACCAAACCCATTTACAGACCGAAACTGAGATCGCGCCCGCACAGTGGATTAATTCCAAACTGCGAGCGCCATCTCAGTGCCGGAAGCCCAACCAAAGCAATACCCATGACCACGATCGTCAAGACCGTATATAAACAGAAAAGAAAACTGTAGGTCACAATGAGCTTATGACAAGAGGCATAAGATGTCCGGAGGACTGCTCACTGCTAAAATCCTATACAATAGGAAAGTTGGGTCGAAAATCCATCAGAAAACAACTACTTTCCTGGCTAATGCCACGACGAACATTGAATTACATCTGATGAAATTTCCGTGCAGAGTTCCTACAAGGTTCTCTCTGCAATTGCTTGGTTGCATGGGAATGTTCATCGAAACATTCGGACCACCTATATATCGATTTCGGAGTGTTGCTCCTCATCAGTATAGGGTAGGTCTAGCAGTCAATAACTAATGACTGCAACGAATGAATCGACGACCAAACCCATTTACAGACCGAAACTGAGATCGCGCCCGCACAGTGGATTAATTCCAAACTGCGAGCGCCATCTCAGTGCCGGAAGCCCAACCAAAGCAATACCCATGACCACGATCGTCAAGACCGTATATAAACAGAAAAGAAAACTGTAGGTCACAATGAGCTTATGACAAGAGGCATAAGATGTCCGGAGGACTGCTCACTGCTAAAATCCTATACAATAGGAAAGTTGGGTCGAAAATCCATCAGAAAACAACTACTTTCCTGGCTAATGCCACGACGAACATTGAATTACATCTGATGAAATTTCCGTGCAGAGTTCCTACAAGGTTCTCTCTGCAATTGCTTGGTTGCATGAACATTCCCATGCAACCAAGCAATTGCAGAGAGAACCTTGTAGGAACTCTGCACGGAAATTTCATCAGATGTAATTCAATGTTCGTCGTGGCATTAGCCAGGAAAGTAGTTGTTTTCTGATGGATTTTCGACCCAACTTTCCTATTGTATAGGATTTTAGCAGTGAGCAGTCCTCCGGACATCTTATGCCTCTTGTCATAAGCTCATTGTGACCTACAGTTTTCTTTTCTGTTTATATACGGTCTTGACGATCGTGGTCATGGGTATTGCTTTGGTTGGGCTTCCGGCACTGAGATGGCGCTCGCAGTTTGGAATTAATCCACTGTGCGGGCGCGATCTCAGTTTCGGTCTGTAAATGGGTTTGGTCGTCGATTCATTCGTTGCAGTCATTAGTTATTGACTGCTAGACCTACCCTATACTGATGAGGAGCAACACTCCGAAATCGATATATAGGTGGTCCGAATGTTTCGATGAACATTCCCATGCAACCAAGCAATTGCAGAGAGAACCTTGTAGGAACTCTGCACGGAAATTTCATCAGATGTAATTCAATGTTCGTCGTGGCATTAGCCAGGAAAGTAGTTGTTTTCTGATGGATTTTCGACCCAACTTTCCTATTGTATAGGATTTTAGCAGTGAGCAGTCCTCCGGACATCTTATGCCTCTTGTCATAAGCTCATTGTGACCTACAGTTTTCTTTTCTGTTTATATACGGTCTTGACGATCGTGGTCATGGGTATTGCTTTGGTTGGGCTTCCGGCACTGAGATGGCGCTCGCAGTTTGGAATTAATCCACTGTGCGGGCGCGATCTCAGTTTCGGTCTGTAAATGGGTTTGGTCGTCGATTCATTCGTTGCAGTCATTAGTTATTGACTGCTAGACCTACCCTATACTGATGAGGAGCAACACTCCGAAATCGATATATAGGTGGTCCGAATGTTTCGATGAACATTCCCATGCAACCAAGCAATTGCAGAGAGAACCTTGTAGGAACTCTGCACGGAAATTTCATCAGATGTAATTCAATGTTCGTCGTGGCATTAGCCAGGAAAGTAGTTGTTTTCTGATGGATTTTCGACCCAACTTTCCTATTGTATAGGATTTTAGCAGTGAGCAGTCCTCCGGACATCTTATGCCTCTTGTCATAAGCTCATTGTGACCTACAGTTTTCTTTTCTATATGTAATTAGTCTGTATATTTTATTTTAACTACAACCCCATTACACATTACATTTGCCATTTCACTGTGAATCAACTTCGATGTATAATTCACCCGGTATAGGTATTTCTAATTAGCAGCAATTCATTTGATCCCAGTTCACCAAGTATATTTTTTATAAGCGGTCTGTTTTATTATCCTACCCCAATCTTAGATGTCAGAAAAAGTCATAAGAAATAAGTAGGTAGGTACTGATAAACTTCCCTAAATATTAAAAAACATTTTACATTTTACTTTCTCATTAGAGCAATGAACACGTCATAGCCATTGAAATAATCAGGCTGAATAAAATGCCATTTTCATACCCCAAACATACCAGAAATTATTCGATTTCGATTTGTGAAAACTCGATTTCCAAAAGGCGTTTGAATTTCGCATGATTTCAGACTGTACCTACTTTCTGATATATTTTAACAAAAATTATAATTTTATAAGCGAGAATTTTTAATGTTAATGAACTGAATAACCGTACACCTCCAGACATTATGTCGCCACGTTAGATTCAGTTTCATTTCCGATCTCTCTGTCATGTATATTTGCAATAATAATTATTTGTGAAAATTGATAATCCAGAATTGCATTTTTTACAGTGCGCTGTAAAAAATGCAATTCTAGGCATTTTTCTTCAACAAATTATTTTAGTTTTTGTGCCTCAAAGAGCAATAACATAGACAACGCTTTCACCAATTCTAAAATTTCATTGTGGTACACCCCAAGGACCAGTTCTTGGGACATTTTTATATATAATAAATTATTTCGATGAGGTAAGCCTCAATTACCAGTTCTCTGGGCATTTTTATATTACAAGTTATTCCAATGTAGTGTACTTTAAGGACCAGTTCTCTGGGCATTTTTCTATTACAAGTTATTTCAGTTTTTGTGCCTCAAGGAACAATAATCACATAGACAGAGACTTTAATATTTTCCAAATGACAATGTGCTATTCGTCAAGGACCAGTTTGTTGGGCATTTCATATATTTAATAAATAATTTTAATTTGGTAAGCCACAAGGACCAGTTTTCTAGGCATTTTTCTTTTACAAATTATTTCAGTTTTCGTGCCTCAAAGAAAAACCACATAGACAATTCTTCCACCATTTTTCAAATTTCGTTGTGGTACAACTGAAGGACCAGTTCTTGGAGCATTTTTTATATATAATAAATTATTTCGATGAGGTAATCCTCAAGGGCCAGTTCTCTGGGCATTTTTCTATTACAAGCTATTCTAATGTAATGTACTTCAAGGTCCAGTTCTCTGGATATTTTCCTATTACAAGTTATTTCAGTTTTTGTGCCTCAAGGAACAATCACATAGACAGAGACTTTAACATTTTCCAAATTACAATGTGCTATTCCTCAAGGACCTGTTCGTTGGGCATTTTATAGATTGTTGTTTTTGTTATTGTTATATATATTTATAATAAATTATTTTAATGTGGTAAGCCTCAGGGTCCAGTTTCTTAGGCATTTTCCTTTTACAAATTATTTCAGTTTTCGTGCCTCAAAGAACAATCACATAGACCACCATTTTTCAAACTTTGTTGTGGTATACCTCAAGAACCAGTTCTTGGAGCGTTTTTTATATATAATAAATTATTTCGATGAGGTAAGTCTCAAGGACCAGTTCTCTGGGTATTTTTCTATTACAAGCTATTCTAATGTAATGTACTTCAAGGACCAGTTCTCCGGACATTTTTCTATTACAAGTTATTTCAGTTTTTGTGCCTCAAGGAACAATCACATAGACAGAGTCTTCAACATTCTCCAAATTACCATTTTATATATATATATAATGAATTATTTTAATGTAGTAAGCCTCAAGGACCAGTTTTATAGGCATTTTTATTGTACAAATCATTTAAGTTTTCGTGCCTCCACCATTTTTCAAATTTCGTTGTGGTACACCTCAAAGACCAGTTCTTGGGGTATTTTTTATATATAATGAATAATTTCAATTAGGTTAGCCTCAAGGACCAGTTCTCTGGGCATTTTTTTATTACAATGTGGTGTGATTCAAGGACCAATTCTCTGGCCATTTTTGTTTATATCGTAAATAATTTCAATGTGGTAAGCCTCTATGACCAGGAGTTTGTGCATTTTCCATTATAATAAGTGATTTAAGTTTTTGTGCCTCGAGGAACGACAACTTAGACGAAGACTTTAGCATTTTTCAATTTAATTGCCATAATAAGGTCCGTGCAATGTGTTAGAAGGAAAGTTTTTGAGTGAGATTTTACCAGATGAATAACTTCAAAAAGCTGAAGTATATTATCAAGTTGACTTGGAATATTTTCAAGTGAACTGAATGTCATTGCTTATGAGTGGAAATGAGCCCGAAGCGAGATTTCATGGGTGGGAGATTCATCGGTTTCAATTAAACAAGGCTCGTACTATGCTTGAGTAAGCAAGTTTGTGGGAAATACTTCACCAACGAGATGAATTACTCCAAAAGGCTGAAGACAATGTCGATTTGACTTAAAAGAATACTTATTGGAGTAGTAGGACGATATTATATTTCACACATTTCCGGTTACAAATTCATCTAGACGGGGAAATCCTAGATGGGTTCAATGTTCTATTTGAAGGTTGATGAATGCACGTGTCGCATATCATATTACTTGAAATTCGTTGACGCCATAATTCTGGTAGCAGAAAGGTCAGAAAAAGTCAATACGGGTTGTTATCTGCGAAGAAATGAGTTGTGGCTATTCATCGTCATATGTGGCTATCCGTGACTATCTGTGGCTTTCTGTGGTTAGTAGTGGCTAGCTGTGAAGATCTGAGGTTATCATTGGTTATCTGTGGCTTTCTGTGTGTAGCAGTGGCCAGCAGAACTGAGTTGTGGCTATTCATCGCTAACTGTGGCTTTCTGTTGTAGCAGTGGCTAGCTGTGGGGATCTGAGGTTATCCGTGGTTATTTGAGGCTGCCTGTGGCGCTCTATGACCACCTGCGACTAGAACACAGAAACACATGAACACCAACAAATACACGAAGTCACAGACACTCGAACACACTAACACTCGATCACGCTAAAACAAGAACAAGCACGAACACACAGACAGTTGAACACACGAAGAAACAAGGACACAAGAACACGCGAACAAACGAACAAACAAATACACACAAACATACGAACACGCGAACAAACAGCTGTATGTGTATGTGTATCTGAGGTTTGAACACATAAACACATGGTCACTAACAAATACACGAACTCACATACACTCGAACACGCGAACTCACGAAAAAATACGAACACACGAACAAACACGAACATACAGACAGTCGAACACAAGAACACATCAACATACGTTCTAACACCTACACACACAAAACTTATGAACATGCTAACTCGCGAACAAACACATACACACGCACACACCAACATGCGAACAGGAAAACACACGAACAAACACGGACACACGGACAGTAGAACACACGAACACCTGAACACGCGAACATACGAACAAACAAATACGAACACTCGAACACCTGAAGACGCGAACACACGAACAAGCACGAACACACAGACAGTTGAACACACGTAGAAACAAGAACACAAGAACAAGCGAACAAACGAACAAACAGCCACACAAACAAACATAAGAACACGCGATCAAACATCTGTTTGTGGCGCTCTATGTGTATCTGAGGTTTGAACACAAGAACACATGATCACAAACAAATACACGAACCCACTGACATCCGAACACGTGAACTCACGAATTGAACCCGTTTCAAGTTCCTCGTACTTGTCGAGACTTGTCTGTAACGTGACGTCAGCAAATTCCAGGTAATTTGATATCTGACACGACTATTCATCAACCTTGAAATAGGTCATTCAACCCGTATTGAATTTTGCTGACCTCTTTGTAACCGAAACCATGGTGTCAGCAAATCACAGGTACTCTGATGTCTGACACGTGCACTTCATGATATGGAAAGAGGTCATTGGACCCATTTTGGATTTCTCCTACTTGTCGAAACTTGACTATAACCGGAAACGTGGCGTCAGAAAATTTCAGGTAATCTGATACCTGACACGTGCACTGTAACCAGAACTGTTGCGTCAGCAAATCCCAAGTAGTTTGAAATCTGACCCGTGCATATCATGAACTTGCACTTCATGACCTTGAAAGAGGCCAATGAACCCGTTATAAGTTTCTCTACTTGTTGGGACTTGTCTGTAATGTGACGTCAACAAATTCCAGGTAATCTGATATCTGACACGTGCACTTATTGAAATAGGTCATTGAACCCATCTCAGATTTCTCTTACTTGTCGAGACTTGTCTGTAACGTGGCGTCAGGAAATTCCAGGTAATTTAATGCCTAACACGTGCACTTATTGAAATAGGTCATTGAACCCGTATCAAATTTTGTTCACCGGAGCTATGACGTCATCAAATTCCAGGTAATCTGATACCCAACACGTGCACTTATCGAAATAGGTCTTGAACCCATCTCAGGTTTCTCGTACCTGTCGAAACTTGTCTGTAACGTTGCGTCAGAGAATTCCAGGTAATTTGATATCTGACACGTGCACTCATTGAAATAGGTCATTGAACCCGTATCAAATTTTGCCTACCGGAACTATGGCGTCAGCGAATTCCAAGTAAGTAATTTGATATCCAACACGTGCACTTATTGAAATATGTCATTGAACCCATCTCAAATTTCGCCTACCGGAAATATGCATCAGCAAATTCAAAGTAATTTGATATCCTACACGTACACTTATTGAAATAGGTCATTGAACCCGTATCAAATTTCGTTGACCGGATGTTATCAAATGTAATCTGATACCTGACACGTGCACTTATTGAATTAGGTCATTGAACCCATCTCGGATTTCTCCTACTTGTCGGGACTGGTCTGTAACGTGACGTCAGCAAATTCCAAGTTATTTGATATCCAACACGTGTACTTATTGGAATAGGTCATTGAACCGACACCCAAGTAGTATCAAGTAGTATCAAGTAGTATCAACTCAGTGGTAATTTCAGTGGTACAAAGTGGTCTTTAAAATTCTCTTTTTGCCCTGTACGAACTGCATAAAGTGCACTATATGTGATTGTGATCAGTTTCCAAGTGTAAGGGATAGTTACTGTGAATAATCATTGCAAAGTACAAATCAGTTGCAAATTAGAACCTGACAATTTCAACAAAAAGTGGATAGTTGATCAAAATTCCTTATCAACAAGCAAAAAGTTATTTCGGCAGCAAAACCTGTCTATGTTAAGCACTTTTAATACCAGTGAAGTACATTTCAAAGGGGTTATCTAAAACATTCTTTAAACAATGACTAATTTTGAATGCTGTAAAACAAGGTCCTTCCCTAATTCGTACTATATCTGCATTAAATGCTTCAAAGTCTATCATTGGAGCTGTGCCCAAAAGGACAAAAACAGTTTCAACTTTTTGAAAGACTTCCAAATAAATTGTTGCGATCAGACTCAGTCTCATGATGAGAAAAGTATCTTGGAACAAACTCTCAGCGATTTAGAAGAGAGCAACATTATGAAAGATGCGCATATCGAAAAAATACTCAAAAAAAATGAAATGTTTTTGAAAGAAGTAACTCAAAGAGAGGAGGAACTTAACGAAACTATAAGACAGCAAGACGAATTGATCAATAAAGCTAATAATCATATTCATTCGTTAAAGAGTTTACAGGAGAAAACTCGCAAAAGCATGGAAACAAGGTTCACCCAGACAGATAGGAACCTGAAAACTGTTTCAACTCAGTCAACCGTCAGTGTCCAAGAAACACCAGTGCAAACTGAATTCATAAACGATATGTATAAGAGTAATGCAAACAGTGATGAAAGCACGAACAAAGAAGAGCAGACAACTACAAGAAGTATCCCTAAAGCCATTCCTAAAATGAACCATAGGCAGTACAGCCCAATCCCAAAAATCCTCATATTATGTGACGAACTAGGATATGGACTAGGAAAAGCTATATCCAAAATCTTCGGGAACAAGTTTACCGTAGAGACAATCGTCAAGCCAGGCGCACATTTAGTGAATGTGATTGAAGATTTGGAAAAACTGTCAACAAACTTTGGACTTGATGACCACATAATAATTCTTGGAGGCTCTAACGATTTCAAGGCAAAGAAATACCCGTCGTTTAGGGAACTCAATAGCTTGATTAAAAATTGTAGTCATACGAATATTTTATTATCATCTGTACCTTATGGTAAGCATGCTTTAGTCAATGATTTCTTTTACAAGTATAATACCAGGCTGAACGAGTACGCGTCAAAGTTAAACCATTTCTCTGAAGGTGAAATTTCTTATTTCGAAATGAACTGTATGGAAGGAAAGATATTGGGCAGAAATGAAATGGTAAAAAAATTATATGAGCTTGTAAACAAAAAGAAACAAGGAAAAACTTTGAAATTCGCCTCTGTTATGACGGAGACCACCGAGTGTTTTTTAGACTCAAACAGTATGACTCCGAAAAATATCTAGTTATCGATACAACTTCGAGTCCTAATGATCTTTACGAAAAATCTAGACCCAATAGTTCAAACGTAAACTATAATAATGCTACTCAACAATCTAATTATAACTCTCTCACCCTAGTCTTATTAAACATTCAGTCCTTGCGTAATAAAACTGATGAATTTTATATATTTTTAAGTACCATAAATTTCCCAAAAATACTCTTGCTTACGGAACACTGGTGTAATAAGCTTGAACCCATTTGCATTCCTGGCTACACAGTAATAACTAGATATTCTAGAAATATCTCAAACCATGGGGGAACTGCAATATTGATTGAAAACTCAGTACTTAATGACTTAACATTCATTCAAATTGACAAGTTCCATAAACTGGTGGAAGATAAAATTTTTGAATTATCTGTATGCTACTGCAAAAAAATAAATTTATATATTATATGTATTTATCGCTCACCGTCTGCCGACACTGAAATATTTATTAAGAATCTCAACTCTTTGTTATCAGAACTATCAATCAACTCATCTATTATACTGGCTGGTGATTTTAACATAAATCATAATAATGACGAATCAGCCGAGACCGACTCGCTCAATAACCTGCTCTTATCTTTTGACTTAAGCATGCACGTCGACGCAGATACTCGGATCTCCCAATTTTCTAACAGTTGTATTGATTATATATGTAGTAACCTTGATGAGCGGAAAGTGTCATGTTCAGTAATCCCATCAGGTTTATCTGATCATGAAGCAGTTACTTGTACGGTTCATCTAGAACCAGTAATTGAACGAACTAAATGTAGGTTTGGGAGACTCTACAGCAGAGCAAATTATAATAGGTTCTATCACAATTGTCTGAAGATTAACTGGGAAGGAATTCTTTTCCAACATGCACCATTCGTAATATTTCATAATGAATTATTAAAAGTATTTGACAAATCTTTTCCAATTCAAAAAATAAAAAATAAACCAAAAAAGCCTTGGATTACAACAGGGTTGAAAACTTCCTCGAAAAACTTACGTTCGCTTCATAGCATTCGGAAATTTACTGACAACCAAAGCTTTCATAACTACTTCGCCGATTATCGTAGAATTTTTAGGTCGACAATCAAGAGAGCAAAGGAAATTCATTATGACAATAAAATTGATAAATAAAGTAATAAGATAAAAGAAACTTGGTCTGTCATTAGTGATATTACTGGAAAATCTAAAAAAAAATATTTTGACTTATCACTTAGCCCCAATAAAATAAATGAATACTATTGCAATATTGCACAAAGCCTAAGCGAGAGGATAGTAACTCCATATGACCCCCTCACAAATCTGACTGATAAGAGAATTGAGGAAACCCTAATTTTATAACACTGCAGAATATAAAGAATAAAAACGCATCCGGTTACGACGGTATATCAATAAGAGTCATGCAAAACCTGCCAGTTAATGCACTTGAATTATTAGTAACACTCATTAACACTTCTTTCCATGAAGGAAAATTTCCTTGTTTCCTAAAAACCTCTGTTGTTATTCCCATTCCAAAAGGGGGGAATGTGGACGATCCCTCAAATCTTCGCCCAATCTCTCTCATCCCAGCAATGGCCAAAGTCATAGAGAAACTGGTGAAATTACGACTAACTAATTTCCTGGAACGTCACAAAATTCTTAGTAAAAATCAATTTGGTTTTCAACACAAAACTAACACGCATGATGCAATATTTTCCTTCATGTATAACATTTACAGTAAGTTAAATTCTGGTAATGTGGCCGCAGCAGTTTTTTGTGATCTGTCGAAGGCGTTTGACTGTGTCAACCATAAGATTCTGCTAGGCAAACTCTACCATTATGGCCTCAGAGGAATCACACACAAATGGTTTGTATCATACCTTTCAGGTAGAAATCAGATGGTGAGAACAACAGAACTCTCAAGCAGAAAGGAAATTATGTCAGGAGTGCCTCAAGGATCAGTCCTAGGTCCCATATTATTTTTACTATATGTCAATGACCTTACAAATTTAAGCATCTCTGGACATTTCACCCTATTTGCGGATGACACAACAATATTATGGAATAGCAAAACTACGATTGAATTACATAACACCATAACAGGTGATATGAAAAAAATTAAGGATTGGTGCAACGCAAATCTATTAACACTCAACACAACAAAAACAAACGTAATATCATTCAAATGTAGTCTTGATGACCTCCTGTTTAATGATAACACAACCATTGAAAATAAGGCTACTACAAAATTTTTGGGGTTCTACATAGACAATAAACTGAAATTTGACTCGCATATAAAACAACTAAAAAGTAAAATCTCCTCGGGCTGCTATGCAGTGAGAGTAACCTCAATAAATTTGGGAATAAAAACTGCCATGACGGTCTATTATGCTCTCATACAATCTCATTTACGATATGGAATTCCATTCTGGGGAGCATGCAACTCAACAGCACTGCAGACTGTTTTAGTCCTGCAGAAACGGGCTATCAGATATTTATGTAAGCTGAAACCTCGTGAGTCATGCAAACTCAAATTTGCCGAAGAAAGAATTCTGACAGTAATATCATTGTTTATTTTGGAATCAGTATGCCTCATAAACAAAAATATATCCATGTTTCAAGCTCCCACCAATCCATACGACACACGTAATAATGGGTTAAAATTACCACTTCCCACAACAAACCTAATTAGGGATTCCATCTATTATAATGGGGTCAAGATGTATAATCACTTGCCTCAACATATCAAGATGGTTAACAGGAATATAAAAAACTTCAGGAAAATAGTTAACACATTTTTAGCAGATAGGCCCTATTATAATTTGCAAGAGTACTTCAATGACAGATTTACATGAGCTATACGAGTAACTACTGGTAAGAGTGTAATTATGTTTATTACTTGTCTACTTCTATGACTAAATTTATTTATTTTAAGATTATTTGACAATTTATTAAAGATAAAGCTCATTTATTTTCATGTTACTTCATGTTACTTCGTTTTTTGTATAACTTAATTATTTTAAATTGTGACTGTTTATAATATGTTTTTATGTTATATACGTTTTATTTACATGTTTTATGACTACGATTGATTACTAACTCGATTGTGACTCTATATACACTTTATTCTTGGTTACATTGTTATATATATATCTACCTTCGCTTTGTCAACAAAAATTATTTTTTCCGACAATAAAGCATATTTTGATTGATTGATTGATTGAACCCATCTCAGATTTCTCCTACCGGAAATATGCATCAGCAAATTCAAAGTAATTTGATATCCGACACGTACACTTATTGAAATAGGTCATTGAACCCGTATCAAATTTCGTTGACCGGATGTTACCAAATGTAATCTGATACCTGACACGTGCACTTTCTGCTGACGTATACCTCCCATTGCTCTCTCATGGGTTTTGACCTTGAATCCAAAAGCTCTCTCATCGGTTTTGACCTTGATTCCAAAAGCTCTCTCATATTTACTCTACTTCAATGTTATGGTAATGTTATGGCAGAACATTTGGATAAGTTCAAAAAGAGACTATTACTTTCGCAATATTCAGAAAGTCTGACAGGGTCACTTTGAATTTTCAAGCAGTCGTCGAAATCTTTTACCGGGGATAATATTTTCAAGTCATCAGCATATAGTAGTATTCGACAATGTTTGAAACAGTTCTTTATTTCATTTATATAGATGATAAAAAATATTGTACCAAGGTGGCCACCCTGCGGGACACTGGAAACTGCTTTGAAGGTATGCGAATTGAATCCATTCACTGACACCATCATCTCCCTATTATATACAAATATTTATTCGGTAAACTTTGTTTAAGGTAACAAATCGAATCTAAAATCAAAATTTTGTGCACCGATTTTGATGAATTTTCGGTCGTTAGATCCGTCTTGATACCGCAAGTAACACTTATTATATTAAAATTATAAAAATTGAAATATCGGATTTTTTGCGCCAAATTAGCAGTTTTGATACAACATAACAATTGTGTACCGAAAAGCTGAAAATAAAGAAATGTAAATAAATAAACTAAAAAACCCGACTGTGGTTTAATATAAAATTCAAAAAAGAAGTAATTTCTTTTCAAATCAAATAAAACCTGTAAGCAGCCAGGACCCATTTATCTAAAAGAATCTATAGAAATAGAATGGGTCTCGGCTACTTCCAATTTTTCTTCATGAAAAGATTATTATATTACTTGTTTTTGCATTTTAGTTTAAACCGCAGTCGGATTTTTTAGTTTCTTTAATTAATTTTTCATATTGATTAGCTCTATTAAATGTATTGATTCAAATGAAAAAGAATGTTGTTATATTTTTGGTGGATTTATTATCTATTGTATGTGGCACTAAATGATCTAGTGTGGTGAAGCACTCAATTCACTTCGAACGCTATAAACACTTTTTTCTACGACAGTGCGTAAAATGAGCTTTCACGCACTGCTGACAGTGCGTAAAGTAATACTTTTTCGCACAAGTGCTTAAAAAAATAACCTTTGCGTAAAATCATCAACTGTGCGTAAAGTAATTTTTTATACATTGTTCATACATTTATGCATTTTTGAAAAATACAGTATTTTGCGACAAATATAACTCAGAAGTCTTCATTTGATAATACGGTGACAATTCACATCATTAAACATTCAAATAATTAATGATATTGTCGCGACTAGGGCTACTAGGGTAGCATCCTGAGCCGTATAAGGGGTTGCTTCCCTTATACAAAATGCGACTTGGGGTGTAGCTACAGATGGTAGCTATTAAAACTCAAGGGGTAGCAAAGGAATATAAACATTTATTATAGAACAACAGGGATACTGGGGAAAGTTATATACACAATTAAAATAGGGGACATTCAATAATAAAATATGGGATACAAATAAAACTCTTACCTAAACCTATCACTTAACTAATACTTACAGCTAAGGCCAAAAGGGCCTAGCCTATAAGGCTGACTGAGCGCTAGGGCTCTCTCCTCTATGGGAGTCTATTACTAACTATTTCCTCAATCTATTCCTTTTGTATTTATATAAGGAAATATGTTTTGTTCATTCGGGCAACGATTTTAGCTCGTCACGCGACTTCGCTAATTTCAATGTCGGTCACATATGACAATGAACTTCTATATCGTGGACGAATTAATAAACAATAAGATGAATGGATCAATGCACTAAAATAATTCAAATTCAACATTTACGACATATGCCCACCTTCTAAGAAAGCTGGACCCCAGCTTTAAAATACAAACACGACCCTACGAAACCTTTATACAAAGCAAGTGCCCTATTCTAATAATACTGAAATAATTACAAAAAATATATTTTTCTGGATCCTATTACGTGGTACACACACCGCGACGGAATCTGGTCCTGTTGATACCATACGTTTCTTCAGCTCTGGCATTTCTACAGTATTCCGTATACGGTAACACAGCTCGAAACGGAAAGGGACTGTATCGTTTGGCACCCTGGGTACTGGCTGTCGACAAATATTCATTGGTGGGACTGGCAGCTATGGTAGGCGTTACCAGCGCTTCCACATTCTGGGACTGCAAGTATTCGGAATTACAGCATCTGGAACATCCTTCGGGGCAGTTTCAGGAACAGCAACGGCAATTATCTGGTTTCTCTTCTGGGTACCATTAAGTCGGCTTGGGAGTTCTCGACCTGGATAATCTTCTAGAATCCTTGACAAACTCACGTTTCTCCATCCTCCATTTATGTCTTCAGGAGCTCCACTCCTTTGTACAGCCTCTCTATCCTCATTTGCTGCCGATCTTTGATACCATCTAACCTGTGTTTCTTGCGTTTGGGAGCTTTTATTTTTGATTCTTTCTGGGATCCTCTCCGGACTCACGTTTAGCATCCTCATTCCACTTTTTGGGAAGGAAACATCTGGATTACTCAGTTCGTCCAGTTTTCCAACCCTTTTTGAACCATATTGAATATCGCAGCTTCTCGCTTTCAGTTATTGCCAGCCATGTTGAGTGTCCAAATTCTATTCTCGAAATGCCAGACTGGGTACTCAGTTGTCCTGATCTCTTCTCTCCAGGATTGTGTGTGTACCATAACCGAGAAACGAAACAAGATACAAATAAGTACATAATTATATCAGAAAACAATCAAGAAATAAACGATTACAACTATTACTATTTCTCTTTTTTTTTTCTTAATTATATTTATTACGATTAGTTTTTTTCCTATGAGTAATAGAAAAATTCAACAGGTTAATCCTCAATCATTCTACTCAAAACAAATTTCCATATAAATAATCATTATTTTGCATTAAATGGATATCTAATTAATAGTTTTCAGAGTTTTTTTTTCGAATAACCAACAAGTTTTTCGAATTCGAAGCGAAGTAAACCGATAAAATCAGCTGAATATTATATTGAATTTGAGGACATGAAACGTTAAATTGCAAAAGTATTCGACTCCGGATGGATAATTGTTGAACAAATTAGGTGTTTTCATAACATGAGTGTTTGTTATGATTCATTCATATTCATTCAATATTTTCAGTATTGCATTTTTCGATAACATTCCGAATGTATTTATACAAGAAACCGACAATGGGAGATTTGAGTAATTCAACAAAAAAAAAATAATATCATTCGAGAAAATCGAGATGCCCAAATTATAATTTATCAATTTGGGAATGTTAATCAAAACCGTTTTATTTCTTACGCTGAAATCAACTGAATGTTGTATTGAATTTGAGGACAGAAAACGTTACATTGCAAAAGTATTGACTTCGGCTGGATAATTGGTAAACAAATTAGGTGTTTTCAAAACACGATTTTTTGTTATCATTCATTTCACTATTTACTATTGCAAACTTATGTTTGATTTCAGATATTTACGCTACTTGATTTCATATGATTCAGAAAAAATATCATTCGAGGTAATGGGGATGGCCAAATTACAATTTATCAATTTGTGAATGTTAGATATCAGTTCACGCCTCCTGATCACCATCTTGAGTGTAACACTGCTATGCCATCAATTTGGTTAGGACAGTCATACAAATCGTCAATCACATTATATGACAAATTTCAAATTAGCAATTTAGACCTCTTGATCACCTTTATGACACACATAATTTTCATCTATTCAATGTTCTGTTTTGCAGTTCAAGTACATACTTTAAATTTCGTATTCACACTCTTTACAATTCCTCATGACTCATTCACACAAAACTTTTCTCCGAGAAACTGTATCACTCATACATCGACATCTCACATTATCGCAATTCACCTATTTTCTCGGCAACACATCGAGAAAAAACCAACATCATTCACCAATGATTTTCTTGGAAACCCATCAAGAGCGTGTATATCACTATATACCATTTACCAAAAAATCTCAAAACTCTTGGCAACACTTCAAGATAGACGCTCAATCCCACTTTGAGGATTTTCTCCCACGTCACTCCTGCAAACTCCTTTACAACAGCCTTTTCCGGCCGTCATTCAATTCTTCTATAACTCCGTTATAGACATAGGTAACCTATTACCCTATAAATATTCTCATATCACGATATTCCATTAAAAAGTCGATCATACAACAATTGCACCAGATATTTCGAAGACGTCATGAGCATAATTCCAAGAGCATGCAAAGCAGAACATATTTTTTCAAAAAAAAATCAAAAACATCATATGTCGTTTACAAGTGAAGCAATTCAAAATTCAATTCAAAAATATGACCCTAATCTTGTCAAAAAGAATTCTTCACATTGAGTGTTTCAAAAATACCTTCAACCCTTTCACTTATCACCATCATGCACAACAATTGGGGCCAACTCCTCATCCTCAAAACTTTCAAGGAAGACTCAAAAAAATTCCAGGCAAATATATAGCTTCCATATTTCATTCTTACTCCACATTTCCCAACATGCCCCTTTCATTCGGGCATTCATCTACATTTTTCTCCACAGTTTTTTCAATACAACTCGCATTTTTACACAGTGACATATATTTCTCATGAAGGTATTTTTGACATCAATATTCGCACATTTATTCATACTTTCGACATTACTTTCTCATATTCATTCAAACAATCATCTCGCCTATCTTTTTTGTATTCTTTCATTCACATTATTTAGTTTTCTTATACTTCCAAAATTTTTCATAGCCGTAGTGTTTTTCTCCTTTCCTTCATGCTGTCGTTGACGGTTCATGCTATATAAAAAAATCATTATCTATTAAAAACAACAAAATAATCATTTCCCTTTGTACCAAAGATGAACAGTTTTCATTTATATCCTTCTCCTGGATATATGTTCAAGGTTTGGTCCAACATTACTCTGAACTCTGTATAAAAATCCCATTAGAGTAAAAATTATTAAAAATATTGGAAACCTTCTGTTAAATGCTAATACACGAAACTACCGAACATCAACAGTATACCTGAGTCGGAACAAACTCAGATAAACTCATTTTGATTTTTTCGGAATTGTATACATTTTCCTCAGTTCGGTATGAAATTCCTGTAGCAGGAAAATTTCATAAAAGTAGCAAAATTTTGCTCATTTCTATAACAGTCTAACTAAAATTAGGCCTAATTCAAATTCGTTTTGAATATTTCTACCAAATATTCACGAAAATAGCTAGTGAACTTCTATACTGTTAGTAATACACTATTGGGAAAAAAATTTTTGCTCTATAAAAAAAAATTTTACTCAAAATTTACTAATTCCTATGTACACATTTATATTTTCCTGGCTGAGAGGAAGATACCGTGAAACATCTAATACACAATACTGAATAGGGTTAATTAGGACGAATCAACCTCCAGGACGAGCAAAGCCCATTCACCATAGTGCTTAGGCTATGGTTGGTGTGAAACGGGGCAGAATGGGGTTAATTATGGAGAATTAACCCTCCGGGACGAGCAAGGCGTCTCCACCATAGTCCTGGACTATGGGTGGAGTAATTATGGGGGTGGAAGGGGTTAATTATGAAGAATCAACCCCCGGGACGAGCACTGCGCCTCCACCATAGGTCTTGGACTATGGCTGGAGTGAAAAGGGACGGGGCGGGGTTAATTATGAGGAATCAACCCCCAGGACTGCCCGGCGCCTCCACCATATGTCGCGAATAGGGCTACTAGGGTAGCATCCTGAGCCGTATAAGGGGTTGCTTCCCTTATACAAAATGCGACTTGGGGTGTAGCTACAGATGGTACCTATTAAAACTCAAGGGGTAGCAAAGGAATATAAACATTTATTATAGAACAACAGGGATACTGGGGAAAGTTATATACACAATTAAAATAAGGGACATTCAATAATAAAATATGGGATACAAATAAAACTCTTACCAAAACCTATCACTTAACTAATACTTACAGCAAAGGCCAAAAGGGCCTAGCCTATAAGGCTGACTGAGCGCTAGGGCTCTCTCCTCTATGGGAGTCTATTACTAACTATTTCCTCAATCTATTCCTTTTGTATTTATATAAGGAAATATGTTTTGTTCATTCGGTCAACGATTTTAGCTCGTCACGCGACTTCGCTAATTTCAATGTCGGTCACATATGACAATGAACTTCTATATCGTGGACGAATTAATAAACAATAAGATGAATGGATCAATGCACTAAAATAATTCAAATTCAACATTTACGACAATATAATTGCTGCAATTTGGCAACTGTCTAAGAAAAAACTTTGTGTGAAACACTTTCGTAAAAGGGCTTTCTTGTACTCTCGTGTTTGTTGTACTCGGCTGCGCCTCATTCAACAAACTTCACGCTCATTAAAAAAAGTCCTACTTTTCGAACTTGTATCATAAATAGCTATTAACTACATTTATGTCAAGACTGAGCCGTCGAACCTAGAATGTGCATAATATAAGGACGCAATCAGTAGTTCTTGGGGGTGGGGATGCTAATGATTGCGTTTTATATTTTCAACAACATTCATAGATCCATAGCTGAGAAAGGGCTTAGTGCTCAGTGCTCCCGATCACCGCAGTGCTTGGGAGCACTTTTCGGGAATACTAAGCACTAAGCCTTTTCGTAAAATGTTCGAAGCACTAAGCACTGAATCCAAAAAGTGCTCGGGAGCACAGTGCTTACGAGCACTAAAATGCTTTGAGCACTTTCACGAGCACTGAGCACAGTGCTTTGGGACAGCTCTGGGCTGTTGGTATTTGAAATTGAAGAATGTTTCTATTGTTGTAATGTCCTTTATTTTTTTTTTATAATTTTTGTGTCTTGGTTACATACGTATCTATGTACAGTTGGAGAAAATAAAAGTAAAACAAGAACTTTGTTAAATTTTTATTACTTCAAATCTCTAAAAACCATCAGTTTCGAATGATTGATTCTCAGCACGTTATCGACCGGGTGAGATCTGAGCGGTGTCACTGGTATATGTGCCTCCAGCACCACGTGAGATCATATGGTGTCACAACATATTTTTAGTATTTACAGCTGTTGACCTCCGAAGAATACACTGCACAGTGTTGAAAGGATATAATGTGTTGAGAAGCTGTCTGAAGGACTAGATAAGGTTAGCAGGTTGGAGATTTTAGTCATGAGTTTTCTACCGAAATATTTCTTCAAATGCCGGTCCCGGGTGCTCCATGCATGATTTTGACGCCGGTTGTTAACGTGTGGAATTATTTACCGTTTTTTATCATTTCGACTTTAATTTATGTAAATTATCATTACATTTTTCCTCATGTCTACCAATATGAAGCATCTTTGGGTATTACTTAGGATTCTTTTTTCTTCATCTTCCTCCAGGTAAATTTTCATCAATTGTTTTAATGCAATTTCACCTACATAACATTTATGAGCAGTAAATAAAATAGTTACAATCATACACATTCACCTTCGAAAAAACAGTATATAAGTGATCCTTTTTTTTGAAAGAATACTGTATTGGCTGATAGCTCTGGAAGTACCCCAAACCTTTGCCTTTACCTAGACTATACCATAATATACACTATAATTGAAAACTATAGTTTGCAACGCGGCTTCTCTATAAAGATCAAAGCAAGACAACATGGACATAATCAGACAGTTGAAGCAAGAGACTAATGATCATTTACCAAAATGAAATAACAGTTTTTTGATAACAAAATCTGGTCGATAGTTAAGCTATCCTTCAGAGATATGCTCAGGTTTTCAAGTCTAGTTTTTTATTTCAAATATTTTTTTCGATGTTGAACACCCTTTTTTATAGTGGATTGTCTTGCCTGTTCATGAAGACGGGTGCATTCCTTCACTTTGTTTACTTTTCAATCTTGTCAATTTAGATAAGAAATGAATGAACATATTTCCAAGATGTTCAGTTTCACTTACTTCTCACAACACTACAAATTTTTTAAAGTTTTGACAAAGTCGAACAGAGGGTTGAACCATTGTTTTTAGAGAATACAGGGCAATAGAGTATTTGAGGGTTGATGTTTATTTTACTAGAGGGCAATTATTGTAATCGATCTGCGCTTCAACTAATTCCACCTTCAAGTCGTTTCCTAACACTGTGCCTACTTCACTCAGTTTGATTACTTCGAAGGAACTATACGAGGATGTATTGATATCTAGTTAGACTAGACCAGTTCCCTACATAAACAAAATATTGCGTTACCATAGCAACGAATAATAACTTATAAGAAGTTTCGGTGTAAAGTTTGACGTCAAAAATGTAAACTAGAGTTACGCGATAAATTAAAAAAAAAATATGTCCACCGAAATAGTGCAAATCAAGCCATCATCAAGTACCTGTATTTAAAAGTGTTGAGAGGTAAGCAGATTCACGAAGATATGCTAATACCCTTGGTGATCAATGCCAGTTTCTGTGTCAGTCCCCGAAAATACCGATGCAGTTCATAATAATGATAATAATATAATATTGATCGACTTTATTCGTTCACAAGAAATGTAACATAAATTACAGAAATTAATCAATACATACATCCAAAATCATAACGAACGAATGAGGCGAAGTTTAGCTTAAGCTATTCTTCCTCTTAACCTCATGAGAAAAAAAAAGAAAAAAGTATTGAAAATAGGCGTACAGCAAACATAAGGCACTTAAGAAAGGATATTTATATAATTCGAAAGGAGAATGTCTAGTGATCAACATACAAATCTAAACTATACATTCATTGTTATGTTTTTCAACTCAATCCACACTTTTAACATTGCAAATTCAATATGTGTCTTTTAACTTTAGTTCGGAACTTCACCACCGGCAATGGTTTCATTTCATCAGGTAATTCATTGTACTGTTTTGGTGCACAGTATCTGAAGCTCTTTTGGAAAATTGCAGAACGATGTTTTGGAGTATCTAGAGTGTGACCAGCACGAATGCAGACACTATGAAGATTACGTCTGTGATTGAGAATCCTCTTTATATAGCTGGGCTCTGAAGTAACTAGTACCATGTGAGTAAACTGTAATAGGTGTAATTTTCTTCTATTGGTCATGTTGAGCCACAGAAGTTGCTTGAATTTCGCGCTTATATGATCATATTTCCTCAGATTATATATGAACCTACAGCAGGAATTCTGTGTACGTTGAATACGTGTCTTATCATTTAAATCTAGATAGTGGAATTCAGTAGCTGCCTACTACTATAAAGAATTTCCAGGACAAAATAGGATTTTTTAATAATTTTGTTCGTGTGTTTAGTGAATTTCAATTTATCATCAAATATAATTCCGACATTTCTGGCTTCTGCAACAACTTCAATTTTCCTGTCATTTATTTTCAAATTGATAGAATTTTTGGCTATAATTTGAGTTTTTCTGTTTCCAAATAAACATGACATGACATGATTTTAACATACCGTCGAATTGGGCTAGAACGGATATCTGAAGCACTGAATATTTCATACGAACGCGTTCATCATACAGTTCACGTCAATTTGGACATGAGAAAAATTGCTGCAAAATGGATCCCCAAATGTTTTAATGTTGACCGAAAGCGTGCAAGGGTAGTAGCATCGCTTTCGATCTGTGCTTGATTTGAAAACGATGTAGACTTCGTAAGCCGAGTTGTTACTATGGATCAGACTTGGGTACATTTGTACGATCCAGAAACAAAGCAACAATCAATGGAATGGCGACACTCCGGTTCTCCAAAACCTAAGAAGTTTCGTGTCCAAAAATCTGCTAGAAAAGTTCTTGCTTCAGTTTTTTGGGATTGCCATGGAGTAATCATGATTGATTTTTTGGATAAGGGTAGAACAATAACTGGAGATTACTATTCGACATTACTGACTACTCTACGGAAAAAATTAAAGAGAAAAGACGGGGAAAGCTATTAAAAGGTGTTTTGTTTTTGCAGGATAACGCCCCTGCACACAAATCTCATGTTGATGCCATGCAAAAAATTCATGATTTAGGGTTTGAATTACTAGAACACCCCCCTTATTCAACAGATTTGGCTCCGCCCGATAATCACCTCTTATCTTAGAAATGGAAAACGGCCAAGTTGGTCCTCGTCACGAAAGGGCCGAAATCAACCAACAAATGGCGCCTTCTCACGTCCAGCTGTTAGCTGTATGAAAGAATGGTACGAACGAGAATGGACCAAGTGATCGAGGAGAATGGGAATTTATCGCCCGGTCAGTAGGGATTTAGACGTGGAAAGTCTACGGTAGATGCCGTGGAACGGGTAATTCATGCATCGCAGCAGACGCAGGGCAGCCGATGGGTTGTACTGCACCTGTTCGATGTACGAAACGCGTTCAACTCCCTCGAATAGGGGGAAATAATGGGAAAAGGCGTAGCCCCGACTACCTTCTGAATGTGATGACTACCCGAGAGAGAAGAGACTGGTTGTGGAGAAGGGAGTAAAGGTGCATGTGACCGCAGGTGTACTACAGGGATCTGTCCTGTCCCACGATGGCGTACTTCTCTGCGAGTACCCGGAGGGTTGTCATCCCTTTGCGTCTGCGGATGATCTCGCCATCGTGATAGTAGCTGAGGGCTCGCGGAGCTCCATTACTGGGTGATGGTTACCTGTGACAGAGTGTTTGAGAGGATGAGAGACCACGGTCTTCAACCGGCAACGGAGAAGACAGAGGTCCTCATCATGAAGGGGCCAAGGAAGAGAGATGATGTACGGATTGTTTGTGAGGGGAAAAGGATTGTGCTCAAGAAACACGTCAAGTGTCTGGGCATAATCTTGCATGAGTTGGGGAGCATATGCGGGGGGCGACACGTAGGCCCACAGAAAGAGCAGCGGCTCTAGGGAGGCTGATGCCTAACATTGGAGGACCCAGTTCCGAGAGTAGAAGGGTCCTGCATGGTGTTGTATAATCAATCATGCTGTATGGTGCGCCGGTGTGGCATAAGATAGCGAGTGTGCCCTACTACAGGGATCTGATTCGCAGAATGGATAGGCCGTGTTTTATCCGCAATACCTGTGCGTACCGTACGTTGCCGACTGCGGCATTGTATGTCATAGCGGGTGTCATATCCACATACCTGTTAGCAGAAGAGAGAAGAAGGTTGGATGAGCGGAAAGATGGAAACGAGCGACCAAAGAAAGAAGAAAGGGCCAGGATCTTATCGGACGGGCAGAATGAATGAAAGGCACTGACGTCTACGTCGCAGTGGATAAAAGACCTCAGAGGTGAATGGCCTGTGGCCACAGGTGGATTATTTCCTCACGCAGGTGCTCATGGGTCATGGATATTTCTGTGCCTACCTGAAGAGGTTTGAAATGATAGAGGAGGATTCCTGCTCATAATCTGAAGACACGGACACTGTTACGCACACGTTGTTGAAGTGCCCTCTCTGGGTTGGCGAAAGGATGATTCTGAATGGAAGGCTGAATGGCAGGATGGATAGAGTCGAGGATTTGGTAAAGCACAAGTTGAGAAACTAAAGCGAGTGAAAGGTGGGGAGTCAGTTTAAAAGAAACGTGCTGCGGAAGAAGGAGAAACAAGTACGAGACATGAACGCTGCGTAATGAAACCGCAATCAGAATGAAGTTTATACCTTCGAAGGTAGTCCCGGGCTGATTATGAGAAACCTGGGCGGTTTTAGCCGGTAAGAGTCTGGCACTACCGAACGCGATTAACAGCTTAGCGTTTGGTGCCCATTGAGGGTTACCCACTCCGCCCAAAAAAATGTTACTCAGATATTGGTTTGTTCAAATGGTACTTCTCATTCCAGTGCATCCTTTAAAATAAAATATCTCTGAAATGGTATTTAATTCGATTAGTGGACAGAATTGTCATTAACAGTTGTGTTATACTCCACTTCGTTGAAAATATTTACTATACACTCAATTGGTTTATTATTTTGAATCATACTCCGGTAGAGTAGTTTACTGACCAAACTTCACAATTTTACACTTTATTCAAAAGTAAAGAATAACGAAATATGAAATACAAGTATAATTATATCCGGTGATCTGGCTAGCCAATTTTGTGGCCTTCTTTACCAAGCCTTGTATTCGGAAAATAAATATGCAAAAACTATCTGACACTGAATTTGAAATGGCACGGAAGCACCATCCAACTGAAACCACATCCGCTGTCTGATATTCACAGTCTTATTCTTCAGGAGTTCAAGTGAATTGTTCAGTAATAATTGTAGTTTCTCTGTCCATTTGAGAGTCTATCGCAAATGTGAGGTCCTATAACTTGTGGACATATAGTTCCTTTCCACAGACCATCTATTCCATGGACCTATAAAGTATTGCACTGGACCAAGCTGTTTACATCCTGGTTTGAAGTCGTGTTTTTCACAATCTGTAGTCGTGATATTGAGTTGGGCGTTGTCACATCGCGTGGGTAATAAGTCTTCATCATAGACAAAATTGTGTCACTATACGTATTCCATTCGATTACAATCGAAGAATGAAGAATGGTGATGGTGACATCTTCACGCAACTCAAACCTGTATTATTTACAAGTTTGAAAATCCAAACTATCGAAAAAAATCATTACTTGCGTCTTCAAATGGTTGTGAAGAAATTATTGTATCTGGACGTTTGTCAACGCTGCTGAATATCAATGTTTATGTTTTCCACAAAGTAAACTTCTGACAGTTCTGTCATGTTCTGTCATTGATTTTTTGTGGGATTATTGCTAAAATAGTGGATTTTGAACTCAATCGTGATATATAGTGGCAGTACAATAATAGTTAGAGAATCATAATGGTGCAATATTGTTGGGTTCGCAAACAATCCATGTGTTTAAACCCAAATATCAGATTCCATTCGTAAGTACCATAGGCGTTACAGTGGGTGTCAATTTTCGCCGAATAAAATGAAATTAATAAGTGAATTCAAACCTTTACATGTGGAGATAATGAAATAGATACCTCACGAAACATTTGAGTCCATTTGTTTTTTGGATGATGCATTAAAACAAAAAGGTTTCTAAAATGTCCAAGAAATGTCTATTAAAATTTTGATTTATCTTCAGGTTTCCAGCTGATGTCACAGTAAAAGCGGCTTGGTTGAAAGAGTTGGGGATGAAATGTTCATTTGAATGTGTTCCAAAGTCTGTTAGGATTTGTTCCATTTATTTCAAAGACGCCATTTGATATTAACCCAAGTGGAAGAATATTTTTGAAGAAAAGGGTTCTTCCTTCATTATATGATGAATGGTATATCCCAAAAGTTATTTCAAATAATAACAGAGATTTGTATAAAAAAAACGATATATTACATATTTTGGTTCCACTGAAATTGTTCATAACTCAAGTCCCCCAATGAAGAGGTGAGGACAAATTGAGAATAGTAAAAATTGTTTACTCAAATTTTGCAACACAAATTTCGCAACTCAATTTTCATTCACTTCAGGTTGTTTGGCTTTGAAATACTGACGATCTGACAGAAAATATTATTTAGGTCAATTTCATATTTTCTGCTTTGAAAAACAGAACAGAGTCCCGTGATTTTTCGAAAGAAAAAGTGAGGTATTAGTTGGTAGCAGTATCAAATCTATCTAATCTATCTAATATATTTAAAAGCAATTCTTGTATGTTGATATATTTATTTTGGCTATCTCGGAAACAGCTTCAAAGATTTGGATCAAAATTTTTATTCAGATAAGGTTTTAGTTCTTTAGTTCCTACATACAGGCGATTTTCCTGAAGAAACTCGATTCCACTAATAATAATAATAATGATGTGAATTTTTAAATTCTATTTTCACCCATTTCCTATTATCATAATCTGAAATTTGGCCACATATCAAGGACCGACGATAATACAAGAATTTCCTACTATCAATGTAGTGAAAATAATGATAATAATAATAATTGGAATTTCAAATTCAACTTTCACCCTTTATTAATTCTCCGAATTATCTAAAATTTTTCAAAAATTTCCAGAACCAACGACAATACAAGAATTATATGATAATAACGCACCTAATAATAGTAATAATGATGTGAATTTTTGGATTTGATTTCAATTGTCCGTATGATCTGAAATTGTGCACACATAAACCGATGGCAATACAAGGACGTAATTATGAAAGTTTAATGATAATAATGATAATGACGTGAATTTTCGATTCAATATCCACCCACTTCTAATCATCCGAAAATTATGAAATTTGGCATACTTACCACGGACCGACGATAATATAAGAATTTTATTATAATAATGTTTTATTGATAATAATATTAATGAGAAATTCTAAACTCAATTTCCACCCACTTTCAATCCTCTGAATAATCTCTAATTTAGCACACACATCAAGAACTGACGAAAGTACAAGAATTCCATAATATCAATTTGATGATAATAATAATGATGAGAATTTTTGAATGCCGCTTTACATCAGTACACGTACTTTGTCACTGCAAGGTCTCTAAACGATTTCGAAGGGCACACACAATATGTCTGAGATGGTCGCAGTGTGAAGGCTTTTAGCGCGAAAGCCAAAAATTAATCTATGCTAATCTAATCTAGTAAAGATATCTTCAATCAAAAGTTTGAGGGAACACAACTTGATGCCATGCAGGGCAGCGACAAGGCCTTCATTGACTGCAGAACATTGCAGATCACGGCTTGATTTTGCTCGTGCACACCCTCATTGGCGGGAAGCGGAAAGATGTTGAGTGCTCTTCATTGATGAGTCAATATTCTGTTCCATGACCAATAACATACGCATGCAAGTCTACAGACGTTTCGGAGAACGCTACAATCAATGTGACACTCTGTAAATCTTTGCTTTTGGCGGAGGATCGGTAAGGATTTGGAGTTGTATGAATTTGGAGGCACGTATGAAACTGGTAGTCATTTATGAAGCGAATTTGACAACAGTATGTATCCAAAATTCCTGAACCCCACGTTGTCTGTTGCTTTGCTCCATTCATTGGTGAAGAATTCATATGATTGCACGACCATACGAGACCACACGGTCCGCCAGTATTTCCGGGCGATCTTGCCCGCGAGAAGTCCTGATACGAACCCCATCGAACATACGAGGACATATTGAAAAATTCTAAGCCTACTATAGAATCATACAAAATTTCAATGTCAAAATATTGTATTACTCAATATATTCTCCTCTTAATTGGATAGATTTATTACAGCGAACCTGCAACGTCTCTAGACCTTTCAAAAAAAATATTTCTTCTTGCTCTGCAAACCAGACCTCCACAGCTTTTATCACCTCCTCGTTGAAAGAAAATTTACGACCTTTTAAACTTTTTTTCAGTTGAGGAAAGAGATGATAGTCGGACGGAGCCAAATCTGGTGAATAAGGGGGGTGTTTTAGTAACTCAAACCATAAATCACGAATTTTTTGCACGGCAACATGAGATTTGTGTGCAAGGGCGTTGTCCTGCAAAAACAAAACACCTTTGGATAGCTTTCCGCGTCTTTTCTCTTTCCCGTAGAGTGGTCAGTAATATCGAATAGTAATATCCAGTTATTGTTCCACCGTTATCCAAAAAATCAATCATGATTAGGTACTTCATGGCAATTCCAAAAAACTGAAGCAAGAACTTTTCTAGCAGATTTTTGGACATGAAACTTTTTAGGTCTTGGAGAACCGGAGTGTCACCATTCCATCGATTGTTGCTTTGTTTCTAGATCGTAGAAATGTACGCAAGTCTCATCCATAGTAACAATTCGGTTTAAGCAGCAGCCCAAAGTTACTTTGAATGAGCTGAGGGACAGTTTAGTGAATTTGGGAGACATAATTGAATAAGTACTCAGTGTTTAATTAAAGAAAAATTTACAAAAATTTACAAAAAACAAAAACCCTATAAAGAATATATACTCTACAAGAAACCAACCTCTTGCCGTATATATTCCAAAAGTGAACAGAACAATTACTTTGAGAAGTCATATTTTTCTTGGTCCAAGATTATACAACAAAATCCCCCTGGAAATTCGTGAAATAAATTCACCTGCAATGTTCAAGAAAAAAGTTAAACAATGGCTGCGAGCGAGTACAATTGTTTTGCAACTCCTTCTAACCTAGGATATTATTTTATTTATACTCATGATGTACTTCAACTTCATTTCATGTTCCACTTTTAATGTTTTATTTCATTACTGTTGAACATTATACACATTTTATTCTGCGTATATATATTATATATTCGCTCTTTTACTTTTCTACTAAAATTATTATTAACCGTGAATTCTGTAAACCCATCTCCTTGTGCATTAATTTTATCTACATCGTAACATAATTTGCATCATATTTTAAATTATCAACTTATTCTATTTCTTAGATATTGTATACTTATTGAACCAATCATGATGAAGACAATATACCACACACAAGTAGCTGACACTACTCACGTGGTATCAATTCACATGTTTCTTTAATATTATGTGCATATCATACCTTTAACACAAGTGTTGTCAGTACCTAATATATAAACAATATTTTTCATTCCCAGCCCTGTAACACCACATACAAGCATCTGTTGCTTAAGTGGTCCCAAACATGTTTATTCCAATGACTTGTCAATCACAGACAAGCATATTTTGTGCTTATGTGATATTTCGTCTATTTACCCATGTGTTATCTATGTTCAATTGTAGTCTTATGTTTTTGTGAAAAATTATTTTGTAAAATTTTTTTAGTGAATAAACATTATTATTATTATTATTATATTATATTGAGTATAACAGGCGGTTATCATTGCTCGAGGAGAAAACTCAAGAACTTAGCAAATCATTTCAGAATAGAAAACAAATTCTTCATTTTTATTTTATTGTTGTTTTTGTGAAACTCTGTACGTACTCGATTTTTGATATCTTCTAGAAAAAAATGTTAGTGTGACTATCTGTATTGTGAATTTTGTTTGCATATTGTTGTAAATACATTAAAATTTCGTATTTCTGAGTTTGAATGATATGCACTGAACATTTCTTTGGAATATTTATTCTTCACAATATTCATTTATTTTAATATGTATAAGAACATGTATATATTGAATATATAAATCACCATTTTTTAGTGAATGCATTTTTATTCTTTATTTTCAGTTGACTGTCTCCAGCTGTCCACTAATTGAAAACGAAAGTCTTAAAAGTCTTATCTTTTGAAAACTTTGTGAACCTAATTTTATAAGGATCGATACTATCCGAGTCAATGAAGTTTTATATGACATCTGGTATGTTGAATGAGTTTTTCTATCTCACGAAGTTTCATCGGATGTATATTCTAACACTTTCCTTGATATTTTCATCATTATTTCAAATTCAGCATTTTTTTCTTGTGATTGAACCCTATTTTCAGCAAATGCATGCGCTCCTGTCTGTTGTGGGAAGGTCACAGTCTATCGCTACCTTCTCTTTTCCCCGCAGCCCGCGCGCCTAAAAACAGAGCGACTTCAAATCACTCCGTATCGTAGGTATGGCAATGCTGAGGAGGATTTGATTTGAGAAAATCTTATCTGATTAACCGGTTTCGCATTTTTCATTGAACCCCTTGTGCTTTGAGAATGATTCAGACAATACATCTCTCAAAATTTCAGGTCTCCAATGGAACCCCGCAACTGTTTATTTCTTCTTTTCGGTTTAACCACTAGATAGACCAAGTAGTAAACGCTCAATACTTTCAGAGTTGGCAAGGGTTTTCGACCCTTTGGGCTTTTTAGCTCCATTAATTAACCTTTTTTACTAAACATCTCATTTTGAGATTAAGGATTTCAGGATAAGATTGGGACCAGCCACTCAGTAATGAAATTTTTTTAATTTGGTCTCGATATATTTCTGAAATACCTTTCCTCGCTTCGCTTAAGATTTCTAGGCATATAATCAACAACGAATGCTCTGAGTGTGAATGGCATGGGTTCAGTGATGCCTCAGAGAAGGGATACTCCGCTGTGGTTTACTTCAGAATAATATCTGATTATAAAGTTTTCACATATTTTGTTACTGCCAAATCAAAGGTTGCGCCTTACTGCCAACGAATTACTATTGTTCATTTTGAGTTATGTGCAGCTGCCCTTCTGGCGAAATTAATAGTTTTCGTACTGAAAGTCTACAAGAAAGGAATGTTGTTCAACAAGATTTTTGCTTGAGCGGATTTTAAATTTTCACTTGCATGGATCAAATCATCTCCGCATGGATGGAAGACTTTCATTGCAAATCGAATCACTTTCATTCAAGAGAAGGTTTCTTCTTGTCACTGGAACTAAGTGGAGAGTGCAGTAAATCCCATCACTTCGAATCACTTTCATTCAAGAGAAGTTTCCTTCTTGTCACTGAAACTACGTTGAGAGTGCAGTAAATCCCGCTGACGCAGCAAGTCGGGGGTTGTTTCCTTCGCAAATTCTTGCTCACACTTTGTGGATTAAAAGATCTCCATTTTTGAAAAGTATTCATAATTTTGTTAGTTTGGAACTTGATAAAATTGCAAACACTCCAGAAGACGAACAACGCAAAATTGTTTTCCTGTCGAAAAACATGACTTGGATTTATTACTGACTAAACATTCAACTTCTACTTCCATGCAACGCGTACTCGCATATATCTTATGTTTCATACGGATTGTTCGCAACCAATCTGATAAAATCTCTGGCCCGCTACGTTCTTCGGAATTATATCAATCTCTCGTAACTTTTGTCAAACATACGCAAAACATAACATTTCATGATGAATTTAAAAGTAAAGTATTCTCTAAACCGCTAAGCAAGCTTAATGTTTTTTTGGATGATCAAGGAGTGCTCAGAGTTGGAGGTCGCCTGGTATATTCTACCCTGACCTATGACAAAATCATCAAATGTTATCACCCCGCTGTAGTAGTCTGACAAACTAAATTATAGACCATTACCACAAAAAGTTCTTACATCCAGGACTGTTCATTTTTTATTGTCGCAACAATTCTGGATACTAGCTCCAAAGAGAGCCATCCGATCTGTCCTGTCTCGATGTATTCCCGCAATTTTCAGCCCCCAATGGGAAATCTTCCGCTTTCTAGAATTTCTCAATGTACACCATTTTCTCATACAGGCGTCGATTCCGCAGGTCCCCTACAAATTATTATGAACCGCATTTTGGAGGACTGTGGGAAAGAGGAGTCAGGTCAATTAAGACTCATTTGGCACGTGTTGTTGGTCAACAAATTATCTCTTATGAGGATACTGTTTTGGTTGTGATTGAATCCATCCTGAACTCCCACCCTCTGACGTTTACCGCTATTCCAACCCCAGATTGGACATCTACGCCACTCAATCGATTGTCTCGCTGGCAATTACTACAACGCCTCCACCAAGACTTTTGAAAACGCTTTAGCAAGGAATATGTACACACATTACAGCAAAGAAATAAATGGAATGATTCTACCACACCTGTTACTCCGGGTACCCTAGTACTCTTTAACAATAACCAATTTCTTCCAATGTATTGGCCCCGTGAAAGAATCAAAACTTTATACAAAGGTGCTGATAATGGACCCCGCGTAGCCGTTGTGGAATCTGCTAGTGGCACGTTTCGAAGGCCGCTAGTGAAATTGTGACCACTGCCAATTTCACAAGATTAAAGTTAGGTGATTATTTTTTTTTTGTATGTTTATGTGTGTCTCAAACCATTCCTAGTGGTAATCACTCCTAATTCTTCAGTTTTTTTGTTCAATTCATTAATTTTTAACAAATTTTAATTAATAAAATGCTTGGAGCATTTTGAAGTGGGGAAATGTTCGATTTTGGCATTCACCGTGTATGTGGCATTATCGGTGAATAGCAAACAAGAAACTGGCTTCAACGACAGCGCGCAGGTCGACAAGAACGACCACGTTTCTACACTTAGTGACACTTAGAATCGCCATTCGAAAAAGTTATCTTTTCTCCACTGCAATACTCATATGTGACTTTTCAGCATATTATTATGTTTTCATCAATATAACTGTTGTGTGTGTATGTGCCGTAACCATCGAGAACAGTAAGGACTTCCAGGGCTAGCTTGAGAAGATAATTCAGCCGGCACCTTTACTAAGGTTGGTGAGTTTTTTGTTGCTTCTTTTGAGAGACGCCACTATTTCGGACATTCAATTTTGTCAAACATTTTCAGTAATTTTTTCCTTATTTATAATAATATACAGTCCATTTCAAATTCGGACCACTGAGCTATCGCAAACACCTTTTGGGATCGCACAGAATGCATTAAAAAAAACATTCGAAAAAGACAATATCTGAAAATTTATTGACATTAGGCATTACGAACCCCAATATAAAAAAAATATATATTAATTTTTCTATCAGGTCTACTACACAATGATTTATAGGTCTGCAGGTATGGTGTAATTACGTTGTAATAACGCGCGGTCTTGTGGCGCGCGTCTTTTTCGTTAATTTTTTTCTTTCAATACGGTCCATTAGCGGTCTCCATAAGTTTTTGATTTCCTCACTCGGTTGGTTGAAGGCGCCATTTGCTTCGATATAGGCAATTTCAATGAATTTGCGTTTGAACCAATGTTCCTCTCTATGAAGAACACTAGCTTCGTCCCAAAGAATTCGTTGGTGCGCTGTCCATGGTGGTCGGCAATTCTTGATTTAGACGTTTCCCCTCGTTGATTCCACTTTTTGTGTTTAACTATTTTTGCAGGTGATGGTCGCTTGGTCTCTCTGCTTCGTAAATGCAATTTCCGCTGAATTCTGTTTTGTTCACTGGTTTCGTCTTAGTGAGGAAGCTTCGTAAGGTACTGCTGGATTGAAAGCAACTCTTGATTTCGAATTTGTTTCCGATCCTTCTGATCTTTTCAGAGATACCCTTGATGTATCCTGATCCTTACCTGACGTATCCTCACCTGTGTTTACCGGAAGAAGACAAACTGAACAGTATCTCACCTACGGCTCCAATCACTCATATTCTACGGAAAGGGGCATTGTCAGAATATTGGTGGAGACAGCAATGTATATTTGCTTCAACTAGGAGTCTCTGGATACCAAAATGAACCACATCGAAAAGGACCTACACCAAAAGGGACGTTCCGAAAAACTCATAGGAGAAGTTCAGGAACAACTCCAAAGGACCAACACGATCGAAGAATGAACACAAAACCCCGTTCTTGTTCTTCCTTACATCAGGGGTATCTCCGAAAAAATCAGTAGGATCGGAAACAAGAGTTGCTTTTTTTCCAGCAGTACTTTACGAAGCTTTCCCACTAAGTCGAACCGAGAGAATGAAACAGAATCTAGAAAAAAAATTATTTACGAGTTCCCATGTCCAATATCGGAGAGACCAAGCGACCATTACCTGTGAGAATAGCTGAACACAAAAAGTGGACTCAACGGGAGAAACATCTGAATCTGGAATTGCCCACCATCATGTACAGAGCACCACCGAATTCTTCGAAACGACGCTAGTGTTCTTCATAGAGTGAAACATTGGTTCTAACGCATATTTATTGAAACCGTCTGTATCGAAGCCAATGGTGGCTTCACAGCCAACCGAGCGTGGAGATTAAAAACGTATGGGGACCGCTAATGGTCCATTTTGGAGGAAGAAAAAGCGATAAAAGCACGCGTGATACAAGACCGCGCGTAATCACAACGTAATCACACCATATCTGACGACCTATGAAACATTGTGTAGATTGTTAATTTGTCAGTATTCACATGAAGATGATTGCAGGTTCAAGCAATTGTCACGAAGGGAAAAATTGAAAGAAGTAGGAATCTTCCAACCAATAAGACGATGGAATTCCGAAATGCAAGTAATCAATATGAAGGCTGTCCCATTGTGGGAAAAAACACCACTTTGATGTCACTAATTTGTTACCCACCTGGTATAATCTAAAATTATATTTTCTTGTAGCTCTATTCGATATACATATACTCACTAGGACAGTTTTCAAAAATAAAATCTTTTAGCGTCCAGGGACCGTATCGTATGAGGGTGCCCCATCTTTTATACTGATCTGGGGCATATTCACTACCATTCAAATCGTCTGATTGTCAATTTGTCTTGCACGTGCATTCTATAGAAAAATCTGTCTGAATTTCAGCATTATGAAAAAAAAATTATGATAATTTTACTCTTCAAAGACTTATGAGGTTATTTGCACCAAAGCAATTCCTGCAAGACCGTTGTTATCTTTGTTTGAATGTTTTAGTCGATGTAGTAACTTGATTACTTATATTTCGGACGTCCATCATCTTAATGGTTGAAAGATTTCTATCTCTATCAAATTTTTCACAACGTTTCAATTGCTTGAATCCGCAATCGTCTTCTGGTGAATGATGACAAAATCAGATGCTACGCGACCTTTTATAGGTCTATAATTAAAGTGTAATTACGGTGTAATTACGCGCGGTCTTGTAACGCGCGTGGTTTCGCGCTTTTTCTCCCTCCAAAACGGTCCATGAGCGGTTTCCATACGTTTTTAATTTCCACACTTGGTTGACTGAAGGCACTATTGGCTTCTATATTGGTGGATTCTATAAATTTCCGTTTGAACCAATGTTCCTCTCTATGAAAAACACTAGCTTCGTCCCAAAGAATTCGGTGGTGTTTTGTCCAGGCGTGGTCAGCAATTCCCGATTTTGATGTTTCCCCTCGTTGAGTCCACTTTTTGTGTTCGGCTATTCTTACTGATAATGGCCTCTTGGTCTCTCCGATATAGGAATCTCCACATTCACATGGGACTTTGTAAATACAGTTTTTGCTGGATTCTGTTGTGTTCTCTGGTTTGTCTTGGTGAGGTAGCTTCGTAAGGTACTGCCGGATTGAAAGCAACTCTTGATGTTATAACGCTCTGAGTCAAATTTGAAACTATTCCTCTCAAATTTGAGATGTTACGCTATATTGCTCCGGCAGCTCATTTTTTTTTTAATTTGAAGCAATAATGGTCAGATGGGTAAGAATCATCAGAGGTGGTATATCTTTTAAACCAAGACTCACTTTTATCACTTAGTTTGGTAAAAAATTAGGATAATTAGAAGATGTCAGGAGGACGCCACTGAGAGTTAAAAAAATTAAGATCGGCCTAACATTTATCAAACTTAACTCCCTCTTTCAGTAGAAAAATTGACAAAAATAATCTTGTGTTGGTTTGTCACCTGAGAAGAGAGATTGGATAAATACGTATCAGTTTATGTACTCAAAAATTTTAATTACGGTTCTGTAAATATGGGTAAGACTAACACAAGGATGACTGAACGCTGCTAAACATACAAATGTGAAACGTTTGTTGCCTAACGTGGCAGATGTATCAGTACCTGAAAATTTTGTCCTAACCTAAAGTTGTCAACAAATCAAAAACGAATTTTATGGTTGTAGATAGAATTTTTTAAATTACTAGTGAGCTGGTTTCACATACCTACATATTTTTGTTCCTGCTACAAGGCCTTGTAAGGGATTCACAGGTATTCTGTAAATATAAATTTCAACCTATTTTACGTATGGTACACTAAAGTCATGAGGATATGTTGACACCAAAGTACATGCAAGAAATAACATTTGGGGTTTGTTATGACTTGTATATGATAAGGCACTATTTAACTTGTGTCTCCTGAGTATCGTTGTAGCAACAAAACGTTCTCACCAAGTCCACACGACGATTGATGAAAGATAAATATTGTAAGCTGTACGTTACCAAGTTGCAGCAAATGTGATCATATTCAGTGTCCTCATCCCATGTGATACCCAGTCCACAAAAATCATATGTACCAAAAGAGGCCCCCAAACCTGTGGAAGGGTGTAACTTGCTGATTGTATAGAAATAGTAGCTCAAAAACTGGTAAGTGAATAGTTTGTTTGTTTAATTACCATAATCTTCGCGCCTGTCCAGCGTATTCTCAATAAAATGGACTCTTGTACAGAACTTAACCTCTTCTAGGGTATCGAAAGTCCTCAACTGCTTCGAGTGCGAACAATCCTTCTAGATCGGTTCGCAGTGATCCTCTGGTGACTCAACCAGACGGTTTCATCAATACGTTCAACTGTATTGAACTCAAAAATGAAAAGGCTCGTCTAAGAGTTTGCCTGAAAAGACTTCAATGCATGAAGCTTCGATTATGTTCCATTTGACTTGAACATTTGAGCTTGTATATAAGTATAAGCCCAGACAAATCTAGAAACTGTCTAACTTTTGTTGAAGTAACTTTACTTCTACTCTTCAACAAATTAGCCTAGCATTTAGAAAATAACTTTATCATAATATCAGATAATAGCTTTATGTTATAACAATAATTTATTTTGTTAGAACCAGCATGATACACACCGCAAAAGAAAGAATATTTCAGCATGTTCTTGAAATTCTTAAACCTTTTTTTTGTTTTTGAGAAAACAATAAATTTAAAAATATTACCAACCTGATTGTGATCAATTTTTCACCAAAGGAAAGTCCAAGAATTTTCAAAAAATAATTTTTCCCATGAGGTCAGCCAAGTGATTTCGCTGGTTACAGTGATTGATGCAAAATGGTCGAAAAGCCCTTCTTTTCGCAGGAATATCTACGCAGTCTAATATTCTGACTTTTTTTTCTAAATAGGCAATCATGAGTTTAAATATTTACAATCTCATTGGTTTATACAAATGACGTATACTCTGACGTAGTTTGCATTGTATCTAAATATTGCTGATAGATGGAGATAAATGACAGAAATATAAGAGCAATCATATTTTTGTATCTACTTTCTCTCTCTCCATAAACATGCTGAAACATTGTATTCAAATTGACAGGCGAATTCGATCTTTCCTTCCACAGAATTTGTGTGCTATGATATTGGCTTTTCCCCTGAGAGCCTATCAGCCTTAATCAGTTCCCTAGATTTACCAATTGATGAGTTCGGACTCGCAGCGGATCAGCAGTAAACTTGTGCACTTACTTAAAAACATTATCGCCAGATGACATGGAGTTAACAGAATGAGACGAAAGTTGGAACGGAACTTTTGTGACGTTACAATGTTGTAATTATTTCCGATCCTTCTGATCCTTTTGATCTTCTAGGAGATACCCCTGATATAGGGAAGAATGGGAAGAATGGGAAAAAGTGGACTCAACGAGGGGAAACATCAAAATCAGGAATTGCTGACCACGCCTGGACAAAACACCACCGAATTCTTTGGGACGAAGCTAGTGTTCTTCATAGAGAGGAACATTGGTTCAAACGGAAATTTATAGAAACCACCTATATAGAAGCCAATAGTGCCTTCAGTCAACCAAGCGTGGAAATTAACAACGTATGGACCGTTTTGGAGGGAGAAAAAGCGCGAAACCACGCGCACCACAAGACCGCGCGTAATTACACCGCAATTACACTTTATAGACCTATAAGACCTATAAAAGGTCGCGTAGCATCTGATTTTGTCATTATTCACCAGAAGACGGTTGTGGATTCAAGCAATTGAAACGTTGTGAAAAATTTTAAAGTGATAGAAATCTTTCAACCATTAAGATGATGGACGTCCGAAATATAAGTAATCATGTTGTTATCTTAACCAACTGATTTCTAGTTAAGTACACACAAAGTTTCATCCTTGTATCTCAAACGTTATTCGAAATGTCTGCCAGCTCCCCGTTTATACAGGCAATCTCCATTGTTAATTGTGAGATAATATGAGCTGGATCTCAATTTCGATCTGCAATTATGTTTCCATAGCGCAAGTTGAACAATGAAGTGAAGGAGAAGGACACAACTACCTTTACATAAAGTGTCTTACAAATTCAATATTCAATCAAGATTTTGCATTGGATTACCACTTGCATATTGTGGAAGTATTTGTGTGAAACTATTAGGCCAGTAGATATCTGGAGACATGATTTTTCCAAAATTGAACAATAATCACAAAATTTCTGAAACTTCAGTGGAATAAAGAGTACGTTCAAATAATATTGATATTGCAATCTTTTTTTCTGAACGGAAGATGTTGATAACCAGGATTCAATGAATTTCCGCATTACTTGTGCGGAAAAATTACATACGTTCTGAAACTTTCGAGGTTTGACAAATTGCAGTTAACATATTTCGATAAATTTTCAACCATTCAAACAAAACGGAAATATATGATTTATCAGAAAAAAATCCTTATATCATGTACCATGATGTTTGTACAAACATTAACGTAATTTCCGATAGGCATATATATTATTATTATAAACAATGTTTGATAATGACGTAATTTCCGATAGGTATATTATTATTTCTTCATCGAACAATCATTTGACAATAATGAATATAAGTAAATTTCATTTGTTTGAAACATAAAACAATGAAAAGACTTGAGAACAGTTCAATTGCATTTCCCTTAAAACCCACTTATGACTGTTTTTGGATATCTGCCATTTTTGAGCGAACCGCTAGGTCTATAGGTACAAATCTGGTCTGAAAGGTAATTGAATTTACTTTGTATCATTTAATATTTGACGTGGGATCTGTATCTTAGAAGTTACTTCACAAAATAAGTTAGAATTTAAAAAAAAAAATCTTTCTGGAACTCTAACGTGGGAACCAATGGCTAGGTAGAGCTCGCCATGATCTCGAATTGTAGAAAATTTAGTATACGAGGACATATTGAAAAATTCTTAGCCTACTATAGAACCAAATAAAATTTCAATCTCAAAATATTTTATTACTCAACATATTCTCCTCTTAATTGGATACATTCATTGCAACGACCTTCAAAAAAAATGTTTCTTCTTGCTCTGCAAACCAGACCTCCACAGTTTTCATTACCTCCTTGTTGGTAGAAAGTGTACGACCATTCAAACTTTTTTTTCAGTTGAGGAGAGAGATGATAGTCGGACGGAGCCAAATCTGGTTAATATGGGGGGTGTTCTAGTGATTCAAACCCTAAATACAGAATTTTTAGCATGGCAACATGAAATTTGTGTGCAGGGGCGTGTCCTGCAAAGACAAAACACCTTCGAATAGCTTTCCGCATCTTTTCTCTTTAATTATTCCTTGTAGAGTGGTCAGTAATATCGAATAGTAATCTCCAGTTATTGTTCTACCCTTATCCAAAAAATCAATCATGATTACTCCATGGCAATCCCAAAAAACTGAAGCAAGAACTTTTCCAGCAGATTTCTGGACACGAAACTTCTTAGGTCTTGGAGAACCGGAGTGTCGCCATTACATCGATTGTTGCTTTGTTTCTGAATCGTAGAAATGTACCCAAGTCTCATCCATAGTAACAATTCGGTTTGAGATGTCTACATCTTTTTCAAATCGAGCACAGATCGAACGCAATGCTACTACCCTTGCATGCTTTTGGTCAACATTCAAACATTTGGAGATCAATTTAGCAGCAATTTTTCCCATGTCCAAATTGACGTGAACTATATGATGAACGCGTTCGTATGAAATATTCAGTGCTTCAGATATCCGTTTTAGCCCAATTCGACGGTCTGTCAAAATCATGTCATGAACTGCATCGATATTTTTGGGGACTGACACAGAAACTGGCTTTCCCGATCGGTCATCATCTTCAATGGAAAATTTACCTCTTCTGAAGCTTGCAGTCCAATTTTTCACGGTCGCATACGAAGGACATTGATCATCATGGGTATTAAGCATATCTTCGTAAATCTGCTTACCTCTTAACCCATTTGAATACAGGTACTTGATGATGGCTGGATACCCCAATTTTTCGATTTTCACAATTATGGTGGACATATTTTTTCTTTTAATTTATTGCGTAACTCTGATTTACTTTTTTGACGTCAAACTTTACACTGACACTTTTAATAAGATATTGTTCGTTGCTATGGTAATGCAATATTTTGTTTATGCAGGGAACTGGTCTAGGTTAACTAGATATCAATACATCCTCGTACTTCAGAAGTATATGGAGTAACTATATCGGTCAGACCCTTCCTTTACAGAGATATTGAGCAAAAACTGAAAAAAGTCTGAAAATTCCATGTTTTTTTGAGTAAACCGTCGCTCGCACAGCAAATCTGGTAAATTGATATTGGTTCAGGTCCTAACAACATATAAAAAATTGAGAATGACCGAACCTTTTGCAAGCACTAATCATTCATCATGTTTAACTTTACTGTACTATCGAACAATCTTTCGTTTATAGCAGACTTCTGCAAAATTTCAAAGTTTGTCTTCATTAATGCACTAACATACCACTGAAGTTTGGAAACTTTTGAAATACATGTGAGTGGATTGTCTACGTATATTGTGAAAGATATGTATGCTTATTTGCAATAATGAATCAGTTGCTTAGAAAGAGGTGGACGATTGCAAATCAAACCTCAATGTGACGTGACGTGTTTGATTAATTAGTGGCTGGTTAACATCTGATATGTCTGACTAACATGCCCGCACATTATGGTAGGTTAAATGAGTCAATTATCCGTTGTTGAAAGTAGCTGTAGGTACAGGGGAATGCCAATTGGGAAGTTGGTATAATGAATGGTATAGTTTATCGACTAACTTCAATCAGATCGCAATGAACATATCAATCATGTTACTTGAAATTATGATGAGTATATCCTTAAAAGAGGTTCTGGCTATTGATAGGGTGGTATTCACGTTCAGGTTAGGAAAGTTATCTATAATAGCTGATATTTATAATGGTGTCAGACCACTTGATACCGCAATGATTTTTTTATAAAATTTTCGAGAATACCATATTAATCAACTTCTTATTGCTGCAGAGATGAATCGAGTCGTCAAATTCATACGTTTATTATTCATAATTTGAAAATTTGTCGAATCAGAGTTTCATACAGGGGAAATAACCCAAGATCCACACCGTGGGGACACCGGCGACCCGACGGATTACATCATAGAGGACTTCGGATAAGGATGCAGTCATACCACCATACAACTTTTGGCTTTTAAAATACAGACATGTTTTTCGGCAACTTTTCTTCATGTCAGGGTTCCTGGCAGCCTCAGAAACCGCGTAATAGGATCGAAATTTTTCATAATGTCGGAAATATTGAGATTTTCCATAAAATACAGAACACTAGGGACTTTAATTTTGTTTAGGGATTTTTCTTTCAAGATAGCACGAAATTCAAAACTAGAGCTACATCATTGTTATCGAAATATGTATTATTTGGTGTAGGCAGTGCCGGATGAAGCCATCGTGGGGCATGTAACAAATGTTAACAAGATTCCCTTGATCCTGCATTAAGTATTAAAGAACAGAAAATAAAATAAAACAGCACATTCACACTTCCGTGATTTAATCAGAACAAAGAACCCCGCACCATTCTTATGGAAAATGGGTCCCGGTGAAATTCGATGAATTTTTGATATGATGTAGTTCAAGTCAAGCTGATCAAAAGTGTCCCCGGGCCCAAGTCAATCCTATGGCTAGTTTTAGAGATACAAGGCGTCAAAGTTGGTAAGTGGCAATTTCTTTAAAGTAGTATTGCTTTCAGGAAAACATCTAAAATAAAAATGTATTTCGCGACAGATATTGCTCACCCATACAGCAATACTTCTAGACTGATTTTTGATAAAAAATATTGTTGGATACAGGGTGAGTCCAGAATTATTCAAAATGAAATTCTCAATCAACCCTACGAAGTGAAGTTGTGACCAAACCAAGTATCACACTGGTATGCTCATCATTTGAATATGTCAAAATTGATAAATTCAACATTTTGTACAGGATGAGTCAAGATATGACAGTTTTTATGGTGGCATTTTGTATATTTTTATTTTATATTTTGAGCTTTAGGGATACTTGACCACCAACCATTCAACATATTTCTTGAACAAAATTGTTATACAGTCTGAGACAAACACTAGGTGATGACAAAAATTGCGAAAAGGAGATTTTTTTATAACTCATCCTGTTATTGATTTGCTGATTTTTTTTTCTCTACAAGGTGTTGAAGAGTACCGTTTCAAACAATTTGATTTATATTTGTCGATTCGTTTCATTTATATTAAAATATTTTTACATTTTTCATTTCCAGCTTCTCACAAAAGGAAAATTCCTGTTACGTCCAGGGAACATCGTGTGAAGCAAAAAAAATCTTATTGATATTTAATTTTTGAACATTTCAGTTCTCAGGGAACACATATCTCGGAAAAGAATTCGAATGCTGGGTTGTTCAGTTCAAAAACAAATAAAATATAAGAGAGAGCGAAAGCGAGAGGAAAAGAGAAAGAGAGAATGAAAGAGAGGGTGAGAAGGTGGGGTGTTACTGTGGGTCTTCAGACTTCCAACAAAGTGTATTTTTCATATTATCGCAACGAAACTATCGATAGACGACCACATGCCTCCTTGGAAATCAAGTGTATTGTGAGTTGTCTAGATGCCAATTCCGTATAGTGCTAGCTTGAACACCAGGAATGCTCAAAGGTGGGTCTGTTTGAATTCTCAACAAGTGCCAGATTTTCCCATTTTAACATTAGATTATCTAAGAGAACTTTCGATAGGTGTTTATCAAATTCGATTATCTCCATCTTATATTCAAAATAAACTCCAAAGACAGGAAGATGAGGAAGAATTTCAACTTGAAATGTTAACAAACGTAGACAGAATTCCAGAACATGGGCTAATCAGGGTAAGGAGTTTCTCGCGATTTAGAAAGTCAACGAAGTATCAATTATGGGTTTCGTATCGCCCGCATAACATTGATGAATTTGACGATGCAGAAGAAGATGATGACGATACAAAAATTCAAGGGTACTATTGTACTTGCAAGTCTGGAACTCGTACTCTAGGTGGTTCATGTGGTTCATGCTCGACATGAGCAAAATATTCGCTACCCATCTACAAGACTCACAGATGTTATATCTGATGCTGCCAATAGACGTCAGCAGGTTAATCAATACAACCTACCGGAGCTCATTGACATCTAATTTATTTTGTCATATTTAAACTGTTTGGATCCAACAATTGATCTCCCTGCTTCAGGTCTACTTTGCTTATTGTTATTTTCATTCTTTTTGTATATTCAGTGTTTCCTGTTCTATTTTTCTTTCAAATATTCGTGATGATGTTTTCTTTGGAATTGAAATGTTATTATAAATGTATGTTATGTTAGTATTTTCTTTTTTCTTAAATATTCCTGAATTGAAATATCAGTATAAATGCTTAAAATATATCAGATTTTTTAATGTTCTTTGTACAACTTTTTTTCAATTGGTAATGATCGAAGGGTCAGTCGGTAAGTAAGTATAATTATCACAGAATATTATTTTAGATGGATCAGTTCAATAATGGTGTCGCCGTTATTTCAACATTGGTCATTAAAAATGATTCACCCTGTACATAATGAACATCCTTTACCAAACTCTTGAAGTGAGAATTGAAAACAAAAATTATGATTATAAGCTCGGTGGAATATGTGGATAACTGAGTTAGTCTTATCTATAAACCTTCAACACCATGAACACTCTTGATCAGCTTGACTTGAACTACATCATATCAAAAATTCATTGAATTTCACCGGGACCCATTTTCCATAAGAATGGTGCGGGGTTCTTTGGGGATAACACTCGTCAAATCAAAATTTCTAAGTTAATCACTTTCTATTTTCATTATGGTGAAGTTGAGACGTTCTTGTCCCATTGCGCTCCTTTACACATTATTAATATTAGTTAACGTTGAAAAAGAATATTTTTCTCTGTAGTTAGTGACTATCAAAATCAAGTAAATGCGAAGCACTAGTCCAACATTCGGGAAACACGATTCCAATGAATGAATAAATTTCAAATTATCAGGATATTTGGCCGTTTCTTTTATCATGTGGTAACATTGCTATATTCTAAACCGCAATAGATACAAAGACGATTGAATGAGAAAAAAGGTAACTATTGTGGTGAGCAGTAAGTTCGTCAAAGAAAATCAACAGGTACTTTCGCCATTCTCGAGTTATACAGGAAAAACTAAAAATGCTGTTTTTGTTTTTTTACGAATATAGTTGTTATTTCAGAAAATAATAAAAAATGGAAAAACATATTTCATTGTATTCAAAATGTTCTATAACAATATAATGATGAATCTTGAATTGAACGTTTCGTGTCAACAGGACCACCATTAATTTTTTTTGTCAAATACGAACATTTCTCTTTCATTACAAATATCGATAAAGCGATAAAATCGCAATTCAGCGGTATGTAAAACTTGATATTTTTATAGCGTTTCATTTGAAATAACTAGCATCCTCAGTGACAACGATTTTCAATAACGGTCCTACCGTTACTTCGTTTATGAATCCTACAAAACCTAAAGAGACGTTTTGAATGGATGTATCTGTGAAAATTGTATTTACACTTTAAACATGCATATAAGATATCTGTAGTTTCAAAGAAGAACGAAAGCAATTTACCCCAGAAAAAAAATTGTGAGTAGAAAACTCAAACAAACAGAAAAAAACATTTTATTTCATAATGAATTATTGGGGGGAAATAAAACCAATACAGAAAATGAATACCACATGTCAAATAACATTAAATGCTCGAATTGACGACCTCTTTTCTGAATGCTCGTGAGTTATCTATCCATACAATTTCTGCGGCAATTTTCTAGCATGATGGGTGTAATGCTATCACATGCATGTTTAATTTTTTGTTTGAGATGGTCGATATCTGTGCTAGGTGTCGAAAAAACTCCATTCTTCATGTATCCCCAGATCAAAAATCAAAAGGGGTAAAGTCTGGGTATCGGGCTGGCCATGCAATTGGTCCATTGTTTCCAATCCATTTTGTTAGGAATATTGCATCTAAATGTTCCCTTACCAATGCTGCATTATGGAGAGGGTCACCGTCTTGTTGGAAATATTGTATTTCACGGCAGATGTTCAATGGCAATGAGGAATCGGAAAAAAATAACATATCTTCAAAATCTGTTAATTTGTACTTTGTGACAAGCTGAATCATCCTGTAGAAGCGTTTTTTCGAAAAACGATGTTTTCTTGGAGAAAACCTGTACTATAGTTCGTTTAAGCACAACTTGTGACGCCACAAGTTGCCATTCATAAAAATTCATATTTTTTTTTACGAGAAATTCACGTTGGTTGCACTGCTCCAGAACTTCATCATGTCCAACGAGCTCCTCCCCCCGGCCAATTCAAATACAAAATGGTTGATTCTTGATGTCGAGTAGAGGACGTTTTCGTAAAGAAATTTACTAATTACATTCAAATTGTATGATATTTGTCTTGTTCTGGTGTTTTGTAATATCAGTTTGGCAGTGTCTAGTGAATAACAGCTAGTGATCATGGATGACGGATTTTTGCAAAGACAATCCAATAATTTACCAAAAATAGACTCCTCAACCATGTTTTCATATCTTTCCAAAAATCCGGATTTGTTTGGTGCAGAAATCAAAGGCCACAAAATGCGGTAAGTTTCAATATAAGTTGTCTTAGGTACTCTAACTTGAACAACACTTTTTTATCGTTTTTATGATTCAATTGATATACTTACATGAAATGATCACTGCATATAAATCATGAAATTTTATTTGAAATGCACTTGCACATATTGATTATACACACACAAACTTCTGAATACTCCATAATTTCACTGGAAATAATCGAAAAAATATTCATCTCAACATTCAACATCGTTTTCAATGTCAAATTCCTGGAAATACACACCATTTTCAAGGAATAATCAAAACAAACCATTTGAAACTGTCAAAAATTGAAAAACATTCTCTATAAGTCAATAGTGCATTCATTCAAGGAATTTTGTTGCCAACCTTGTAAAAATTACGTCCGCGTAGCTATGTTTACTTTGCCATTTTTTATGAATGAACTGTGTTTCCCGCGCAAAATCAGATTTTATTTTTTTACGGCTCTGTTTCGAAAAGATATATAAGTGTTATACATATTCGGAATCAGCGCGTTGAGCTCTATCCACTGTGAAATTAGGATTTTTTTTTTAATTCCGATTCCTCATTCATCTAAATAGCTATCAAACTGATTGGATAAAACATGTAAACACATTCCATCATTCAAATGCTCACCGTGAAAGAAATGACCTAGTATGTTTGTTCCCACAATTTCCAACCAAACATTTATTTCGAACCTTTCCTGGAAATTGGTTTCTATATGTAAATGTTCATTCGTTTTATTCCACCTATAATGGATGTTCCTTTTAAACCAACCATTGTTGGTGAATTTTTATTCTTCCATCCATATTATTTTTTTACAAATATAACTTCACTATTTCTACGTCTTAACAAGATCGCAAATCGTACTCTCCTTCCGTAATCCCTTTCATTAAGGTGATGAACTTTGCCTATCCTGTAGCATTTGTTCTTTTTTAAAATATTTCTGGTAGATTTTACAGAAATCCCTAGTTCGTGAGCAATTTTTCGTAAAGAACAATCTTGATTAGAAATGTTCTTGTAACTGACCAATCTTTGAAAAAAAGTTTTTTTCACTTTGTTAATCTTTGTAAGGTAATGTTTGTTTACCAAAAACTTTTATTTGGTTCCTCATACTTTTAGTAAAAAACACATTTTCTAGTTTTATTTCTGTCAAATGCACCACAGTCTCTCAAATTTCTTTCTTATCATCTGAACATTTGAATGTTTGGAATACAACGATTCGGGTATACCTCACCATACATATTTCTTGCCAAAAGAGAATTTTTATTTGATATTTCATAAATAAATAGCATATCAGTTCTTTCGTCATTTGAATACATCTTTAGTATGATGTAACCGAGTGCATAAACGTCTGACAGCTCTTTACAGATATCAACAACTCATTTATTTCACCTGCCATAGAAACCAAGCAAAGCCTACGTTTTTAAAAATGGTAGATGTAGTGAGATTCTATTCGATTGTACCAAATTAAACAACAATCGTATTTTGACCAAAAACTAATATTATCGTTAATTCCAGGATTGAGAATTATAAAAATATACCGTATAAAGATTGATTCAGGAGAAATCAGCCTTGAAACAAGGATTGATGTAATACAAAAATTTCCAAAAAGGAAAAATACGAATGTTCGTTGTGTTGGGGCATCTTCTCATCAAATTTATTGGGTAATGTCTAAAGGATGCCAATAGTTGAATACATTTTGAAGGAATCAAAACAGTTTACAAAAGAACTCACGACAAGACCGTAATTAAAAATTGTTTTCACTGATGATGCTACTTATTTTGAATGAAACGTTATAAAAATTATCAAGTGTGATGTACCACTGAATTGTGATTTCATCGCTTCATCAATATTTGTATTAAAAAAGACAGGTCCGTTTTGACACGATACGTTTAATCAAAGATTTATTGTTATATCGTTATAGTTCATTTTGAATACAATGAAACTTTTTTTTCCATTTTTTATATTTTTTGAAATAACAATTCTATTCGTAAGAAATCAAAATCAGCTTTTTTAGTTTTCCCTGTATAACTCGGGAAGGGTGAGAGTTCCTGTAAATCTTCTTTCACTACCTAACTGCTCACCATAATGGCTACTTTTTTCCCATTCAATTGTCTTCGTATCTTTTACGGTTTAGAATATAGCAATGTTACCACATGATAAAAGAAACGGCCTTTAAGGTAAATGTCCCAATTATCGACATTGGTCCAATTATCGACACTTTCGAATTATTTTCTGTATAACAAGATTAAGAGAGATCTTTTGAACATTCTTATTAGACAAGTTTCCAGTTTCTAGCTTTCTGAACATATTTCAATTCACAACTAATTTCCCGTGAGCCTCCCCGCAGTCCCCGCTACAAGAACCAATGCTAATTAGTCGAGTTTCAGTCATTGACGAGTGAACACTGTTTTCCTTGCTGATCTGGTAATTGCACACTCTTTATTTTTGTGTCCTTTACCCACCAAATTTCATCAAAGCATACTTTTTTTTAACAAGAACAGACTCTTATATGGTTGACTGCCTCAATTAAAAAAAAAATTGAAAATTCATTTCCTATTTTATTTGAAAATAGAATGTCGAAAGTACCTATTATCGACATTCTATTTTCAAATAAAATAGGAAATGAATTTTCAATTTTTTTTTTAATTGAGGCAGTCAACCATATAAGAGTATGTTCTTGTATCTGAAACATGTTGTGCTCCAAATATCGACATGAGTCATGAGTGTCGATAAAATTGCCAAGCAAGATAATTCTTTAATTGCTCTAGAAGTTCATATTTAATGCTACTCTAGGACCAACAAATAAGTTTCTGATTTCCAAATTTGCCAAGCTGTAAGACTTTAAGGACAGCATATATTTAATTGCGCAGCCAAAACAGTTAAATAAACGTTGCATATACATGGTGTTCCTTGAGTACGTGTAGAAACTTTGAGAGCGTGTTGCTGACGTCTAAATAAGAAAAAAGTTTCTATAAAAACATGTCCGCAAATTATTCGTTTCTATGATACAGTGTGTCAAAGTTTAATTCTTATATTTGTTATTAGTGAATAAATTCCAAAATAATTGTGATATTCGAATAAAGTGTAGTATCTGGGATATTTTTTCAATGACTGAACCAAATTTTATGTTAATTGTGAAAATACTGATTTCTAATTGGAATTTTTTTTAAATTTAAATATCTGGTCGTTCAAAATCAGTTGCATCGATTATTTCAAATCTCAATAACTCGAAAACAGTTGCTTGCAGTGACCTCTACCAAGAATATATTTTTCACATAAACTAAATAATAAATATTCCCAGATACCAAACTTTACCCAAGTATCAAAATTATGAACAAAAAATTTTAATAAGAATTTTACTTTGACACTCTGTATCTCAGAAACGAATAACTTGCGGTTATATATTTATAAGAACTTTTCTTCTTATTCTGATGTCAGCAACACGTCCCTGAATTTTCTACACGTACTCAAGAAACACCCTGTAGAAAGTACCAGAAATGGACAAAATTGTTCCTAGAAATCGATGTACCAAAGGAAGGATTTTTTAGAGTATTCGAAGATATTTTGATTGATTTTTCTTATAGTTTTGTGACTGTTTCATTCTTTATAGATATAAATATAACCTTTTTACGCTGTTTTATTCGCTACAGATATAAACATAATCATAGTCGTGATGCCCGTTTTCGATTTTTCAGAATGGCGGTAATTGGTTAACATACATGTCGAAGATTGGTTATTCACATTTTTCAGGTGACGATAATTGGAACATCTGTTTTATGGCTTCTTCTATTTCATATAAAGTATTTCATCCTTTTATAATAACATTTTTCATATGTTTATCGAAACTTAAGGTACAAAAATTCAGAAAATGAATAGCGCAACCACATAAGACTCCCCTAGTGGTGGAAAAGTATCAATCATTTTCACTGACTCGCTATTGTGTCGATAATTGGGACATTTACCTTACGTCTATAATCATTGTGCTTCGCGGTCAGGTCATTCCAATAAAGTGACAGTTTTTGAATTTATACGATTCATGACTGTATATCCCGATGACGCATGGTATTACTGCTGATAACTCTACTCGATACAGGGATGCAAAAATAGACCATAAAAAATTACTTACTTTGAACATTGTTTTCTACTCACCTGTAATGAAAAAAAAATGATTAGAAATATGAGCTAAATTGTTATATGAGAAAGTGAAACTTCATAATGATTATTTTGCCAATAAGAAATTACAGTAATGAATGAAACGTCAATATATTCATATTTGGGTTTCACACATACATCATTCAACAAAAATTGATTCAGTATTAGAATTTCATTCCATACGTAACGTAGATACTTTCACAGGTATACTGTACAGGGTATACCACCGTGAAATGAGACGACATATGTATATGGGAAACTATTATGAGTATTTTCATGACTATTCCACTCACCTTAAGATATTCACGTTATCTGACTAATCACAAATCAAAGATAACTTGTATTATTGCGAAAACACCAGCTGTCCTTCAATTCTGATTGGTCTGTCAGCGTTGGTGTTTTCAAAGGTGTAATCATAGATGACAAAGCAAAGTTTGACATTTTGACAGATCATAATTGTAGGCGAAAACCAAGGAGACTTAACATTATTGGAAAGGAGAGACTAATCCCCATAAGACAATGGGGTCACTAATAGAAAGAGATGAAAGAATATTTGTGACGAAATGTGACGTAGTTGTACATGTCATGGCCACCGTTCTCTATAGAAAGTGACGGACTAGCTCTTGGTATATGAGAGTAACTGCTGACAGTTTTGTTGCTTGGTTCGAGCTCGACTCTGTACTCATGTCCAAGTACGTCACTATGACGCGTTGATGCTACAAGATTCTGATTGGCTAGAGCTTATTAAACCCTCCTGTTAGCTTAGTCTCTTTGGGCGAAAACGTCAAAGTGAGTCGCATCGTAACTATATAATAAATTATTAGTAGGTATAATATATTTTTTATGATTATAGTTAATTGATTATAGTTATGCTGAATTGATTGTTCATGTTCATAATACAAACTTTCAATGCTTCGTGAAATAGTTGTAACGGTATGGTTCGATTAAACGAAGCAGGTAAATTGTAGGGGTTTCATTGAGGACAGAATCAATCTTAAATACATAAATTTGAAGAAAATTATTACACTAACTGAACATGACAATTTATGATTGAAATGCCACAACTGTCATCATGGTAGTAAAACTTACCTAAAACCATGCACGCAGATATAATTTAGCAGAGCTAAATCTCTTAGTTAACACCAAAATGTTTTTAAATTGATTTGTAATGAGTGGTAGTAATAAAGCAAGTCCATCACCAACAGGAAAAGTACCTTTCGGTAAAATAACAGGATGAAGTTGAACATTTGAAACTATTCAATAACAACCTTATTGATTGCTTGGCTACTGATTATTGATCATGATTCTGTACACATATCAATGTACCAAGTGATATTCTGTTACATGGTCTAATAAAATTCCACTTGTGATTGAATTTATCTCATGAGTCTGTCTTTTATTTCTGAACTAAACTGAATTGTATCGAGAAAACACCACTCGTCCTGGAGACTAGTGGAAGCAATTCAGTTTCATTCAGAAATTAATCGACAGACTTATCGCAAAAATTCAATCACTTGTGGTATTACTACTGAGAATTTGTATAAGGTAGTTTTCCGAAGACCTAGTTCCAGTTCAGGTTTTTTCAGTTGTCTACGACTTCTGGTTATACCGGAAGTGGCCACAACTTTGTTTTCTTTAAATGGAACACCCTGTTTTTTATTGCACTATCAGATTCTGCGATTGATTTCAATATAATTCCATTTGAAACTTGGTATGTCTGAAGGGTTCCAGTTTCCAGTTTGTTGGTTATTTAGTGGAATGATTGGGGAAACTACTTTTTGGAAAAACATATTTCGTGACTGTGACTACATAAATATTATTCACACATACAACATAAAACAACTTGATGAAATATGCACAAAATATAAGGGGTTCATGAGTTGCATTACTTATTCAACACAAATGCTTCTCAAATGCTGGTCTAGAAATTGCCTTCGTGAAAATATCAGCAACCATATCGTGAGTCGAAATATATTGAACATCTTCATGACCTTTCTCGAATATTTCTCTGATGTACGTGAATGATAAACAGGATTGCGCATTAGTTTTTGTGCACCCTGGTTATCACAATAAAGAATCGTTGGTTTTTCTGGTTCGAGAGGAAAACCAAGTTTCAACAGAAAATTTCTCAAATATACAGTTTCTTTGGCAGCTCCAGATAATGCCATATACTCTGCTTCGGTACTTGAAAGTGCCACAGTTTTTGTTTTCTAGCTTCCCAAGATATAGCACTTCCTGATAGAAGGAAATTATATCTCGTGTAGGACTTTCTTTCAGTCACATCACTTCCCCAGTCAGAATCTACATAGCCGTGTAACTGTTTCTCGGATTTCTTGAATAGCAAAGCAAAGTTTGCAGTTTTCTTCAGATATCTGAATACATGTTTAACTGCCGCCCAGTGCACTTTGCCTGGATTGTTACTGAACTGGCTTGAAAGCACTGATTGCACAGGCAATATCTGGTCGGGTGGAAACAGCTGAGTACATAAGAGATCCAACAGCTTGCCTATATGGAACATTCATCGTTTCTTCTTCCTTCGATATGGGTGGCTTGACTAATTTGACGGTCGAATTTATTAGGGTGGAAACTGGGTTACATTCCAGCATTTTGAATCTTCTTAAGACATCTGAGGTATATTTGCTTTGGGAAATCATTACTGAGTTGTTTAAACTCGAGTACCAAACAAAAATGTAATATTGCCAGATCTTTGAATTGAAATTTCATAGCCAAATCCTTTTTCAGTTCAATAAAAACTTCGTGAGTGTTTGTTGCAACTATCCAGTCATCTACGTAGACAGCCATAATGAAAATAACATTTTTCTTTTCCATTTTGTATACGCATTTTTCAGAAGTCAATGGTGTCAGTCCTACGGATTGCCAATAAGCAACTAGTTTCTTATACCACTGCCTTCCTGATTCAGAGCAAGATCCCAGGGCCGTCAGACATTACTTATTTTTAAATGAACGAAATGTGTACGATTGAGTAGTGGTATTATGTACTATGTTCGCATGCCTACCTGCTAGCTTGTCCAGATGACCATTCTTCAGATATTAGGGAATCAAGGTACGCAAAAACATTACTCACTTAGTTGAATTGCCAGTCTACAGAATTGTTTCTGTAACCCATGGTGGATCAGTGGACAGAGTATCCAGCTACCAACCCGGAGCTCTGAGTTCAAATCTCGTCTGCAACAAGTTTTTGTTTCATTTTTTCAAACCAAGCAGACGCATCAAACTAGGGTTAGCCATCTCGGTTAAAAACGGCTTCGACTCTGGGAGGATTTTTGTTCAAAAAGGAATTAAAAAAAAAACAGAATTTGGGTAAGTAAAAGATTTTGTTAAGAATTCCCTATGAGTAAAATACCAGGGCCTTCAGACATAACTTATTTTTGAAAGGATGAAGAATTTTTTTTCTTTTTTTTTTTTAACCCAGCAGACGCATCAAACTAGGGTTTACAATTTCGGTTGGAAACGGCTTCGACTCTGGGAGGATTTTTGTTCAAAAAGAAATTTAAAAGAAAACAGAATTTTGGTAAATAAAAGATTTTGTTAAGATTTCCTTATGAGTAAAATCCCAGGGCCTTCAGACATAACTTATTTTTGAAAAGATGAAGACTTAGGTTCTGAGTGGTGTCTCATGTACTTTTAATAACTGCGTGCTTGTGGAGTTCGCTCTGTGACACTGGGCAGGTACCAGGTGAGAAAGGTAACTAAAAAGAAGAGTTACTTTACTTAAATTTGTGTGGCTGATTTTTATGTATAATTTGTTGAATATCACTCTGAAGTAAATTGTGGAGCATTAAAGCGTTTGACAAAAGTTCTGGTCTATGGAAAGCATCTGACACTTTTGAAATTACTTAAGAGTGATATTCTACAAAAAATATATATATATATATATATATATATATATATATATATATATATATATATATATATATATATATATATATATATACAGTGACCGCCAAAAAGTATGTACCATATGGGAAAAATTTGTATTATTGGAGTATTGGAAAAAATATTCTGGGAAAAACTTTGTGCATGTCCGATAACCTGAAAATCGATTTTGACACATGTCACGTGATCGCTAGAATGGCGGCAAAATGAAAAAAATTGTAATGCAAAGGCAAAAAAGGGGTAAGATGGCAAGATATCAAAAAAAGTTATTTGAAAAAGTCACTTAGAATTCAATTTTATACACAAAAAGAGATAATTCAAAGAAATTGAAAATAGCAATTTTTTAAAAATATTTTTCCATCTATTAAAAAAAATTATTTTTTTTTCTTATGAATAGCTTGACTATACTGAAACATTTGTATTTTAATGATAATGACATAACTTTTTCATTTTCTCCACACCAGAGGTCACTAAATTAAAAAAATTGGTTATTGCCAGAACCCTCGCTATTACATTGGTTCTTATCTAACAGTTATATCAGAATTCCAAGACTATTGTGTTGATATGGCAATCATTAAACACCATGTTTCCTGATTTTAATCATGTTTCAATAATAATGCTGTATGAGCGTTTTACTTTGCACATAAACTTTATGAATCTTTAATTTGACGCACTATTTTCAAGTTTATGTGCGAAGTGAAACGCTCATGCACGATTATCATCGGAACTTGATTATAATCTGGAAATTGCCATGTTTTTGGAGTGTCATGTCATCACAATGGTCGTGGAATTCAGATATAACTGTTAGATACGAACCGATGTAACAGCAAGGGTTCTGACAAATTCCCATTTTTTCAATTTAGTGCCCTCTGGTGTGGAGAAAATGAGAAAGTTTTGTCATTATTATTAAAATGCAAATGTTTTAGTATAGTCAAGCTATAAATAAGAAAAAAAAAATTTTAAATAGATGGGAAAATATTTTTAAAAAATTGCTATTTTCTATTTTTTTTAATTATCTCTTGAAACTTCGTTCATGTTCATAAAATTGAATTATGAGTGACTTTTTCAAATAACTTTTTTTGATATCTTGCCATCTTACCCCTTTTCTTGCCTTTGCATTACAATTTTTTCATTTTGCCGCCATTCTAGCGATCACGTGACATGTGTCAAAATCGATTTTCAGGTTATCGGACATGCACAAACTTTTCCCCAGAATATTTTTTCCAATACTCCAATAATAAAATTTTTTCCCATATGGTACATACTTTTTGGCGGTCACTGTATATATATAAAAATCAGCCATACAAATTCAAGATACCTGGGCAGGTATCTACCTGCCCAGGTGTTACAGAGCGAACTCCACAACCACGCAGGTATCAAAAGTACATGAGACACCACTCAGAACCTAAGTCTTCATCTTTTCAAAAATAAGTTATGTCTGAAGGCCCTGGGATTTTACTCATAAGGAAATCTTAACAAAATCTTTTATTTACCAAAATTCTGTTTTCTTTTAAATTTCTTTTTGAACAAAAATCCTCCCAGAGTCGAAGCCGTTTCCAACCGAGATTGTTAACCCTAGTTTGATGCGTCTGCTGGGTTAAAAAAAAGAAAAAAAATTGTTGCAGACGAGATTTCAACTCGGAGCTCCCGGTTGGTAACTGGATACTCGGTCCACTGATCCACCATGGGTTATAGAAACAATTCTGTAGACTGGAAATTCAACTGAGTAATGTTTTTGCGTACCTTGATTCCCTAATATCTGAAGAATGGTTATCTGGACAAGCTAGCAGGTAGGCATGCGAACATATTACATACTAAAACTACTCAATCGTACACATTTCGTTTGTTTAAAAATAAGTAATGTCTGACGGACGTGGGATCTTGGACTAATTGTTTCAAGCCGTAAAGTGATTTCTTCAAAAGATAAACTTTATCTTCTTCCCCGGGTGATATGAAACCTTCAGCTTGTCTCATGAAGATTTCTTCTTCAAGATCACCGTTTATGTATGCCATCACTACGTCCATTTGGTATATAGGCAAACTTAGCTGAGCTGCCAATGCAACAATTGATCTTATAGAGCTTTGTCTTGTAACTGGAGAACTCGTTTCCTGGTAGTCTACACCAGGTTTTTGTGTATAACCTTTGGCGACAAGATGTGCTGTTCTGCGTTCGATGACACCATCTGCTTTGTATTTCGTTCTCAAAACCCATTTTCTGTTCAAGTGTTTATCCACTAGGATCCATGCTTTACTGTTGCAGAGAGCTTGATATTTCTCTATCATCGCATTTTTCCATTCTTCTGCATTTTCTACTCTATTGGCTTCCTCATAACTTAGGTTTACTCGTTCTGCTGCTGACATTTGCGCTTCATCTTCAATTTCTACAAGATTGCATTTTTTGCTTGGTCTGCCAACCAAACCGTCTCATATGATTTGTGGCCGTCCTCTTCCTCTTTTCAACAAAATTGGTTGTTGTACATCTTCTATCATTTCATTTTCTGTACTTTCTATTCTTTGAGAAATAACCTCATTGCTTTCTTGTGGATTGTTGTCCTCAATTTCTTCTATTTCTCTTTTTCCCCCACTTTGGTGATCTGGGTAAGGAAATTCGTTTTCTTTCTCTTCGGATCCTGAATGTAGATCGAAAAATAAAAAGTCGTTGAACAATTCACACTTTTCATTCTTTCCGATAACATTGGAAGATGTTTCAATGAAACGTATATCTCTGCTTGTGAATATTTTTCCCTCATGTTCTTCCTGAAGGCAGTATGCTTTCGATTCGGACGAGTAACCCACAAAAATGCATTCAGCTGTTCTAGGAGCAAATTTGCTCTTGTTCGGTGTTCTATTCAAAGCGAAGGCTTTCGAACCGAATACTCTGCAATGGGAAACCAATGGCTTCTTTCCATTCAACATTTCATAAGGTGTAATATTGTTCAAGCTACGTGTTATACATCTGTTTCTAATATACGCCGCTGTAGAGATAGCTTCCGCCCAAAATCTATGTGGTTATTTAGATTCTTGCATGATACATCTGGCCATCTCCACCAATGTCCTGTTTTGGCGTTCAGCTACGCCATTCTGTTGGGGTGTATATGCAGAATATTGCCTTCTTATTCCGTTTTCTTCAAAAATTTTTGAGAATTTCTCTCCTGAATATTCTAATCTGTTCTAAAATCATTTATCTCCTTTTCTGTTTCAGTTTCAACGAATGTTTTGTACTTCAAAAATACTTTTTTCACCTCATCTTTCGTTTTGAGAATATGAGTCTGGACCAACCTCGATTTATCGTCAGTGAAAGTGGCAAAAAACGTGCTCCTCCTACAGATTTGACTCACATGGGTCCGCCAACATTGAAATGTACAAGATCTAACAATTCTTCGCGTTTTGAAGTTGATGTACGTCGTAGAGCCATCATTGTTTGTTTATTTTTTATACAAACTTCACACACTGTTAAATTTTCCGAGGGGTTGAAGTTTATTCCTTCCATCAGAACTTTTGATTGGAGGGCTTTCAGATCTTTCTCGTTGAGGTGGCCTTAACGCTGATGCCATTTTTTGATTTTACTTGCTTTTCCATTTGCTATAGCTGATGATTCTTTTGCTTGTTGTACATAGTAGAGTTCACCACTCTGTTTATCTCTCAGGATAATTTTGCCGTTTGGGTTCACTATTTCAGCATGATTCTCGTAGAACTTCGTGAATCTGCCAATTGTATAGATAGTATTCTCTAACTTGATTTTCTTGCCTCCGGGTGATCAATTTTACACCACGAGGTTCACAGAACCCTTTCCAAGAATATCTGTTTATTTATCAACTGCCAAACAGACTTTTCGATTCGAGACAGGAATGAACGTAGAGAATATTGTTCTATCATGACACATATGGGAAGTTGCGCCACTATCCAAACACCAATCATCTGTTGGGACTTGTTCAGCTGTGTAGGCAACGTTTGTTTGTTCTTCGACTATGAAGGCTTCTTCTTCAATATGAGTTGCTCCGTGTATTCTACCAGTTTCTTTCTCCCTACATTCAGATGCTTTGTGCCTGATCTTGTGAAAAAAATTACATTTATACGGAAACTTTCTTGGTGGTGCTTCTCCTTCTGTCACTTACTTCGGTTTATGACGTACCTCAAATCTCTTCATTGGCTCTCTTGAATTGGTATAAGAGTCTGTATACAGTGCATTTTGGTCATAACTTTTGTAATCTGACCCTTTTCTAGAGTTGAATTCATCTAACAGCTTGATTTTCAGAGCTTCTGGTGTTGGTAGCTCGTCTCTGGCCTCAGTCGCACAAAGAAAATTCTCGTATCTGCTTGGTATGCTATATAACATAAAAATGGTCAATAAATCATAAACAGTGTCTATTTTCATTTCTTTGAGCGTATCAACTGTATTAAAACATTCATTCATGTGGTTTGCCATGGCATGATCTTCCTTCATTTTTGTGAACAGCAATTGCTTCAGAAGGGTTGCTTTTCTGGCAGGTCTTTTCGAATGATAAGTCTCCTGTAGCTTCCTCTATACCGCATTCGGAGATGTGTAGTGTTTTATAATGCATAATTCTGAGTTGCATTGCTAGAGTGATATCTGCACGAGCTTTCTGGTCATTCTCCTTTCAAACTTTGGCTTCAGCTGCTTCAACTGGCTTTGTAATATCACCGATTACATATCCCCAATAGTCATTTATAGTGAGTATCACTACTATTTGTGATTTCCAGGTGTAGTAGTTCTCTTTGCTCAATTCCTCGACCTGAGTAATTGATGATGACATAACTGACTGAACTTATCTATTCAGAAATACTACAAATATGATCCTAGGCCCATAACCTGTCGGTTATTCAGTGAAATGGTTGGGGAAAGTACTTTTTGGAAAAATATGTTTCGTGACAGTGACTATATAAATATTATTGACAAAACTCATCACTTATTCAACATAAAACAACTTTATGAAATATGCACAAAATACAAAGGTTCATGAGTTGAATTACTTATTCGACACAGTTATTTGAACATTTTCGAATATTTTGACAGATGCAGCCCTTCACAAAAATATAAATTTTCTGGAAACCAAGAGAGTCACATCAAAAATCGACATAATTCTCCTGAATGAGGTCTGAAGCTTTCTTAATCTTTGAGAATTTTTCTAAGAAATCATAAGGAGTGCTCAGGAATTGGCGCTGACTTCGGCTATCTCGAAAATTGTGCAACAAATTTTTTTCAAAGGGCAACCTAAATTTTTCTTAACTCCAGTGGATCCCACGCTAAAAAAGGGTTAGGTCATGGTCGGAAATCAATATCCAAATTCAACAATTTTTGAAGAAACTTGGAAAAACAAAAATTTCCACTTGCCAGTGTGAGCACATGTGACACTGATTACGTACGTGTGCCATAAATAATCCTCATTCACGATTTTTGTGTTTTATCGATGCGACTAATATCATTCCGATCCAGGAACGGATCATACAGAACATCACAGAAATTTAAATCACTCATAAAATATATAGAGGTTCAGTCAACCATATTTTGAATGATTTTGTCAGCAAAAGACGTTAGGGATGGATTATTATCACAAAACTGTGCGCCATATGGATACATCTACTGATATTCAGTGTCTGCTAAAATATTGGAACCATCTTGGAAACTTTTTTATGAATTGTTCATCAGAAAATTTCATTCTTCAAAAAAGTTGGTGCTTCCAATTAGACTATATACGCAGATATCGGTCATTATTGGTGGCGTGCGGCTAAGCGACAATTGTCCGATATTCTAAATTCAATGAACAGATTCATTACTATGCATAATATCGAGAAATGTAATTGAAAAGAATAATTTTGAATGATATTTCTTATTATCCAATTCAGTCTATCTATCACCAATTAATTTTTTTTGATGGATTTTGGCTTTATTTCATCATTTTTCCATTACTGTTTTTTTCAGTAATTGATAGACTAAGGGTCAGTTTTTCAAGTTCCAGTTAAACTCCAGATTAATTAAGTAATGGTTAGAATGTGATCTTTCCAACATCATTTAAAGAATGTTAATCACCATCTAAACTATTAGTTAGTTATCTGAAGTTTAACTCGAACATGATAAATTGGCCCTAAACTGGATAACTGGAAACAGTATTTAATTGCAAATTTTTTTTTTTTCATATTTTTTTTTGATATTTGCAAATTAATGTCACTTCACTGAATTTAGAATGTCGGCTGATTCCCGCTCAGTCGCACGCCACTTAAAATACCGATCGCGTATTCACAGGTCTATTCACTATCTTTTAACGATATCCTCATCAGTCGTTACCAAGCGATAAGCCGTTACATAACGGCAAAATCGCAGAATCGCATTCACTATCTTTTTCATCATCCTTAGTTGGCTGTAGTATCTGTCAACGATAATAGTTTTCAGCAAAAACAAATTCATTATCGGCCTTTGTAAAATTTAAAAGGTAGTCAAATAGAAATGGGTCACTCCGGACAGGAAGTAATGGTTGTAAAACTGAAAGAACTGTGGAGAAGGTATTACGATGATTTTTTAATGTAAAAGGATCACGTATCTCTTGTTCCGTAGAGAGTGTTATCGGCGATTCAATAGGTAGTTGAGGGATATCAGCAACACTTTCGGAACTCGAAAAGAAATTTTCCAGAAAGATTAACCAGAGAACTGGCTTGGGAGTTATTTAACGAAATGAGCGATTACTTTGCAATGTCCCGCAGGAACACGAGCATACCTCCTGACGTCCAAGTAAACAAAAATTGTGAATTTTCGTTTTATAACCAATGGACAGTTTTCTTTGGGCATTGCATTTTTTCGCATATGGCAATTACCAGAAGTCCATGGTGGAATATAAATTCTGTCCCAGTCTTTTGTAAGCAGGTGGATTCACGGAGTATCAGAAATATTACACGAGTAAGTATCAAAAATATTGATCACTTGCCCCCTCTATCATAAAATTCCCAACAGAGCTGTTGGGAGGTCCCAAAGTTCCTTTGAAAATTTCTGATTTGCTTGGTTCATACTTATTTTTACGAAACCGGCAGTTTTTTTTTAATTCATCCAAATATACGGAAAATTTTGACTATATAATAGTTTCACTACTTTTTTTACAATAATGTAATATCCACCAATTCTCACAGTCGATTCAGATTTTCATCAAATAACTGACACTATCAGTTTCAAAACCTTGTTTTCATCCATCACTCAATCACAAAACATGAATTTACTACCTGTCTCAAAAATTCAGTTTTGGCGTTATTCATTTGTTAACGATGTAACGACAGTGTTTACAGAATACGAATTTCCGAATTTTCGTTGAGACTGACGTAATCGTAAATTGAGCTACAATCGTTAATCAACGACTCGTTCAAAAAGGTTTTTTTAGAGAATAGACCTGTTAGTATAATTGGATGCATCAACATTTATGAGGAATTACATTTTTTGAGAAACTATCAATGAAAACGTTTCCCATATGTTTTCAAGATTATGGCATACACTGTATATGCTTTTTAATCGAAGATCTGTGACCAAAAATGGACTCAAATCACTAGGTACCATATTTGTAATTTCCATATATTTTTCTTTGATGATAATAGACGCAAAAATTTCACAATTTTTTTGTATTTGCAGAAAATCATAACGAAGCACAATGTATATTACCAACTCTTTCAAATCAGTGTTGGGGTGTTGGGAAGACCACAGCGGTCGACGTGTCGGCGTTTGAAACTTCTGCTAGCAATTGTCTCGGTACAAAACACGAAAATGATAGGTGACCACTTGCCTTGTTGTGAAGTCAGTACTGACGGGGTCTGGTGCTTGCTTGGGTGGTACTCCAGGTTTTCCGGGTTATCCTACAGTGAATACACCACCAAAGAAGTAGTCGCCCCGGAGCGCCACGAAAAATAATGATAGCCGTCCTCCACCCGCACAGTATAAACCTTTGGGCAGGTTATACGAGTATTCATGAGCTAGTATAATTATTATAATTCTTTTCCGTTAGGATAATCACACTTGTGCCCTGTCTCCAAGTCCCGTTAGCTCGGATGGTGTGCTGGTGTCATGAACTCAAATAACCCATTTCCACATCCGTGGAGTAAATGACTATTGGTTGCGAGAATCATGTGCCCTGAGCAGACAAAGTAAACCAAGGATGACTGCCTTTTCCATTTGTCCAGCAAAGACGTTTATCGTATTAAGTGATTTTGAAATTCAAAATCAGTGTGTCATATTCCACCAAGGACTCCTATGATCAGAACCACTATTCCAACAGAATGGTTTGGGTAAGGTTTACGGATTTCAAAAAGTAGATCTTGATAATTAGTCCGTTTATCCTCTTTTCCCACTGAGTATATTCGTTTGGCATGGTCTTTGTCACTTTCCTGAAGAGAAGTGTGGTGAGTTGAGAAAAAATTATGGGTTTTTACTTTTATCAAAGAACATTACTCTATCGAAATAGAAAACTTTATTCTTTTCAACTTTTTTTTTAAATTATTATTTATAAATATCTATAACAACCAATCTATAAAAAATACATTATACAAGATGGTAATTTTTTATATTATCTTCAACACCTTCTCCTAATAATAAATTACCAAATAAATCATATCTTGGAAACCAAAAAATTTTTGTGTTTCTCGAACTTGGTATTTCCGAGAGGTTTTGTAAAAATATCTGCCACTTGATCAGCAGAGCAGCAATACTATATGTCGATGACTCCTTCATTCACCTTCTCATTAATGAAATGATAGCGGACATCAATATGTTTGCTCCTCTGATTAAACTGTCCATTTCTTATCAGTTTCATGGTGCTTTGGTTGTCAATATTCAGTTTAATGGTCACATTTTGATTGGTGAGCTCATCAATGAGTGATTTTAAATAAATCAACTCCTTTGTGCAATCTGCGGCAGCGATATACTCCGCCTCTGTACTAGACAAGGCTACAATAGGTTGTTTCCTAGAACACCAGCTCACGGGTCCTCCGCAAAACATGACAACATATCCCGTTGTACTTTTTCTTTTTTCAGTGTCTCCTGCGAAGTCTGAATCACAGTATGCTATCAGCTCGTCGTCCTTTGATTCTCTTCTATATTGAACTCCATAATCTGGTGAATGTTTTAAATATCTCAATATTCGTTTTACGTTGGACACATCTTGATCCGTTGGATTCTCCATTTTTCTACTCCCAAAGCTTACAGAAAAAGCTATATCCGGCCTTGTTTTATTGGACAAGTATAAGAGACTTCCAATTGCTTCTCTGTAGGGAAACATCCGTTCAGTTCTAAAATCATCATGGACTCCTGTATAATTTCCTGACAAAGGTGTTGTTGCAGGATTGGCTTCAGTCATTTGAAATTCCTCAAGGAGTCCACTGGAATAATTTTTTTGACTCAGGGTTATGGAATCTGGTACTCTTGATATTTCAAGACCAAGGAATGTGGAAGGACACTGATCTGCAGACATATCAAATTCATGTTCTAGCTCTCGAAGAAGATCATCCATCATTTGCTCATGATGACCCAATAAAACACCATCATCAACATATATGGCCAATAACATTGAAGAATCTTCGTTCTTGAATAAACAGTGGTCTGCTTTCAATGGAATAAGTTTTACAGTTTTCAAAAAATTCGTAAATCGTTGATTCCATTTCATTGGTGCCTGCTTTAACCCGTAGAGTGATCTGTTCAGAACACATACTTTGTTATTTTCTTGAAAACCTTCTGGAACAGACATAAAGATCTTTTCATCGATTTCTCCATACAGGAATGCTGTCTTTACATCGAATTTCTTTATTATCATATCATTTTTGGCCGCTAAAGCAAACATTATACGAAGAGAAGAGCTGTTTACCACAGGGCTGAATGTTTCCACATAATTTATCCCATACTCCTGTTCACAACCTCTAATTACAAGCCTTGCTTTATATCGGCCATTATCTTTGATGGTAAAAATCCATCTGCTCGTGAGAATTTTGTTTTCTCCTACTTCAGATTCATCTACATATGACCACGTATTGTTTTTCTCCAACGATTCCTTTTCCTCTTTTATAGCTGCCTTCCATTTATCTTTTTCAATTCCATTTACTGCTTCGTGATAGGTTAACAGTACAAAATCATCAAATCTTTTAGGTCTTCTGATTGTTCTATTTCTTCCTTCTTCCAAGTTTTCATTTTCCTGTGTTTCGTTTATTCTAATCGTTTCATTCGTTTCTTCGTTACTCTCAGCATTATCCCTTCTTTCGTGTGATCTTATTTCTTCAGGGTTTTCATCATCGCTAAAATATATTTTTATAACTTCTTCATCGTTTTTTGCTTCTTTTCCTTCTCCGAAAATAACATCTCGTCGAACTACTATTTTTCTTGTCTCAGGGTCCCATAGACGGTAACTATTCAATGCATATCCAATAAATATATATTTTCTACTACGGGAATCAAGTTTTTTCAGATGTCCCAACACTTTGCAATGGACATCACATCCAAATATTTTCAGTCGTGACAAATCTGGTTTTCTTCCAGTCCATTTTTCAGTGGGTGTGACATCAAAACATTCAGTAGGACTTCTGTTTAGGAGGTATGCTGCAACATATACTGCTTCCCCCCAAAATGTTTTGTCCAAACCAGAATCAAAAATGAGAGCTCTGGCTTTTTCCATGAGCGAGCGATTCAAACGTTCTGCTTTAGCATTCAACTGAGGACTGTATGGAATAGTGTAGTCTAAAACAATGCCTTTTTGTTTACACCAGGTCTGTATCTCTTTACTTGAATATTCTCCACCGTTATCACCACGTATTTTCGAAATTTTCATATTTTTGTATGCTCTAACTTCTTGGACGTACTCCTTCAGGTATTCTTGAACTTCATTCTTATTTTTGAAGAGGTATACAACACAAAAATGCGTGTAATCATCGAGAAAGGTTAGAAAGTACATTTTACCATCCCACGTGCTTGGCTCAATGGGTCCACAAAGTGTGGATAATTTCGAGTGGCCTTATTGCTCGGTATCTTGTTGATGCGAAAGGGAATCTTATTTGCTTTGCTTGCAAATAATATTCACAAACAGGGTGTTCTATGCTAAGATCTGTTTGAGAAATACTGAATCCTGTTACTATATTTTGTAATTTTTTCATGAATGTTATACTCATATGTCCCAATTTTCTGTGCCAATCATTAAAATTTTGGGAAATTTCAGCAAGACTTGCTGTGGGTTTTTCATTGATTTTCACAACATAGAGACCATTGTTTTGTTTTTCTCCTTCTAGTATTTCTTGACTATCCTTTGTGATCCTTACTTTATTCTTAGTGAACATTACTTTCCCATCATTTTCAGTTATTTCGTTCACTGATAATAAGTTTTTGGTCAGTTCAGGAATATATAACACATTTTTCAGTATACATGTGTTACTATTGATGTTTCCTTTTCCTTCAGCTTTCATGGACTGATTCTTCTTAGCTACCAAAATGTCGGATTTAATTTCTTCAAAATCGTTGAACAGTTTTCTGTTATTACACATATGGGATGATGATCCAGAATCGACAATGAATTCATTATTTTCTGCTTCACATTCTTGAGTTAGGAATGAAATTTTACTTTCTTCTTGTCTGGGTTGGTCTTTTTTACGGAAAAACAGTCTTTTTCGAAATGATTGTTTTTTTTACAGTATCTACAGGGATATTTTATTATTCCAGTCTTCTTTTCTTCTTTTTTCGGGCAAAATCTTGCGAAATGTTGAGTGCTACCACATTGAAAACATTTTCTGTCAGTTTGGGATGACTCTCCTCTGGAACGACTGAGTCTGTTATTTTTGTTTTGGAAACCTCTCTTTTCTACACTTTTGAATGCTACTACACCTTCTTTTTCCACGGAAACTTTATTTTTTGATTCTTCTGCCAACAATCTGGATGTGAGTTGTGTTAGTGTTTTTTGATCTTGTGGGGTAGAATCCCATGCGGTGCAAAAATGTTTGTAAGTATCTGGTAATGTTGACAATATCTTTGAGATTAACATTTCATCATCATTGGACTGATTCAGGGATTTGAGCCTGTGTGCCAAGTTTTCCAGTTTGCTTATATGCAGGGATATTTCTGAACCTTTTTCGAAAGAGAAGTTGAAGAATTCTTGCAATAAGCTACATTTTTGTTGTTCGTTTTCTCTTTGAAATATTGAGGTCAACTTATCAAACATTTCTTTTGAAGTTGTGCAATTTAAAATGTGCATTAGTATTTTCTTATCTACAGAGGTAACAATTGCTTTTTGTGCTCTGGCATCCTTGCGATTCCAATCTGATTTTTCAGCAACTCCATTCATCATGGCATATGTCTTCTCACCATTGACAATATCATATAGTCCTTGTGCTTTGAATAAAATCGTTATTTGGAAATTCCACAATTGAAAAGTTTCACTGTCGGTTAGTTTTTCAATTTGGGTGACATCTTCTGTGACATTTGTCATCCTTGCTTTTACAGTTTTTTTTTACTTCTTTACTGAATATTCACCTCGAAAACTTTCTTACGTTCAGCAGGAACTATCTGGGCCCATAACCAGTTGAGAAAAAATTATGGGTTTTTACTTTTATCAAAGAATATTACTCTATCGAAATAGAAAACTTTATTCTTTTCAACTTTTTTTTGAAATTATTATTTATAAATATCTATAACAACCAATATATAAAAAATACATTATACAAGATGGTAATTTTTTTTATTATCTTCAACATGGTGAACGTCGTGAATATACTGAAATGTGCTCAAGGTTATTGTATGCATTGTAAATTTTGCTGTGAAAAAGGTACCAAACGCAATAATGTTTGTAAAAGTTTTCAGGGCTCCAATAGCAATGCCGACCGGTTATCACTTTACAGTAACTATGTTATGGTGTCTGTTACACTAATAATTGCACTCGTCCACTTGAAACCACTTTTCCATTCATTTCGGAGAGTGTAACAAGAAAACTGCACATAAAAAGCCAGTGCCACTGCACTAGCTAAACCTTATCTTCCGAAGTCTTTTTGCATTTGCTCGCTAGAGTTTTATAGATTCTATCGGAGCGTTACACTTCTTTACACTTCGAGGTTGTCGACCGAAACAACTGCTTTCTTGCAGAAAAAAACCTTTCCAGAGTTCAATGAGAAAACTCAAGAAAGCATCTATAGACTTGCGACCGGTATTCTCAATTAGGACATCGAATGAATTATAGAATACTCAATTTATTAAATGAGATCAGGTTACAATTGCAATAATTTTCCACAAATTGTTAGGAGTCACCATAGCAGATTGTGGAAACGGGAAGATTGAACACCAGAACACATACTCTGGCAACTGTCCTGATTCATAGATAGGGCATGAATTGACAATGGAACGGGATCTGGCATATTAATCCAATGAAATTGTATTTCTGTCTGTTTGGGTGATGTTTACGGATTTCAAAAAGTAGATCTTGATAATTAGTCCGTTTATCCTCTTTTCCCACTGAGTATATTCGTTTGGCATGGTCTTTGTCACTTTCCTGAAGAGAAGTGTGGTGAGTTGAGAAAAAATTATGGGTTTTTACTTTTATCAAAGAATATTACTCTATAGAAATAGAAAACTTTATTCTTTTCAACTTTTTTTTAAAATTATTATTTATAAATATCTATAACAACCAATCTATAAAAAATACATTATACAAGATGGTATTTTTTTTTATTATCTTCAACACCTTCTCCTAATAATAAATTACCAAATAAATCATATCTTGGAAGCCAAAAAATTTTTGTGTTTCTCGAACTTGGTATTTCCGAGAGGTTTTGTAAAAATATCTGCCACTTGATCAGCAGAGCAGCAATACTATATGTCGATGACTCCTTCATTCACCTTCTCATTAATGAAATGATAGCGGACATCAATATGTTTGCTCCTCTGATTAAACTGTCCATTTCTTATCAGTTTCATGGTGCTTTGGTTGTCAATATTCAGTTTAATGGTCACATTTTGATTGGTGAGCTCATCAATGAGTGATTTTAAATAAATTAACTCCTTTGTGCAATCTGCGGCAGCGATATACTCCGCCTCTGTACTAGACAAGGCTACAATAGGTTGTTTCCTAGAACACCAGCTCACAGGTCCTCCGCAAAACATGACAACTTATCCCGTTGTACTTTTTCTTTTTTCAGTGTCTCCTGCGAAGTCTGAATCACAGTATGCTATCAGCTCGTCGTCCTTTGATTCTCTTCTATATTGAACTCCATAATCTGGTGAATGTTTTAAATATCTCAATATTCGTTTTACGTTGGACACATCTTGATCCGTTGGATTCTCCATTCTTCTACTCCCAAAGCTTACAGAAAAAGCTATATCCGGCCTTGTTTTATTGGACAAGTTTAAGAGACTTCCAATTGCTTCTCTGTAGGGAAACATCCGTTCAGTTCTCAAATCATCATGGACTCCTGTATAATTTCCTGACAAAGGTGTTGTTGCAGGATTGGCTTCAGTCATTTGATATTCCTCAAGGAGTCCACTGGAATAATTTTTTTGACTCAGGGTTATGGAATCTGGTACTCTTGATATTTCAAGACCAAGGAATGTGGAAGGACACTGATCTGCAGTCATATCAAATTCATGTTCTAGCTCTCGAAGAAGATCATCCATCATTTGCTCATGATGACCCAATAAAACACCATCATCAACATATATGGCCAATAACATTGAAGAATCTTCGTTCTTGAATAAACAGTGGTCTGCTTTCAATGGAATAAGTTTTACAGTTTTCAAAAAATTCGTAAATCGTTGATTCCATTTCATTGGTGCCTGCTTTAACCCGTAGAGTGATCTGTTCAGAACACATACTTTGTTATTTTCTTGAAAACCTTCTGGAACAGACATAAAGATCTTTTCATCGATTTCTCCATACAGGAATGCTGTCTTTACATCGAATTTCTTTATTATCATATCATTTTTGGCCGCTGAAGCAAACATTATACGAAGAGAAGAGCTGTTTACCACAGGGCTGAATGTTTCCACATAATTTATCCCATACTCCTGTTCACAACCTCTAATTACAAGCCTTGCTTTATATCGGCCATTATCTTTGATGGTAAAAATCCATCTGCTCGTGAGAATTTTGTTTTCTCCAACTTCAGATTCATCTACATATGACCACGTATTGTTTTTCTCCAACGATTCCTTTTCCTCTTTTATAGCTGCCTTCCATTTATCTTTTTCAATTCCATTTACTGCTTCGTGATAGGTTAACAGTACAAAATCATCAAATCTTTTAGGTCTTCTGATTGTTCTATTTCTTCCTTCTTCCAAGTTTTCATTTTCCTGTGTTTCGTTTATTCTAATCGTTTCATTCGTTTCTTCGTTACTCTCAGCATTATCCCTTCTTTCGTGTGATCTTATTTCTTCAGGGTTTTCATCATCGCTAAAATATATTTTTATAACTTCTTCATCGTTTTTTGCTTCTTTTCCTTCTCCGATAATAACATCTTGTCGAACTACTATTTTTCTTGTCTCAGGGTCCCATAGACGGTAACTATTCAATACATATCCAATAAATATATATTTTCTACTACGGGAATCAAGTTTTTTCAGATGTCCCAACACTTTGGAATGGACATCACATCCAAATATTTTCAGTCGTGACAAATCTGGTTTTCTTCCAGTCCATTTTTCAGTGGGTGTGACATCAAAACATTCAGTAGGACTTCTGTTTAGGAGGTATGCTGCAACATATACTGCTTTCCCCCAAAATGTTTTGTCCAAACCAGAATCAAAAATGAGAGCTCTGGCTTTTTCCATGAGCGAGCGATTCAAACGTTCTGCTTTAGCATTCAACTGAGGACTGTATGGAATAGTGTAGTCTAAAACAATGCCTTTTTGTTTACACCAGGTCTGTATCTCTTTACTTGAATATTCTCCACCGTTATCACAACGTATTTTCGAAATTTTCATATTTTTGTATGCTCTAACTTCTTGGACGTAATCCTTCAGGTATTCTTGAACTTCATTCTTATTTTTCAAGAGGTATACAACACAAAAATGCGTGTAATCATCGAGAAAGGTTAGAAAGTACCTTTTACCATCCCACGTACTTGGCTCAATGGGTCCACAAAGTGTGGATAATTTCGAGTGGCCTTATTGCTCGGTATCTTGTTGATGCGAAAGGGAATCTTATTTGCTTTGCTTGCAAATAATATTCACAAACAGGGTGTTCTATGCTAAGATCAGTTTGAGAAATACTGAATCCTGTTACTATATTTTGTAATTTTTTCATGAATGTTATACTCATATGTCCCAATTTTCTGTGCCAATCATTAAAATTTTGGGAAATTTCAGCAAGACTTGCTGTGGGTTTTTCATTGATTTTCACAACATAGAGACCATTGTTTTGTTTTTCTCCTTCTAGTATTTCTTGACTATCCTTTGTGATCCTTACTTTATTCTTAGTGAACATTACTTTCCCATCATTTTCAGTTATTTCGTTCACTGATAATAAATTTTTGGTCAGTTCAGGAATATATAACACATTTTTCAGTATACATGTGTTACTATTGATGTTTCCTTTTCCTTCAGCTTTCATGGACTGATTCTTCTTAGCTACCAAAATGTCGGATTTAATTTCTTCAAAATCGTTGAACAGTTCTCTGTTATTACACATATGGGATGATGATCCAGAATCGACAATGAATTCATTATTTTCTGCTTCACATTCTTGAGTTAGGAATGAAATTTTACTTTCTTCTTGTCTGGGTTGGTCTTTTTTACGGAAAAACAGTCTTTTTCGAAATGATTGTTTTTTTTTACAGTATCTACAGGGATATTTTATTATTCCAGTCTTCTTTTCTTCTTTTTTCGGGCAAAATCTTGCGAAATGTTGAGTGCTACCACATTGAAAACATTTTCTGTCAGTTTGGGATGACTCTCCTCTGGAACGACTGAGTCTGTTATTTTTGTTTTGGAAACCTCTCTTTTCTACACTTTTGAATGCTACTACACCTTCTTTTTCCACGGAAACTTTATTTTTTGATTCTTCTGCCAACAATCTGGATGTGAGTTGTGTTAGTGTTTTTTGATCTTGTGGGGTAGAATCTCATGCGGTGCAAAAATGTTTGTAAGTATCTGGTAATGTTGACAATATCTTTGAGATTAAAATTTCATCATCAATGGACTGTTTCAGGGATTTGAGCCTGTGTGCCAAGTTTTCCAGTTTGCTTATATGCAGGGATATTTCTGAACCTTTTTCGAATGAGAAGTTGAAGAATTCTTGCAATAAGCTACATTTTTGTTGTTCGTTTTCTCTTTGAAATATTGAGGTCAACTTATCAAACATTTCTTTTGAAGTTGTGCAATTTAAAATGTGCATTAGTATTTTCTTATCTACAGAGGTAACAATTGCTTTTTGTGCTCTGGCATCCTTGCGATTCCAATCTGATTTTTCAGCAACTCCATTCATCATGGCATATGTCTTCTCACCATTGACAATATCATATAGTCCTTGTGCTTTGAATAAAATCGTTATTTGGAAATTCCACAATTGAAAAGTTTCACTGTCGGTTAGTTTTTCAATTTGGGTGACATCTTCTGTGACATTTGTCATCCTTGCTTTTACAGTTTTTTTTTACTTCTTTACTGAATATCCACCTCGAAAACTTTCTTACGTTCAGCAAAATTATTATTTATAAATATCTATAACAACCAATCTATAAAAAATACATTATACAAGATGGTAATTTTTTTTATTATCTTCAACATGGTGAACGTCGTGAATATACTGAAATGTGCTCAAGGTTATTGTATGCATTGTAAATTTTGCTGTGAAAAAGGTACCAAACGCAATAATGTTTGTAAAAGTTTTCAGGGCTCCAATGGCAATGCCGACCGGTTATCACTTTACAGTAACTATGTTATGGTGTCTGTTACACTAATAATTGCACTCGTCCACTTGAAACCACTTTTCCATTCATTTCGGAGAGTGTAACAAGGAAACTGCACATAAAAAGCCAGTGCCACTGCACTAGCTAAACCTTATCTTCCGAAGTCTTTTTGCATTTGCTCGCTAGAGTTTTTTAGATTCTATCGGAGCGTTACACTTCTTTACACTTCGAGGTTGTCGACCGAAACAACTGCTTTCTTGCAGAAAAAAACCTTTCCAGAGTTCAATGAGAAAACTCAAGAAAGCATCTATAGACTTGCGACCGGTATTCTCAATTAGGACATCGAATGAATTATAGAATACCCAATTTATTAAATGAGATCAGGTTACAATTGCAATAATTTTCCACAAATTGTTAGGAGTCACCATAGCAGATTGTGGAAACGGGAAGATTGAACACCAGAACACATACTCTGGCAACTGTCCTGATTCATAGATAGGGCATGAATTGACAATGGAACGGGATCTGGCATATTAATCCAATGAAATTGTATTTCTGTCAGGAATTTTTTGGGGTGGTTTAGAATTCTTGCATTTTATATGTTTTTCGGGATGCTGAATTTGAATCTGAGGTTTGCCAACGCATTTTCGTGATGGAACACTGTAAAAAATGCAAAAAAATTAGAAAAAAATCTAATTTTTCTACGGTTCTTTGCTTATAACTTATAACCTACCTATCAAAAATGAAAGAACATATAATTTTCTTCAAATCGTATCATCCAGGTTCTTATTGCGACAAACCGTTCGAGCTCAAGCGCTAGTGAAAGTTGGCTCATTTCGGCCAATATATAACTGCCCTTCCGTAGGAGTGGCCAGATATGATTTCTTCAGGTGGGTTCACCGTATATAATTGTACCAATCAAAAAGTTAACTCAGTCCACTCACTTTCTTGCACTATGTAACCAAGTGCCACCATGCAGGACATCAGTAAATGGAATCCACCGACCCTTATTACAACATTTGACAGAGCGGGATCATCGAGCCGGCTTGCAAGAATGTCTTGAGTAAGAGGAATTGATGAATTTAGTCATATCTACTCCGATAAACAATACTGTGAATGTTGTATCATAATTACTTCGAGAGGATGGCTCAAATGGAGAGCGCTGGGTAACCGACATCTGAAGCCAACAATGCAAGGCGAGGTCGGGCTTTGGATGGATGACCAACGGACCTCCTTTCGAGATTTTCTTCGGGTAGTGCTAGGAATTGCACGTAATAAGGTAAGACCTCGTTTTTCACTGGCTCACAGAAGCTTCGACTTCTGTATAAGGAGACGACAGCTGGTTAACAGAAAAAAAACAATTTTAAACAGAAATCCCGAACAGTTTCAAACTTGGGGAAGCATTGATGGATAGTTGATATATAACAAACTATAGTTTATATGGGATGTCTGTTGTGACATCTTTCATAAATCCATTCAATCCGAAGAGGATAGGAAGGTTCATAGTAGGGGAGGTAGCATCAAATTTTTAGTGGTGATTTTACTGATAATGTCCATCCGTTTATACTCTAGTATTCTCTCAAAAGGTGGAGAAAAAATATGTTAGCTGACGCGACTCCGTGACTTGAGATTGTGAGAGGCTGCGGATTTCACGATAAAACAACAATTTTCGGAGTATTTTACTGAAGGTAATAATTTGCAGATAGCTGAATGATTAATTGGAATCGTGAAAAAACATGTTGGCTGCATAATGTCTGTGACTTAACCTTTTAACTGCGCGCATGAATATGTAAGATAAAGTTTGGAAATTGGACTATTTTACCGAGGCTGGAACCCTGCCAAAAATGTCTCATAGAGAATGATGCCATAATATATAACAGAATTTAAAAGATTAAAGTTGGATAGTGAAACCGCAAATCCGTATAGAGCCATATTCGATACTCATCAGTATTTAAAAGACAGTACAGATACATATTCCTTTAATTTCTAATGAGTTCCTAGACATAACTGTTATTCGTTTTTATCAGCGATTACTGTGATGGATGCTACATGTTTCTATGAGGTCATGCAGTATGAGAATGAATTAGAACGTATGAGATTTCATCACAGTAACTTGATTATTGAAAAAAATCATTGATATTCTGCGAGGTCTGCCAGATTGTTCCTGGCACGTTCCATTTCCATATGAAGATTGAATGATGAATAATCCAGTGGATTTTATAATTTGATATGCACTTATACACAAACAGGATAAAGTCATTCTCAATTAGAAAAAATATGTGAATTACTCATTCAGTAGAAACGAAAAAGAGGTAGATCGTGTAGATCTGTGCAGCTAGTTTTAGGTTTTAACACATCTGTTCCTCGTCTGTATTATCACAACTTTCATCTAACCGTGGTTGGTATTTATTTACTCTGATCTCGCTCTATGAAACGTGGTCTAGGCCGCACCATCTTTCGAGTAGAAGGAGAAGCTCTTCGAGTAGCCGGTTAGAGACTCATTCATTTCATAGATTCAGACATTGTATGAGGATGACCCCTCATACAACGATTCAGACATTCACATCTCACGACTTGTGAAAGAACCATGCAGTTCATTCGAAAAGAGACGAAAACTGTTTATCAGCGAATACATTTGACAGACGGGGGAATTGATAAGTGAATAAATACATTCTAGATTATCCGATTATGATTAAAAAAATTGATCATTTGCAATTGAAGTCATTTTGAAATATATATCATTATTTGTAGGTGTAGATGAAATAAACTACGGTACATTATGATTCTTCTGATATGTTTAAAAAATCTGGAGTAATATGATAATAGTAATCTTTTCGAATATATCAGCAATATTCTAGAAATATTTTCTTTGAATGTTGCATTTCGTTGATCTTGTGTTGATCTTTCTGAATTATTTTTGAAATATTCTGGCATGATTTGATAATAATCTATTCGAATATTCCTAGGAATATTTTGTTCAGAATATTCCATTTGGTTTCGTTATGTTCCTACTGTTGGAGCTCATGAAATCTCATAAGATTCGCATGAAATTGGATACGGAATTCCAAATACAGATTGAACTCACTTTTATTTATACGATACCGAATGCGATTATAAATTGTGTATTTCCACACAAGATATTGAATGAGGATAAAACATTATTTTACTTGAAATTGGAATACCTCATCGAATCGTGTATATAGTCTCTTTGCAACACTATTGCCTAAAACAAACTCGAATACTCTGAATCCTTGTTTTCTTATCGACACTTGTGAATTCTCAGTGATTTTGAGTTTTATGAAAACTTATAGGAATCGCATAAATTTAGATAAGGAATTCTTTTTCCAAACCATCACATTCTGATCCCACTATTTCCACAAGATACCCAATAAAATTGGATATGGAATTTCTGATACAGATCATCGAATACTGAATTCACTTTCTTCATACGATAACAAATAAGATTAGTAATTGTGAATTTCCACACATTTCTCATACGTTGACAAGCTTGTGAATGAGCATATAATATCGTTGTGATTGAAAATGGAATACCTCATCGAATCTCATAGTTCCCTCAAACAACCACTGCCTGATTAAAACTCGTATGACATGTATTCGGGTATGCTTATATAAACACCCACTTATAAAGCCTCATACATCCTTCCAAAAGGTGTATGTGCGAGGGATTACGTACGTGTAGGTTACAGACGTAACACGTAGATCCTTATAAATTATCATAATTCTTCTATATTTTTTTATGAGATTTCATGTGATATTTTTGGCAGGGAAATGATAAACTGAATAGTAATCAGTTTGGAAATCATAAAAAACATGTCAGCTGGTGCCCAGGTGCGATTAACCTGTTAGCTGCGCGTATGAATATGTAAGAAAAAGTTTGAAAATCGAACCATTTTACCAAGGCTGGAAATGATATACTGAATTGTAATCAGTTTGAAAATCATAAAAAAACATGTAGGCTGGTGCTCAGGCAAGATCAAACCTGTTAGCTGCGGTTATGAATATGTAAGAAAAAGTTTTAAAATCGGACCATTTTACCGATGCTGAAAATGATACGCTGAATAGTAATCAATTTGAAAATCATAAAAAAAAACATGTTAGCTGGTGCTCAGGTGTGATTAAACCTGTTAGCTGCGCTTCCTCTGTTCAGCGCACTTTTAGACCATTACTGTGTGCGCAGGTCCGATGCACTTCAATATTGATTCGTATATAATAATTATCAACAGCTGTTTTTTGTTACTTTATAATGAGAATATATGCACCACAAATCTACACCAGATTGATAGAAATCAGTCGATTCCTGACTGCTATCTGTCGTAATCTCATTGTTTGGAAATTTCGGAGTCTTCCAAAAACAGCCTGAATCAGTTTCTGTTCTACGTTCAAAAAACATCTGCTGTATCCAAATATCTGGCATCATCGAAATTGAAGCGTGTCCAACATTATTATCATTCATACGCGCAGCTAACAGGTTTAGTCACACCTGAGCACCAGCTAACACTTTTTTTCATGATTTTCGAATTGATTACTATTCAGTATATCATTTTCAGCCTCGTAAAAATGGTCCAATTTTCCAACTTTTCCTTCCATATTCAAATGCGCAGTTAACAAGTTTAGACACACCTGAGCACCAGCTAACATGTTTTTGTTTTATATAATTTTCAAACTGATTACTATTCAGTATATCATTTTCATCCTCGGTAAAATGGCCCGATTTGCAAGCTCTATCTTAAATATTCATACGCGCAGATAATAGGTTCGGTCACAGAAATTATGCAGCTTACATGTTTTTTTCACGATTCCAATACAATCTTTCAGCTATCTGCAAATTATCACCTGCAGGAAAATACTCCAAAGATCGTTATTTTCTCGCGAGATCATCAGTCTCTCACAATCTTAAGTCACGGATCTGGACCAGCTGAAAAGGAAGTTTCCTCTCAAAAACATAACGAAAGCGTTCACTAGAAAATTCAGCTTCGGTGAAATGGTTCGGTGAAATTTGACGCTACCTCCCCTACTATTATGCTTTTCAAGTAGAGCCACAGATGATCGGCACGAACGGAATCACAGATTCAGATAGTGTATGCAATTTCTGTTAACCTGATTTCAGCCAAACCTTCAGGTTTTGTCCTTTCAAAATGAATCAGTTGGACAACTCCATGATTTCTAGAAATCTTAGGTGGGGTATCGTTTTCAACCGAGGAATGAATCGATCAAGTGATGTTTTTGTGTAATACTGACGTAAAAGGTGTTGTATTCGTTGATTATATGTACGTTAAAATCAGCGTTATCGTACACTTGCTGTGGAAAGCACGGCTGGTTACTTTCAGCGGATCACCGTTGATTGCTGATCCTTCTGGCGAACAAATACTGAATAAGAAAAATAAAACCCTAATGAGGAAACCACATCAAATAATTTCCTCGAGCCGTTCTTTCTTTGCAGAAACACTGCCAGCCCTGAGAGTTTACTCTGTGCTCTTCTTCCACATATCATGGTACCAACGTTTCCTGTTCAGTATAGCTATTTCCATAAATGTTTCAGGGTTTCAGGAATGAGTTCCTCTTTTCCTTCTTCATCAGGTAGGGTTACTGTGCTGTCTCATAAACTCGGCTCCAGATATCCTCAACAATAATTGCAGCAGCCGTCTTAACTCTTGTTAACTTTTCAACGCTCACTGTTACTAAGCATCATTCAACATTTCATACCTTGCGTATTCAAGATATTTTTTTTAGCAAATTTTAGATTCGGATTTGGTACCCCAAAAAACAACTTTTCCGCTAGGGGCCCTGCTAGAAAAAAAATTTACTGGATTACATACAGATAAGGTCCCAGCGTGAGCATGATCTATTTTCTTGGACTAAACAGTAATGTAAAATAGACAGAGAAGTACGTGATAAAACAGTTCACCTTCAAAAATGTGAAGTGAATGAACGAACCATCATTATTTTTGAATAATACAGAAAAAATGAGAAATTTTCCTCATTGACTTTCAGAACACAAAAGAGCTCCAAAGTATGGAAATAATGCCAAACTAGGGTAAAACAGACAGTGCTCGGCCACCGGGTAGTAATTGGCATAGCATCAGTTTCTCATAATTTATAATAATTTGGTTCGGATGTGGTGGAATTTGGTTTCATTAATCAATCCTCTGAATCATTTGGTGTGTCTCGTCAAACGCTGCAATTCCGAAAAAGTGAGAAGTTCCACAGTAAAACTAACTTTGGACCAAATCCCATTCGAACCCATGAAGAGGAAAATATATTACAAGAATGGATCCTAAGTAGTTATAAAAAAATCTTCCCAGTCAGAAAATTTGATATTCAAGTCTTTGTGAAAGAATTCTTGGATGCAAATCCTCGAAAAAATCCATTCTGTGATAATTTACCTGGCGACGAATGGTACAGGGCTTTTTTCAAACGACACCCAGGCTTAACCCACCGCACCCCAGAGGCTGTAACAGCAGCTAGTTCTGTTGTCTCAGAGTTGGATAAACGACATTGGTTCACTTTGGTGGGAGAATACCTCAAGGGCAAGGGTTATTTTGATATATTGAAAGATCCTACCAGAGTGTTCAATGGGGACGAGAAATGCTTTTGCCTTTGTCCTAAAAATACCATGGTTATTGCTCCTTGAGGTGCAAGGAATGTTTATAAAATAGACTCTGCTCAAGCAAAAACGAACATTACCGCCATGTTTACTTTCTCTGCTGCTGGTCAAGTAACAGAACCAATGCTAATATATCCGTATAAGAGACTTCCAGCTACCACCATAAATTCGGTACCTAGTTCTTGGGGAGTTGGTCATAGTAACAATGGTTGGATGAAAATGGAATTGTTTTACAAAAATAATGCTTGAAAAAAAGTGGAACGAAATTTCCTGTAATTCTTTTCGTTGATGGACATTCTACTCATCAAACTTTGAAATTGGGTCAGCTACGCACGAAACTAGAGATCATTTTGATAGCTCTCTATCCGAATGCTACCAGAATTATGCAACCCGCTGATGTGACAGCTTTCAAGCCACTTAAAACCGGATGGAAAAAAGCTGTACTGGAGTTCAGAAGGAAAAATCCTCAACAAATTCTATCCAAGGAAAAATTTGCTCCAGTATTTAAATTTGTGATTGACCAGTGTGCCAAGGTGGAAACAATGGAAACACATGGATTTCGAGCCAGTGGTTTATTTCCATGGAATGCCTCTGCAATTGATTACAAAAAATGCCTTGGTTTGAGTAATAATATCCCTGAAACAATCCATGATGAGGAGGAACAACAAGTAACCAACGACTCTCTCATTTCCTATAACCAGTTCAAAAATATAGTAGGAGATGAGAGAATTAAATGATTTGAACGAATCGACAGCGTCAATAATAATAATTATGAATGAATTATATTGTACAAACTGTACAAATAATTTAAAAAAAATTAAACTTCGATTGCAGATGCTCAGATTGATGATACTTCATATGTTCCACAAGAAATACCTGAAGAAACAAATATCAAGGATGAAATAGTCATAAAAAATATTGAAATAATATTTGCCAATGATAGTTTACCATCTGTGAATCCACAAGATCGAGCACCTAACTTAATATATGAGGTCATAGACTGGTTAGAAGAGAAACATTATACTGGCATGAATTTTAACGAAGAAAATGAGTTTGGAGATAGTAGTAATGAAGAAATAATAGCAACATCAAAAGATACAGTCAGTGTTATGGATGAAATTAATTGTGAACCAGACAATCAGGAAATAGAAAATACCATGAAACTAGATTATCAAGATGAACAGAATAAAAATGAAGAATCCGAAGCTGTTGTTCCTGTAAAAGAATCAGAGGAAAACCAACATGAAAGAAAAAATAATACAGTGAATTCCAGTCTTTACGATCATGTGATATGGCCTGTAACCCCGGTAAGATATGGTAAGAAAGATAGTGAAAGATTACCATATGTTCTAACGAGCACTCATTGGAAAAATATTCAAACGGAAAAATTGGAAACTAAGAAAAGGGAACAAAAAGAGGAAGAAAATAGAAAAAAAGAAAGATTTTTGAAAAAATCTGAAAATGAAGAAAAGAAATTGGAGAAAATAAAGGCAATCAAAAGAAAAAATCAATTAAACCAAATACAGCAGAAGATAAACATGATGAGATGAAGAAAATGAAAAGAGATTTTTTGCAACAATCAGAAATCCAAACTGAAATTTCTTTAGATGATTTAGTGGAGCAGGGAAGTGCTACTCCCCAACCTTGCTCAAGTAACAGCCGAGTGAATATTTTATCATGTGTCACAATTGCAAGAGAAAAACAAATGAGGAAAGTATTCGGTGACGACGGAAGCAATAATTATTCTCAAAACAATCAGGAGAATGTACCTTTTCCCAGTAATAAAACTGCTGTTGGCAAAATCTGCTTCATTTGTACCAAAAACATTACCATAATATCAAAAGGAATCAAATGCCATGGATGTAAAAGAACTTACCATAATAGCTGCATTATCAGACTGACACCATCCACACAATTTTATTATTGTAAAACCTGTTCAGCCAAACCAAATATTTCATGGAATAATTATTATAATTTGTGAATTAAAAGATTTGAAGACCTGATAATGTCTCCTTCAACCTGGCCATGCCAATCACTGTTATTCTTATGGCCAATAACTCTTATGAAATGGCCAACGACTGTAAATTTTGCAATCATAGCAAATTATGCTAAATTCTGTTTTGAAACTTGGGCACTATTTGGTTTACTCATGACCAAGTAATATTCTTCAGAATAAATTTTAATTGATAGTTTTCTTCATAACGTCCATAATTATTCCATTAGAACAGATTAACTATGAGCTAGACTGAACGCTTTACCCTAACTCAGTACGGATCAACCACTTATATCTGGTTTCCGAACCAGTTATTACAATACCAACATATACAATTAGGAGGTTATTCAACCCTCCGGCTGGCGCGTATGCGGCTAATGGCAGCAAATTTTAATTTTTTGCTCCCCAAATGATTCTAGAAAACTGCACGTCTTTGTGCGCTTAGGTATTTGTAATTCAAATCTTCTACCCCTGCCTAGAATCCCTGTATGCAATTTGACATTAGATCGTATATTAGAGTCGGGGCTCCCTTTGACAGGACATCGACAAAACAGGTTTTAGTTTATATCTCAAAAATTATGGTAAAACCAAATATTTATTAAATAGCGAATTCTATCAGTCAAACAAGAACAGATAATATTACTATACCGTTGATGTGACAACGGTCGAACGCAGGGTTCCTTGATAGTGGGGTTATGAAATGTCATCGATTTTGTCGGGCAACTTGTTTCGTCATTGGAGGGAAATTAAGGTGGCTATCCTGAAATTGGAGGCGCCAAATTTGAATTACACTAAAAATCCCATTTTGTTGGATTGAATTCGAAACCAATCGGTGGGAGTAAATTGAAATACGTACGATTGAATAATACATATTTTTCATTGATATATTCCCTAGTTCGCAGGCTTCTGAGAGTTTCATGGTTGACGAAAATAACAAATTTTTAATGAGCCGTTTAAAAAAAAAAGAAAAGGTGAAAGGATCTGAGATTTGAAATATATTTCAAAGATTCAAAGACTAATCTCAATATATCTGTTGTAACACTAGTTGAATAAATTGCACCATTCAAAGAGAAATTCTTTTCATGTCTAATAAAATAAATCAAAACAACTTTTCTTATGTTGACATTATTCCAGAACCTCAGGTGCAAGAAGAAGTGTGATTTGTTATATGATTCATCTCTATTTTTCTAAAATGTGTGAATTTGAAATGGGGTAAATTATTCGTCCTTGAAGTTTACTCAAATATCAAAACTCATGAAACTATAGTAACTGCCATTCTTGTTCACAAAACTAACTCACATTTCATCGACACACTATATTCAGAAATGATTTGAGTACTGTTATTTATGATTTGAGGCAATGTTTTATTTTATAAATTCATTTATACATTGTTTCATGTATATTAATTTACAATTTATTTATGTAGAAAAAATTTAACATTTCTATACATCTACCTAAAATCCTAATTGAATGGCAAATAGTGATATTGTGCATATCTAATATTTTAAATAAAGCTGAAAATATCAGTTGTTTTTGCAACGTTCCATAATAATTTTGAGTTTGGATAGTTCTTGCACTTGGTAATGGGAACTTTTCTTTTAATTTCATTTCTTCCTTCTGATAATTGTTGTACAATAGTGTTATTGCACAGAACTGTTCAATGAGTTTTTCTCGTTCTTTGTAACGTTGTTGTAAACAAGGGGTGCAAGGAGACTGTGAATCCTCATCTGAAATGGCATAACGACCTATCAGTATCATCATTTCATAGCACCAGGAATAGAATATAATGAACAAACCATTATTTGATGGTAAACGATCAATCATGGGTACATATTCTAGCAAGTATTTTTCTATCTCCAATGAAGCTCCAACAGATTGATACGATATAACAGTGGAGAGACCAGATTTTTACCAACACGTATTGGTAGGAATAACTAAAAAGGAAAACCAACATTATATCATATTGTCATAGCAGAAATATTGGCTTTCAACAGTTTCTTTTCAAAATCAAATTGAGTTCTGTTTCTCCTTAGAACAGTTTGAACCCACCGTTGTTCTAAGCATTTGTCTTGACTTCTAATGTAGGAGAGATCCTTGAAGATTGGTTTCAAAATCTCTTTATTAAAGTGGTCTGAAGAAATCCTGGAAAAATAAATAGGTACCCATACTACAGAAATTGATCCATTGCTGCTCAACTGTTATTGGAGAATATATGAAACAATTCATCATCATGGTATGATGTAGCAGTATTGTTACAATATTAAACAAGTAACTAACAACTAGCAATACAAAATACAAGAAATAGGCACAATATTGTATTACGATTTATCTGAGCCACGGGCTTTAGTAACTTTATTTATTCGCAAATTGACGTAAATATAACCAAAGTTACCAATTTCAGGATAGCCACCTTAATTTCCCTCCAATGACGTATTCTCTCCCTCTCCTCAGTCTTCCCCTTGTCTAACTGCTCACTTATTTCATAACCCCTTCCTATCATAAGAACCCTGGGTCGAACGATAGTATTGACAGTACGAAATGTATTTTTCACTCTGTCAACAGTGGCGTTACTTAAAAAGGAAGAGAAAAATGTTATTGATCAAAACATGCAAGCTGGATATCTACACAGGGGGGTTTTTCAACAGAGCCATTAGCACATGAGATTTGAAAAGTTCTACTCCAGGTGATTTCGATCGTAGAATATTAAAACCAATAATTTCTCACTTTCAAACTAGTAACAATAGAGATATTCCAATGACGATGATAGTATCATTTATTTATCCTACCCCACGGTTTTTGAAGACATCATTTGTAAATGGATGTATTGCTGGCAATCTTAGCCAAGTTCATTTTTATATTCGCAATATATGTTATTTTTTTATTGCGCAGAATTTAATCCAGAGCTTTCGTGAAAAATAAATAACTCCTACCTGCATTTTATCTGATTTGTCATATCAAACTGACGCCCATTATCACTGTTTGCAAAAACAAATCAAATTCATCTGAGATTTTCTTCATTAACTACTCGTCGTTTCCATAAATTTCATTTATTTTTCTTGTAACACTCCAAATTTTTTAAAATACGAATTCTATTTTTTTTTCAAGATTACTGGAAATTATCACTTTTTGCTGATTCGTTTCGGGTGTGATTAATGTTCAACAAATGATTGATCAGAAGAATATTAAAATTAAATGACTTTAATATGACTATGATAGCTCGAACGGAGAGCGCCGGTTCACCGATATCTGAAGCCAAGCAACGCTAGGCGAGGCCGGTATTTGGATGGGTGACCAACGGACCTTCTTTCGATATTCTCCTTGGATCGTGCTAGGAATCGCACGTAAAAAGGTAAGACCTCGGTAATCCTTGGCTCGCGCAAATTTCGTTTTTTGCGGGCTTCCGTTCGTAAGGGGACGACAGCTGGTTAACGGAAAAAACAATTTTAACAATTTAATTTTTTTTCTAATTCACCCAGATAGGACATGAGTTGACTTGCCCAGTCATAACACTCGAAATAAAGATTTTTTAAGAAACGAATTGAGACTTTCCAAAAAACCCAAGATTCACCGATTTATAGGGCAATTGAAGAATTTAACACAATTCCAGCACAAATAAAAGAGATAGAAAACAAAAATTCATTTAAAATCAAATTTAAACTACATCTGAGATGTATTATGTTAGATGTATGACTATTTAATAATATGATTCATGTGATATCTGTGAATACCCTGTGATATATCTATTCAAATGAATTAACGCCAAAAAAGTTATTTGTATATGTGTGTATATAACAAACATTGTACTATCCAGCTATTCTGTATACTATTTCATTATGTTTTGAATTTTATATTTGATTATGTATTAGATTTCATGTATAGGCCTTGTTATCAGTATCCTTTTTGTACTGTATTTGAGGTCATAAATAAATAAATAAATAGTTCAGATGGAAGAGTGCCAAGTTGCAAGAGACAGAACCGAAGAGAAAGATAAACTATAAATTGATATCTATCTTGTGTGGGAAGGCAGAATAAATATGCAGAAATGATGACAAATAACAACTTCATTTCCTTATCAAAAAAATTACAATAGGCTGAAGTCCGAAAAAGATAAGCTGATTGCTATGAAATTGAGTAGCTGAAGGCTATAAAAATAGAGTAGCTGAAGGCTGGAAAATTCAGAACGTTCGTTTCTTTTGACTTCAGACCGAAAAATTTCCACATAGCTTGATTGGAAGGGACTATATTTATGGTGATATTCACGATATTGAATGCAATAGATGAGCATATGTTTATAATTTCTAATAAGTGTTTGGCCAAAGATTTTCGTCTCATTTTCTTCAATGTGAAATGATATGATATGAGTTGTTTCCATCCACTTACCACCTAACATGACAGCCAAAACATGAGTAGCTATTTCTGTCCTTTTTTCTAAAGTTTTCCTTCCCATATAGCAAGTAGCTACACAGTATTGTTCTCCAGGTTCTATAACTGTTTCATCAAAAAATCAACAGCAATCTTTGTTGCAGTCTGAAAAATTTTGAATTTTAATCTTCAAGTAATGAAGTATTTCATGTAATATGCCTGGAAAAAATTGAATGAGACTTATTTTACGATTCAACGTTTTTATACTAGGTAACGCATAATTCAGTTTCCGTAAGGTTTCATAGCCAGAAGTACCACATGCAAAACTAATGACTAATGCTTCCTCCAGGTCACCATCTGTTCAGGTCTCAGGTCGCCATCTGTTTCCATTACGGATTCTATTTTTATTTGTAAGTTGATCTGAATTGAAGCCAAATATTCCGTAAACATTCAACTTTGTTGTTTGCAAATTTTCATTTCTGATTTGAACTCGTTCTACCATTTGTTCCAAAAAAATATTTGAAAATTTTAACTCTAACCCTGTCGTTTACATAGTACATACATAGTACATAGTAATTCAAATATCATACCTATGCTTCGAACGTAATGGGAAAATGGATTTTTATCAACTTTTTTCAAACAAAATGTACTGCTAAAACCTATCTTTCCATTAATATAAAATTTAGGAGCACTACAGTTCCATATTTAAACAATTCCCTTCCTTGTTCAGATTTGTGCATGGCATCACACGTTGAAGGTAAGAGCAGCGTTTTCCCTAGCTCACACAAGTCACTCGAAGACTTCCGAGGGTTGCGCGTAGGGGTGCAATCGGTTGACGGAAATAACAATTTCAACAATAACAATAACAAAATTTGAAACTGCGAAAGTGAAATGCAGTGTAGATGCCGCGAAGCGCCCACTTTTGAAAAATTATTTGACGCGCCCGCCGGAGGATGAAATAAAGTATCTAGACCTAACAACAGAAAAACTAGAAAATGAGCAAGGGAGACGAACTCTTTGAGCAAGAGCCAGTTGAATATCATTAGAAGATTTCTTACTCGGCATAATAATAGTGATTTTGGTATATCCTTCACAGTTGCTCAGTCGTTATCGTGTAATAAACTCATTCCATAAGTTGTCTCAAAATAGTGTGTGAATTATTAAAACCTCAATATGAAATAACGGAACCGTGAGTCATTTATCATTTCGAAAAGTTCATATAAATATAACAGAATGAAGATTTCTGATCATAAATCTCTCATTCTGCCCATTACGCAGCTGATATTACAAGCGACATAAATTTTCCAGCAGCGGCAACTGTTTCAACAAACGTATCTGTAAATGAAAGGAATACGGTTTTCTCGCAATATTTTATCAAGCGAAACGTTTCAAATAACAATTTAGTTTTGTGATTCGTTGGAATGTTTGTGTTGTGAAAACATAATTTTTGATTGTGTATTTAGTCACTTGATTGGCTGCTGGATACCTTTATGATTTTGTAGTTCGCTTCCTATTGAGTTGTTATATCAACCAACGACCACCGCAAGCTGCTATAATGACGACTCGAACTCTGATCAAAACTTTGTTGAGCACCCACTATACGAGGATGTATTGATATCTAGTTAGCCTAGACCAGTTCCCTGCATAAACAAAATATTGCGTCACCATAGCAACAAAAAATAACTTATTAGAAGTGTCAGTGTAAAGTTTGATGTCAAAAAAGTAAACCAGAGTTACGCAATACATTTAAAAAAAATATGTCCAACAAAATTGTGAAAATCGAAAAATTGGAGTATTGAGCCATCATCAAGTACCTGTATTTAAAAGGGTTCAGAGGTAAGCAGAGTTACGAAGATATGCTAAATACCCTTGGTTATCAATGTCCTTCGTATGTGACCGTGAAAAATTGGACTGCATGCTTCAAAAGAGATAAATTTTCCATTGAAGATGATGACCGATCGGGTAGGCCAGTTTCTTTGCCAGTCCCCGAAAATATCGATGCAGTTCATGACATGATTTCAACAGACCGTTGAATTGGGCTAAAACGGATATCTGAAACACTGAATATTTCATACGAACGCGTTCATCATATAGTTCACGTCAATTTGGACATGAGAAAAAATGCTGCAAAATGGATTCCCAAATGTTTGAATGTTGACCGAAAGCGTGCAAGGGTAGCAGCATCGCGATCGATCTGTGCTCGATTTGAAAACAATGTAGACTTCTTAAACCAAATTGTTACTATGGATGAGACTTGGGTACATTTCTACGATCCAGAAACAAAGCAACAATCGATGGAATGGCGACACTCTGATTCTCCAAGACCTAAGAAGTTTTGGGTTCCAAAATCTGCTGGAAGATTTCTTGCTTCAGTTTTTTGGGATTGCCATGGAGTAATCACGATTGATTTTTTGAATAAGGGTAGAACAATAACTGGATTTTACTATTCGATATTACTGACCACTCTACGGGAAAAAAATTAAGAGAAAAGACGCGGAAAGCTATCCAAAGGTGTTTTGTTTTTGCAAGACAACGCTCCTGCACACAAATCTCATGTTGCCATGCAAAAAATTCGTGATTTAGGGTTTGAATTACTAGAACACCTCCCTTATTCACCAGATTTGGATCCGTCTGACTATCATCTCTTTCCTCAACTGAAAAAAAGTTTAAACGGTCGTAAATTCTCTTTCAACGAGGAGGTAATGAAAGCTGTGGAGGTCTGGTTTGCAGAGCAAGATGAATAATTCTTTTTTAAAGGTCTAGTACGTTGCAGGTTCGCTGTAATGAATGTATCCAATTAAGAGGAGAGTATGTTGAGTAATGAAATATTTTGACATTGAAATTGAGTATGGTTCTATAGTAGGCTAGGAATTTTTCAATATATCTTCGTATCAGTTCATTACTCCAATCAATAGAGCATAAAATGGGTGATTTTTTTACATGAAAGACAGTCCGTAGTTATATTCTGTTATGTTTCCTACTAGCAACTATCATTTATAAATTTGTGATACAAAAAAAGTGTTTTTTCCTTTTTTTTTGTACAAAATGAAAAGTAATGATGTAATCTGTTTGCTTCAAAAAGGAATATTTTAGAGAATTGAAATACGAACAAAATAGGATATTTTATGACTCGATCGAATCATTAGTAAAGGAGCAAAACCAATAAAACCGAAAAACTTTGCGTTTTTTTTTTTAAATTCATAACTCCGCTATTTTTCAAGAAGTTAGGTTTGCCCTCCTCATAGAATTATTGAATTATGTGTTCTTTATGTGTACACCAGACAGGCGCTGTCGAATAATTACTTTGGGCACAATTTGCAGCGTGCCTGGAACCTCTAGTGATAGTCCTATTTCAATGTCTCAAACAGATTTTGAAAGCTAAAGCATAGTACGGAATGGGTGAAAAATGCTTGCGTAAACAGTCAAGTCGTATGAGAGTCCGAAAGATGGGGAGAATTCTTTCAATGGTCTTCATCACTGAAAAAAGGGGAGTCAGAAACGAATTTTTTTCTAAGTGGTGAAGGGTTGTATGATTGTATAAAGATAAAAATATTGAAAAAATAATTCTATGAGCTTTAAATGAATGAAAAGGATATTTTCACCCATTTTTGGGCATTTTCGTTCAGTTCCACCATCAAAACGAACGAATATATTGGTGTTGTTTTATTTCAGTATCGAAGTCTATCATTCACTTAGTTAAACGACGTTCTTATTTTTCTCCTAGATATTTCATTTTTTTGTGAATAATTTAACAAAAATGTGTTGTTTTCGCGAAATGGGTTTCCTTGCTTTATTCCATTTGAAATGAGAAATCTCCAGCTCTATCAAAATAAACTAATGAAGGTTTGGTTCAGCCGTCGACCAGTGAAAACTAATCAATATTTAGAATTCTGGATTCAGAAATAGAACTGAATATCTTCTAAATGACACGCTTCTCATGTTCCCATACGACTGGTGAGGAAAAGAGAGAGTATCATATAGCCAGTATGACATCTGGCACAGGGTCGGATCGGGAATAGGAAAAAGTAAAACTCATTCGGGTCGATCGAAACTGTGGAATATTATAACTTTTACAATCAATAGTTTTTTTCAACAACATGTGTTCATCACTAGAGGGACAATACTCCATAATATTTTTATATTAGGAAAAACCAAGAGGCGGCTCCAGAATGTTGGACGAGTTTCGTGATTTCTGATACATTTCCATTCAAAGTTGGCATATTTTGGGCTTGGGAAGTCATGCATTTTTTTATAATCTTAGATCCCGCCCAGATATCACAAAACTTTTCCGTCATTTTAAAATCACGAATTTCAACAGAAATCATCAGGATTTTTCAACCCAAAAACTGATTTTGAATCGAATCGGACATAGGTAATCACAAAACTCGTTCGCCATCTTGGAACCGCCGTCTCAAATTTATCAATTTCGACAAAAGATTCATAATCTCTGTACTGGAAAAACCCATAGACAAAAAAATGTAGAATCGAATCGGACCATAATCACAAATCTCGTCCGTCATTTTGAAATTATTAATTTTAATGAAAGATTCATAATCTACGACCCCGAAAACCTGCACCTATTTGCAAATCTCGCTTTTCTGTTTTTTCTTTAAAAACTTTTATAATGGAGTACCCACCTGCTACTGGAATTATGAACAGTGAACAAATATCAAATCATTCGGACGTCTGCAAATGTAAATTTTGTTCAACGATTCCATTACATACCCACACATAGTATATCTTCGACAATGGCAGAAGACACACGTTCTCGCTGCTCTCTAGGAATAAATTAAAAATGTTGTGAAAACAAACCATTTGTACACTATGTGTGCACTGAATGCTCTAGTGTTTTTCATGAGAGCTGTTTGCAAACTAATTATAAGAAAAAAGTTGTTTTTGTGAAAGACATGATAAAATGCTGTGAACAAAAATAAACAAGCTACCAAGAAGAGACGAAATTATTAGAAAAAACAATAAGTGAATTGATTCAAGATAGTGAAATAAAAACCAACTATATGGAGAAGCTGCAAGAGGATAAAAACAGGTATTTACAACAAGCATTGGATATGGAAATTGAAATGAACAATCTCATAGAAAATCAGAGTTGTGAAAAACAAGAAATGGAAAATAAGATTCAAAAACTACAAAAAAACTTGAACAAAAAACTAGGCCTACGAATACAAATAGCACACAAACAATTAATATAAGTATGAGTCATAAAGCCACGGCCACCGAAGTGTATTCCAGTGGGGTAGATATCATGAATGGGAAAAAATCAGAAACAAGTGAGCCACTTGTTGAAAAAAGAGATGTAATTAGGTTGGAAGAACAAAGGGACACCATTTCAAAGTTGAATAGAAATATTATAGACTTAAACAATACAAATACATTACTCAGAGAGAACTTGCAACAAAGTAATGAAAAACTTAAAAATTTTGAAAGAGAGGTACATGAATTGAGTGACATAAGTAGAAATATGGTAGAATCAATTAAAACACTAGAAAAAGAAAATGAGTACTATTGCCAAGAAATAAAGGACTTAACAGATAAAGCAAGAAGTATGGAAAACGGTAGGAGAGGCATAACTACGAAATTAATGGAGGGTGACAGAGAACAAAAACGAAACATTGCACACGAAGAAGAAACGATGTTGGACAAAATAAAAATATTGGTACTGTGTGATGAAGGTGGACGTTATTTAGGTAAACTTATACAAAATCGACTTGAAAATGAATATTATGTTCAAACTATAATCAAACCCGGTGCTTGTCTGAATGATATTATATCTGATATAGAGAAATTAACGAAACATTTCACTAAGAATGATTTCGTGGTTTTACAAGGTGGGCTAAATGATATTATGAGAAACAAATACCCATCATTCAAGATGTTGAATAGCAAATTGAAACAATGTCAGCACACAAATATTTTGGTAAATACTGTTCCTTTAAATTCTAATTCACGCTATTTCTCTTATATTTTGAAGTTCAATGAAATGCTTGAAAAGTATATTTCAAGGCTAGATAGTTATTCTGAAGGTAGGGGGGTATTAATAAATACTAATAATGGAAACAAGAGGTCACTCTCCAAAAATCTAATTGCTAAGAAGTTAACAAATGAAATATGATATGGACAAAAACGTGATCAAAATTTAATACATATAAACACACCATCTCATGATGCTGAAAAAATAGATAACGGTTTCGATAACAGTGAACATCAATTTCCAATACATGAACAGGATAACTATGAGAGTCATATTTTAAATATCGTGAAAGTACTAGGAAACAAGAAATTATTTTAGATGTTTGTGTAGCACAAGCAGAAATAATATAGTAAATGATAAATTCAAAAAATGTATTCTCTTTTACATGAATGCCCAAAGTCTACCAACACATGTTGATGAAATATCTGCTTTTGCAGCAACAAATATGCCACCCATAATATGTTTATCAGAGACATGTGTCACCAAAGATATATTTGATAGGGAACTCACCATTGAGGCTTATAAAATATACAGGGTAGACAGTGATAGTAGGCATACAGGAGGTTCAGTCATCTATGTAAAAAACAATATTAGTGTAATAAATTGTCAAAAATTCTGTAAACAAAAAGTGTACTGGTTACTATCTGTGAAAATCACCTTTGAAAATGTTACATATTTGATTGTATCCTTATACAGATCACCCAATAGTACTTGTGCAACCTTTTTAGATTTCTTTGAAAATTGGGTAGAAAATGTTATTAGTGATATTAATATTACAGTTATTTTGACTGGGGACTTCAATATTGACTGGTTGATAGACTCAACTTATAGTAATAGACTAAAAAACATTGTAATTGACATGGGATTCATAAATATGGTTAGGGATGTTACACATCCCAGCAAAAGTGGTGGTTCACTCATAGACTTAGTTTTAACAAATAATAGTCAAGTGATCGATGCTCAGGTTGTTAACACACCAAAGATAAGTAGTCATAACAATATATTGATTAATCTAAACAACAATTTCACTAAACGACCTATTCATCACTTGGAAACTATGGGAAGGAAGATTGATTTTGCCAAAATTAATGAAAAATTGCTCTCGGTAAACTGGAACTATAGAATATTAGACATTGATGTAAAATATCAAGTTTTTTCTCTACAATTATGAATACTATGGATGAAGTTGCATCTAAAAGACTCATCACAATTCGACCCGCATTTAAAGAATGGTGGAATGAAGAAGTGAAAATATCTACGAGAAATAGAGATGAAAGTTATAAATTATACAGTAGTAAAAAAACAAGACAAAATTGGGAAAACTATAAACAAAATCGTAATACCGCGGTTGACATAATAAGAAAAGAGAAATCCAAATTTTATGAGACTAAAGTAAATGAAAACAAAAGCAATTCGAGAGAAATGTGGTAAATTTTGAAAACGCTAATCCCCAAAAACAAAATTGATGCAGAATTTACTAAACTAGAAATAGTCGAAAATGAAATAATTACAAACATAGAGGAAATGCCTAACTGTTTGAATAATTACTACATCGACAGTATCAAACAGATTACTGATCGACTCGATCATTCTGGACAAGAGTTTCATGTTATGCAGAGACAAAATAATAAGTTATTGAAACGCTTCAAATTAATCTCACATGCAGAACTTGAAGAACTCATCATATCTATGCCAAATAAGGGGAGCCCTGATGACATTAGTATGATATTTATAAAAAATTGTTTCCATAGTATCGCTGAACCACTTTTGAATTTAATACACACATCTATTGAATTATGCCAGGTACCAAATGAACTTAAAATATCAACCATCATCCCAGTCCCTAAAGTGTCAAACTCAAATGAAGCTTCTGATCAGCGTCCCATCAATATGCTTATCTCAATAGAGAAAGTTCTAGAGAAAATTATTTCAAAGCAAATTATAGATTATTTGGAAAAAAATAAAATAGTAAACAGGTCACAGTCTGGATTTAGAAGTGAACATAATTGTGAAACTGCACTTCAATGTGTTCTGAATGCTTGGAAGAATAATTTGGAAAAAAATCATATTACTGGTGCGGTATTTCTTGACCTACAAAGAGCCTTTGAAACTATTGATAGAAATCGCTTGATAAAAAAACTGGAGTGTTTGGGTATTGTTGAGGATGCACTAGACTGGATGATTGACTACCTTGGAAATAGAAGACAAAAGTTGAAATTGAATGGTATTATATCTGATGAGATAGGGTGTGAGAGTGGAGTCCCGCAGGGAAGTGTTCTTGGTCCCCTGCTATTCCTTCTCTATATAAATGATATAGTTGAAGTGGCGGAAGAGTGTGGTATGCACCTCTTTGCTGATGACACCCTCATATATTATTCATGTGACAACAGTAATAGACTTATCAAAGTACTCAATGAAACGTTGGAGAATATCTATCGGTGGTGTTGCTCAAATTTTCTTAAAGTCAATATAAGAAAAAACAAAGTATATGATTATAAGTGGAGCACGATATTACAGAGAATTCTGTGAAATTTGTGTTAACAAGAATGAAATTAAAATTGGCAGTGATATCATTGAAAGAGTTGAGCAGTTCAAATATTTAGGTATTATAGTTGACCGCAAACTGAAGTTCAACGAACATGCAAGTAATATTATTAGGACTATATCATTCAAAATAAATTATCTATATAGATGTATATAGATGTGCTAAATTCCTTACCCAGTGGTCGTTGATGGTGATGTACAATACTCTCATCCTACCGCATTTTAATTACTGTGCAACAATATTATTCTTACTGAATCTGAATGAAATCAACCGATTTAAAAAATTGCAAAATCGAGCAATGCGTAAAATATCAAGATGTTCCAAACAAACTCCAATAAAAAGTATGTTTAGTACATTGGAATGGTTACCAATCAAAATATTTTGGAAATATCAAACAATTATATTCATTTTCAAAATAAAATCTGGTGATGCTCCTCCATACTTACAAGATATTGTAAAGTACAAGTATCAAGTTCATGAATATGATACAAGGTCTAGAAATGATTTTTCAATTCAGAGGGTATCAAAAAAAGGAACAGAAACATCTGTATTTTTTAAAGGATTGAAAATGTATAATCAGCTTCCTCTAGTCATCAAAAAATGTTCTACACTTCTGTCATTCAAGAGTAAGTTGAAAAAATATCTAGCTACCCGAATATCTGTGAGTCTCTTATCTGCTACGCCTATAAGTTTTATTTATTATATGTTTTATTTATATGTTATGTTTTTATATGATCGTTTTACGATAATTTATTCATTCACTTTATGTGACATTATATTTATATTAATTCTAACTCATTTATTGTATGACAAATGTTTTAGTCGTTGATTAAATAAAGGATCTATATATACACATAGCATACAGGTCAAATTAGTATGAAACGTGTAATAAGAAAAACAAGTATCCCATAAAAGTAATTTTGGTCCAATTCATTAAAAAAAAATGATAGAATAGACTATTTACGTCAGCGTTGTATATTTATTTTGTACTGCATGCATGTCATGTTTTATTTGACATTATCTTTCGTCTGATATTTCAGACGTAATTATCTATTTCTTTTTGCGGTATACTTCTTCTTAAAATTCATATTCAAAACATCTCCGAGATAGTTCAAACAGATTTTGCTAAAATATTTTTTCAATTCTTGGTACATTGTGTGACTGGATTCCATTATATTCATTCATTCATTCGTGAAAACTTTCAGATTACCATTAAAACAAACAGGTTTTAATCAAGATATGTTATTTGGAAGAACGGGCACCGAATTATCTAATTCGGACCTGTATCTTACGAGAATCACCAAGTTAGAAGTGAGGCGGAGTTTGTATTTATTTCATCGGGAGAACACGCACTGCCATCTGACGATACACCTTTTTCATTTAGGAGGCTAAAGAACGTTAATGAACGGGTATCGTGATCTCTTCTTCTACTCGACCGCTTATGCAGTCTTGGCTGTTTCCAGTCATGTTTGCAAACAAGCATTATTTACCAATTCCGCAGCATTTCAGCGCAAATTGAGAAAATACGTTTTCCAAAATCTGTTTGAAATCGAAATCGAACTATCACTAATTCCAAGTAATCATCGAGGCCAATGCAAACGCACACAATACAGTGTGGGACAGCACCGACACGAACATAATAGGTATGTCATTGCTTGAATTTATTGTCTCCAGTAACCTGGAAGTACTGAATAGGGGTAATAAACGAACATTTGTGAACCAAAAAAGACGGGAAATCATTGACATTACCCTAGGCTCCACCCAGGTGGGTCAGCATGTTGGGAAGTGGTCAGTCTCAGACGAACCATCAATCTCGGACCACCGACACATTTATCTGGAGATTGGCAACACCAGTGAACCGGCCAAAATGTGTCGGAACCAGAGGAAAACCAACTGGCTTAAATATCGGGAGGAGCTTATGGAGTATCTAAAAAATATCAGCGAACATACAGCGCTCATGATATAGAGGAAACCACAGATGAAATTCAAAACGCCATAAAAACTCCGTATCAGAACAACTGTTCTCTGAAAAGCAGACAAACTAAAGGAAAGTTGAGCTGGTGGACCACCGATCTCACTAAACTGCGGAAATAAACACGCATACTACTGAATATTGCTAAAAAAAAACTGGTGCGTGAGAGGAATATTCCAAAACACTGCAGAAATACTACAAAACAATCAGAGGGAAGCGAAGGAAAGCATGGAGAACATAGAGCAAACCTCAGAAACTGCTAGACTCCGCCGCATACACTCCAAAAACCCAGTGGGGACTCTCAGAGAACTCACTGGAGGCTACACAAATACAGGGAGAGGAACAATTGAACTTTTGCTCCACATTCACTTTCCAGGATCTACCATTGTCCTAATTCCCAGCATTGAAAACCCTATCAACCTTTAACTAAGGGCGAACAATGCTGACTGGGTGGTGGCAAAGCGGATCGTAACATACCCGAAAGTAATATGGGCAATGAACTCTTTCAGTCCATATAAATCGCCTGGACCAGATGAAATATTATCTGTCCCACTATAGTACGGAATTGAAAATCTAGCACCAGAACTATGCAGACTGTACAGGATGAGTCTAGCACAAACCTGGAAATCTGTAAACGTGGTCTCCATACCGAAACCTGGCGGAATCTCATACGACCAGGCCAAGGATTACAGACCAATAAGCCTATCATCCTTTCTTCTGGAAGGACTAGAAAAACTGATTAACAGGGACATACCGGAGGCAGCTCTCATAGACCAGCCATTACATATAAACCAGCATGCCTATCTAACAGGAAAATCGTGCGAGACGGCCTTGTACCGATTGGTGTTGAGGCTGGAAGAAACTGGTAAAAAAAGGAATAGCACTATGCACTTTTTTAGATATCGGAGAAGCCTTTGACAATACATCCTTCGAAAGTATTGTCTCAGCGGCCAGGAGGAGAAGCGTTGACGAAACCACCTGCAGGTGGACAACGTTAATGCTCCAAAATCGAGAGGCCCATACCAACACGTTTGAAGACTCTGCGAAGCTGGAAATTGCCAGAGAAACCCCACATGGAGGGATACTATCCCTCCTGCTGTGGGACATGGTAGTAGACGAACTTCTGGAATCTTCATATCAGGGATACTACTCCCAAAGTTATGCGGACGACGCAGTAGGCCTCGTACAGGGAAAGTATGCCAAAATAACCTCTGAGCTAACGCAAAATGCACTGAGGACCGTAGAGGAATGGTGCAAAAGAGAATGACTGAGGGCAAAACCCAGCAAAACCTCACTCATTCCCTCCACACGCAAAAGGACTCAGGTGGACTTGAAGTCACCCAAATTCTTTGGCGTAACACTACAAGTTTCTGATCATGTCAAATATCAAGGGTTGTTTTTGGACAAGAGACTAACCTGGAATATACATCTACAACATGTAGTCATCAAAAGCAAAGCATTGTTCATGATGTGCAAGGGTTTTCGAAAAAACATGGGGACTGAAACCGAAAGTCATGCAATGACTTTACACCGCGATTATTAGACCCAGAATCACAAATGGCTCTTTTTTGTGGTGGTCCAAGATGAAACAGAGACAGTTGATCACCAACCTTGGAAAAATACAGTGTGGTATGAATAGCATTCCAACCGATGCTATGGAAATTACTCCAAACCTCCCACCTTTAGACATCACAGTCAATGTGGAGGCGAGGATGAGTGCATACAGACTTGAACAAACAGGTAATTGGATAACCCAACCACAAACTAGGCACACTGAAATAATCTATGAAGTCAACATTACTGAACTGGAAATGATATCAGACTACATGCTACCACAATACTCGTACGAAATACCATCCAAAACGCAGCTCAATAGGAACAAATGGGACTCGAAAGTAGAATCACTATCACCTGGAAACGTTATCTGGTACAAAAATGGTTCAAAAACAGATGAAGGAACAGGAGCAGGAATATATGGGGTGAGGCCAAAAAGGAACGTAATAGTCTCACTTAGCAGCATCACCACAGTAATCCAAGCAGAGACACATACCATAAGGACATGCATACAGATTAATCTAGACCGTGGGTATGAAAAAAAATATACATTCTATTTGACAGCCAGAGCGCTATAGAAGCTCTGAACTCAATACAGATAAAGCCAAAGAAAGTCTGGGAATGTCTACAGAGCCTCAATGAACTGTCAAAACGCAACAAGGTTACACTTGTGTGGGTACCCGGATATAGGGGAATTGAAGACAATGAAATAGCAGAACGATTTGCAAAGAAAGCATCTGAATCACCATCCACAGGTCCAGAACCAGCGTTTGGAATTAGCAAACCCCGATGACGGAACCTAATTAATGAGTGGAAGAAATCAAAACACCAATCATATTGGGACCTAACCGAAGGGCATCGACACAGCACATTGATGGTGAGGCACCTGATCCAAACACTGACGGCTGACACACTCAACCTGAACACATCCAAAATACGAACGATCACTGGCTTAATAACCGGACACTCCGGCCTTAGGAAACACCTACACACTATGGGAATAAATAGAGAATCCGTGGACTGTGGACTATGTGTTGATGAGGAGGAAACAGCCTCTTACATCATTTTTGAATGTGACGTGCTGCTCGACAAGCGCAACAGAATATCCGGACAGATCAACCCAGAAACAGGCATTAATCCGAAACACCTAGTAAATAGACCACTAAACCTGGTGAAAAACACCCGGTATCTCGCTCGTCAGCCTTTAACCAACCAACCAACCAATACTAGAGCATGCAGGCACGCTGTAAGATAATGCAAGAAAAAATCGAATTGCAATTGTACTATAACTAATAATCCGACTGCGCCTGTTTTGTGTACAAATAAAGTACACGTTTTGTGTACAAATAAAGTACACATGATTCGATACTTTCATAGGAAGGGCTTTCCCTACTCCTTGAAAAATGGCTGAGTTATGAATTATCTTTCTGTTTTATCTCCGTTACTAATGAACCGATCTGGAAGTAGAACATTCCATTTTGTTTGTATTTCAATTTTTGGAAAATTTTGCTTGTGGAGCATCCAGATCACTCGGTTAGTTTCCATTATATAAGCAAAGCAAAAGAAAAAGGCAAGTTTCTCTTCCATTTAAATGTTGAAAAAAATGAATAAATCACAGTTGCGAGTCGAAAATAACAGAATATAACTACGGACAGTCTTCCGTGTGAAGGCACAGTCGGTTTCCCATTGGTATTTTTGTTACGACAAAATCCACTTCTGATTGGCCTATCATACCAACTTCATATTTTTCGCACACATTCTTGATATACGAAGATATATTGAAAAATTCTTAGATGACTATAGAACCACGCAATATTTTAATGTCAAAATATTTTAGTACTCAACATTTTCTCCTCTTAATTGGATACATTTATTACAGCGAACCTGCAACGTCTCTGAACCTTTAAAAAAAAGTTTTTCTCCTTGCTCTGCAAACCAGACCTTCACAGCTTTTATTACCTCCTCGTTGGAAGAAAATTCACGACCTTTTAAACTTATTTTCATTTGAGGAAAGAGATGAGAGTCGGATGGAGCCAAATCTGGTAAATATAGGGAGTGTTCTAGTAATTCAAACCCTAAGTCACGAATTTTTTGCATGGCAACCTAAGATTTGTGTGCAGGGGCGTATTCCTGCAGAAACGAAACACCTTTGGATAGCTTTCCGCGTCTTTTCTCTTCATTTTTTTTCCATAGAGTGGTCAGTTATGTCGAATAGTAATCTCCAGTTATTGTTCTACCCTTATCCAAAAAACCGGAGTGTCGCCATTCCATTGATTGTTGCTTTGTTTCTGGATCGTAGAAATGTACCCAAGTCTCATCCATAGTAACAATTCGGTTTAAGGAGTCTACATCGTTTTCAAATCGAGCACAGATCGAACGCGATGCTACTACACTTGCACGCTTTTGGTCAACATTCAAACATTTGGGGATACATTTTGCAGCAAATTTTCTCATGTCCAAATTGACGTGAACTATATGATGAACGCGTTTGTATAAAATATCCAGTACTTCAGATATCCGTTTTAGCCCAATTCGACGGTCTGTTAAAATCACGTCATGAACTGCATCGATAGTTTCGGGGACTGACTGGCCTTTCCGATCGGTCATCATCTTCAATTCAAAATTTACCTCTTTTGAAGCTTGCAGTCCAATTTTTCACGGTCTCATATGAAGGACATTGATTACCAAGGGTATAAAGCATATCTTCGTAAATCAGATAACCTCTAACCCTTTTAAATACAGGTACTTGATGATGGCTCGATACTCCAATTTTTTTATTTTCACAATTTCGGTGGACATCTTTTTTCTTTCAATTTATTGCGTAACTCTGGTTTACTTTTTTGACGTCAAACTTTACCAAACAGGGACGTACTATTGACCATAATGAAGACGTCGAATTGACCAAAAGAAAGACGTCATACTGACGACATGATCACCGTTGAAGAACGCTCATTTGACGTATGTCTCCATTCAGAACAATATTAATGATAGTGAATGTGATTTACTGGCAATAAAACCAAATGGACATCGACCGTTTCATTTTGTTACTAATGAAGAACATTCATATTATGATTAAAAATTTTCTGAATAGACAAAAAAAATTTTAGAGATATATTAAACGTCAATATGAACGGAAAAAGCCATTTCGTTGATTATTTCAAAATAATCTCAACAAACACAACTGGTTTTATCGCTAATTATTTATTTATTTATTCATCCAAGGAACATACAGGAGTTGAACAGATTCACATGTATCCTTCTCGTTGATAAACAATGTGGTGAATATTGTTGATGACCCAGGCAGCTAGCTGAGTCATTTTCACGTTATTTTTTCGACATCCCAGACGTATCGCTGACGAAAAGAATGACGTCATGAAGACGGTAGGATGACGTGATTATGTCACAGCCCAAAGACGTCAGTTTTAATACCATTATGAAGTTAAATTTTGACATTGAAGCGCTGTCACTAACGTCATATTTACCTAAATGATGACGTCATATTGATCCAAACAAAGACGTACTATTGACCATAATGAAGACGTCGAATTGACCAAAAGAAAAACGTCATACTGACGACATGATCACCATTGAAGAACGCTCATTTGACGTATGTCTCCATTCAGAACAATATTAATGATAGTGAATGTGCTTTACTGGCAATAAAACCAAATGTCGTACTATTGACCATAATAAACCACACATCATCGCCAGTGAAAATATTTTTGTATCATTCTAACACTATGTTGTATTACTGGTTAGTGTCTAATAATAACCAATATTATGTGGATATGAGTGCATTTTCAACAAAATACAAATTTTAATATTCTATATATGGTGCTTTCATGTGAAAGGTCTGTAAATGAAATCACAATTAGAGGAAGAACATATGTATGTTCTAATGGCATCAAACGGAGAACAAGAAAATAATGAAGAAGAAGAAGAAGAAAAAATTTACATTTTGAAAAATTTCTCTTTTGCATATAACATTCTATTTGAAATGATAAATTTCACGTGTTAAGATGAAATGTAATTCTTGAGAAGCTAGTCTTCAATGGGTTTTATTTTTCTCTGTTCTACGTTGATGAGTATGCTTGAGCCAGACTTTTACGACATTTTCTACTTGTCATTGGTTGAGAGTCCGGTTTTTTTTACTGCTCATTCATAACAGATTCAATAAAACAACCAATTTTTGTATAAAATAATTAATACTGACGCTCATGATGCAATCACTCTAAAAAAGTTCGCAAAGTGGTCTCTTTTATCGTTTTTCTTTAAGATTGAAGGATGTTGCATGCTCGGAAACAGAAATCCTACTTCTTGACGTTTTTTCTTCAAATGATTTAATATTTGATCATTTTGTTCCCTTATTTGATGAAAACAAGAGAGTATTATATTGTGGTCAAATCCTACAAGGAATTTAAAATACAAACAGGGTAGAAATGGCAATCAGTTTGATTCACTTAGGTAGGTAGGTACTTTTTAAAAATTTTCAACTTCTATAGAAGTTATATCAGTTTTAGATTAATAAATATCTCCAAGATTGGTTAATGAGAAGGCATTGACATATCATGAAAAAAGTTCTACTCATAACTCAATATTTACCTCGATTATTTGTACTGACAGTGCTCATTGTTCTAACTGTAGTTGTTTTGAGTGGTGTAACATTATTACGTTTAACTGATCTGCCAAGAGCTTTGGTATTCTTGTCAATGGTTGATATATGGGTATTTGTTCCTCTTGGTGGGAATGCGACAGAAGTAGAAATTGTCAATGTTCAGAAACTTTCTAAAAACAAAATGATATTGTTGAAAAATATAAAAAAAAATGTTTTAATGACTACATGAAGAAAAACTCTGATTATTCACAAGCTATTGAAATAATAAGAAGTTTTCACATTTAAAGGTCAAATATGGGCAAACAAATTGTTGAAAGCGCTGTATTCTGGATGCCACGAAAAATAGAAAATGTGTTATTAATGAATTTCTTACAAGATTGCTTGCATGTAGATCATAATCTCTTGATTTTTTATTAAATATTCTGAGTACCATAACAAAATCCAAGATTTTCACTAAAATCATATAACATAATGTAGCCTCATGATATAGGTACAGGAAAATACGATAAATAAGGTTGTGATACTGTGGAAGTATACCCAACACATGCACTAGACCAAAAATGAAACTTACGTTCCAAAGCACCATTAACGAAAACCATAATACATCACGATTCACAACAACCCACGCTCGTAATCAACCTGAATATAATAACTTCGAAGCTGAGTTTTCTTCGAAAATTAGAAACAAAAATGGCGACAATGGGGTAGGTATGCTGTGTGGCGGCAAAGAGACTAAACTAACAAGGGGAGTTCAATAAGCTCTAGTTAGTCAGAATCTTGTAGCGTCAACGAGTCATAGTGACGTACTTGGATATGAGTACAGAGTCAAACTCGAACCAAGCAACAAAACTGTCAGCAGTAGCTCTCATATACCAAGAGCTAGTCCGTCACTGTCTATAGAAAACGGCGGCCATGACACGTCCAACTTCGTCACATTTCGTCACAAATTTTCTTTCATCTCTTTCCACTAGTGTCCCCATTGTCTTATGGGGATTAAACACTCCTTGTTAAATTTCAGTTTCCTTGGTGTGTCGGTGGCCGAACTTGTCCGATAACTCCGTTTCTCGGTACACGATTGCCGAACAAATGAAGTTCGTTATGTTTTGAAGCGCCAAATTCAAACTGCCACTTTACGAGATGATAATGATACTGCGTCAGTTCATTCGACTAAAGAGAAATTCAATTCCGTTCTACATCTATTTGTAACAATATAAGACACAAGGTACTCAGTAAAATTTCGTTCAATGAAACTTGGTACCTATTGATAAGGATGACTGGGATAATCATTGAAACGCAAAAAATATACACATATAAGTCGACGATGTAGGGGTGTTGTAACGTTTCATTTTCAACGTTACGAATTTACATCTAATTTCTAGCTCTGCCCCGCTCACTCCTATATAGATTTAGCTGTAGACGCGCAGATCAATTTCTCGGAGCCCGCTTCACAACGGACGTGACGTACCTGGGTAGTTTTCGCTGTCGAAGAATTCTTACTAACACCATCCTACACCGTCAAGGTTACGAGTGGCGGACTATTATCAGTGAGTTATCTGTTGTTATGATAATTATCACATCGTTTGACTTAGTTTGTTCTGGTATTGTTTTAGATCTGTTTTGTGTAATTTAGTATTGTCTGTTTTCGAATTTAATTGTTACAGGGTCCACAGAGTAAGTGAAGAGAAACGTACTAAAACGTACTTCGGTAGAGTGTTTAGAGTCGGTACGTTTGGCTACACTGTATTTTGAAGTCACCAATGGAATTGGTAGTGGGACTTCCGTGTTAGAGCAGTCTATCTGAAGCTGTCGTGTTAGTAGGAACTGGATGAAAAAGTTATTGTGAAGAGCCGTAGTTTCTGGCATTCAAGTAAAATATCTGAGGATATCTAGTGACCTTTGTGTCATTCCATGTCGGGCATCCTTGATCTTGTTGCTGTATGGTAGTTTTGTTAAGCGTTGTGGTTTTTGGAAGCGTCGTTGGATTTGGAGCGCTGTTCTGGAACCTTGTTGGTTTTTTGACGATAACCTTCTCAAACCCCTTGAGGGGATCACCATCACATAACTCATCTGGTCGTCCTACAACTGTTGTATTTTGTGTGGAACCCTTGTTAACAAGGTAAATAATTCTTTACATGTTTTATTTCATTTTTTTATGTGTTAAATGTAATTTCAATAAGGGCGCTGTTCGACACACAGCCATTTTGTTCCTTTTATTTTTGCAATAATAATTATTCACTATTTCGAGTCAATTGTCGAATTTATATGGGGAGTTTTGAATGATTATTAGCTTACTTTATCGCAGTTCGATTGCTTATTTGTTCAACATACAATTTTCATCGTGAACTCATAAAATTACGTAGAGGACTGGGGGTAATCGGAAACATTTATATCTACAAAGCTATTCCTTAGAGTAATGCTGGTATTCTTGTTCCCTAGGGTTTTAGTCCGAGGCCAAGTTCTTGTCCGAGGCCAAGTATTTGTTCGAGGCCAAAGTGTTTGGGTGAGACCTACGTTCCTGTTGGAGGCCCAAGTTTTTAGTCGAGTCCTACGTTGCTGCTGGAGTTCTACGTTTTTCTGTTCGAGCCCAAGTTTTCCTATGGGATGCCTACATGTCGAGATAGAGGCTCATATTCTTGTTGAACCGGTATTAGGTTGAGAAACTATATTTTGGAGTCCTATCAGACTCATATGGAAGCTGTAAGTCGCTGCTAGAGACTGCGAGTCCAGAGAATTCCTGTCCCAGAGTCCTGTCGGATGAATAACGTCCATATACCAACAGATAAGTGGTTAAAAACTGTGTGAAATATCTTTATTATTTTATTTACTAGTCAAATATTATTTTTAAGGGTTGAAACCCTAAAAACTTTCGTGAAGTTATATTTTAAAAAGGTAAATAACATACTGGTATTCATAGGTACTTTTTGTTGTAAAATATCTGCGGAAAGCCCATAACATCATATATAAGCGCACGATTTGCACATAATAAACCTCTGCCAATGGATCCATTCGCCGATGTCCCTTTATAATTTGGTAATCTCCAGAGGGTACACTTTCCGTATGGTATAAATATTTACTCACTCACTAGGAATTTATTTTTGTGTTTATGAAACTAATTTAGACATTCCTGTTTCATAGTTATACCTTGGATACCGGAAATAATAATAATACTTGAATTTATCGTAATTGCCAAACACAAACATTGTCAATTTAATTCATCATATACATTACCGTTGGCACAACAACATTTGAACCATATAACTTACCATACATGTACAGGGTGTGTTTTGTTCCAAAATTTTAAATATACAGGGTTATAGTTTTGGAAATTGGTCTTTCCTTTTTCCGATTTCCTAGTTCTTTAGGACGAAGCCAGTTTCGAACCTGCTGTAGAAGGGAACTAGGTGGTGCCCACAATTATTTTTTTTACAGGTAGGGTGAATTTGTTTTTTTCTATTAGTCACCTAAACGCTCACCTGTAGTTTTACCCACGACCATCTCCACTTCGAGCGTAGCCACGAGCATGCAGGGATTTTTGAGCGTCGATCCCCGAGACAAACCTTTGTAAACGAACCAGTTGGGGACATATTACTGAGTAAGGAGTATATGTCAATTATATAATCGGTGTCACAAAAGGATCGTTACAACGTTCTATAATGACGCAAAAATTTCGTCGAACTAGCGTCAGGATCATGCAGTCCATAGCACATTAAAAACATGACGTCATTATTCATGGCATTTTTTGGTAATATGATGTTCTGGACCAATAAATACCAAAAAGAGACGTCATTTTGTCTGGGAACTAATAATATGTATAAACATATATTACAAAAAGTAACATGGGTCATCGAACAGCAGGCATCCAAGATAATATAACAATATTATCAATAATAGCAAAGGAATATGTTAACATAATAATATTGGAGATACTAGAGTTGCTATTTATGTATTGAGAATTGGTAACACTGGAGTTGCTAGGCGCGATCCAACTGCACTATCGCAAAGTTTGACATTTTTGACAGTATACGTAATCAGAACTTTTTGCCATACATACGCTATTTGTATTGTTGATAGATATTTGAAAATTTTATCTCGGCCAAAAAATGGAGCTAAATCGTGAACATTTTCGTGCCATGATTTTTCACGATTTTCGACGTGGATTATATCAACAGCAGTGTACCGATCAACTTACTGCAGTTTTTGCTGATGAAGCACCATCCAAGGCCACAGTATATCGATGGTTTAGTGAATTCAAACGTAGCAGACGAAGTTAAAGATGGACGACCAAAATCGGTTGTTGTGCGAGAAAACATTGATGATATGTCCGAACTGATAATGCAGGATCGTCATGTGACATATCGCGAGATTGATGTATCCCTGGGCATTAGTATGACAAGTATACATAAGATATTACATGAACATTCAGAAAGATTTGTTCTCGTTGGATTCCACACAATTTGAAAATCGATCAAAAATGACTCGTGTAAATTGGTGCAAGGAAATGATTACAAAATATGACCGTGATGCATCAAATGCAGTTTATAACATACGCACAGGTGATGAGTCTTGGATTTATTGTTATGAGTCCGAAACTAAACAGCAGTCGACTGTATGGGTCTTTCAAAATGCTCGCAGCACTTCGAAGCAAATGGTGACCTGTTTCTTCGGTATAAACGGTCATGTGGTCACAGTTCCTTCAGAGCAACGTAGAACGGTAAACTCTGAATGCTACACTACTATTTGTTTGCCAGAAGTCATCAATGAAATGAGGAAAACGAACCGTCGACGAAGGATAACTCCCCATCATGACAATGCGAGCTCACACACATCGGCTCAAACAACCCGCTATTTGAGCACTCAAATCGTTGAATTGATGGGTTATCTGCCGTACAGCCCTGATTTAGCACCCAATGATTTCAATTCGTTCCCTCAAGTAAAGAAAAAATTACGTGGTCAACGCTTTTCGACGCCACAAGACGCTGTTTATGCATTCAAAAACCATGTTTTGGAGATACCTACTTTGGAGTGGAAAAACTGCTCTGCCAATTGGTTTAATCGAACGCAAAAATGTGTAGATTTGGAAGGAGAGTATATATTGAAGAACAATGAAGAAGTTTTCACACCCCAATTATTGTTTTAGTTCTTCATTCTCAATACATAAATAGCAACCCTCGTATAATAATAATAAGGCGAAAAGAATATCATTCGAAAAGAGTAGAAAAAACGAACTGAACTGGATATCGATATCTACTATTTGAACTACGCGGGCCCCTCCCAGATCATTGCGGATTGCGTATTATGGAAGAAATTTCAGCCGCACGAACGCAAAAGGCCGTCATCCTTGTTTCACGTGACTCGTGGACCAAATAGTCACCACGGATGTGTGCGTCCTCCAGATGTGTCGGAGCTCCGGAGAGAGCTTGTACATTCCTAACAGATAATAATTATAAAAATTATAGAATGAGAACAGGACGATGCGAGAAATACAAAGAGGATGTTCAGCTCGTAGACGAAAGCATCCTCTATAATTTGGATGCAGGAGAGAAGTATAATTACCTAGAGATTGATCTAATCCACCCTCGAGATGTTATCACAATAAGAAATTTTGCGGCAGATATTAGCATGAACTCCGAAAAATCTCGTCATCAAAGTTGCTGCGACTAATATGCTTGCCGTTCCAATCCTACTCTTCTTCTTTGTAGTGATGGAATGGACTCAAGAATAGCTGTGACACCTCGACGTTGAAGCCATGGACGTATAAATTATTACATAAGGAACGTATAGCAGAGTGGTTCAAGCGCCGTGTTTCAATCACTTTGTCTGCCAGTTGAAGTTTCAAACCGTAGCGACTGCAGACATTTTTCTGATGGCCCGAGAAAGTGCTAGAAATCGTACGTTAAAAGGTAAGACCTAGTTAATCCTTAAATCGCACAAGTTTCGACTTCTGAGGGCTGCCGTTCGTAAGGGGACGACAGCTGGGGGACGACAGCTGGGGGACGACAGCTGGGGGACGACAGCTGGGTAACGCCAGAAAAAACAGTTTTAAATCAAACAAAGAATTTGAAACAATTCAAAACAATAATAATATCTTTGAATTCAAGAGCAGTGTATCCATCTTTCCACCAAGGACTTCTATGATCAGAACCACCATTTTGACAGGATAGCTAGGGCACCACCTGTGGCATTCATGGAAAGTATTCCGAAATTTAGTTCGCTTTTCCTTCTATTTTCGAACGATATCCATTCCGCCTGGAGCAGAAAACTCCATGATGAAAAATGTTTCACTTTGGTGGTCGAGGAGGACATCAGGCTTATCGGCTTGAATTTGCCTGGAGGTGGGGAATGAGTAGTTCCAATAGATTCGGCACCTCTCATTCTTCACAACAGACTCAATATCCCCCGGAGCATAAGGTAACACCGGTGACTCGTCTATTATGTACGAGTGTCGTAGATGATAGAACAACACTCGTAGCGCCACGTTATGCCTTTGGATATAGGCTGATACCTCATATGCTAAGCATGCTGACAGCAAATGCTTTATGTCTCAGGTGCCTCACGACACGCACTGCATCCGGTGTCAGAGACGTCTATACCCATTTCGCCAATACGGTTTCATTATTACTATTATTACTACTATTATTATCAAGTTCCACGGGATAGCGCCAATTTTGCTCGTTTATTGATTATTATATTTATAAATGCCGAAACCATGAAGGGCATACGCTATGATATCATTACACATTTTGGCAGCGGGCTGACGGCTTATAAAATAATGATTTCTTCTCCAAATGTTACGTACTTTATGTTGGGCAATGCATGTATTATTTTGTTTTTGATAAAAAGTATTTTTTTGTTTTTTTCCAGTTGCTATCTAGAGTGTATATTTTTTGTTGAGTCTTTTGTTGTATTGAATTTTAATAAACAACGTTTTTATGTTGATTGTTCAATTTTTTTCATCATACGCTTGCTGAAGATGCTGCCATCAGCTACGGCCTTTATTATGTGAACAAAAACTACTACTAGTAATAATAATAATAATAATTTATTTGCAGTTCAAATAAGAATACAATAAATCTGGGAGTACAAAAGAAAAAAAAAATCATTGAACTACAAAAAGATAACTAACAACATAGCTCTAGAGCCTGCTGATCTCAGTAGTTACCTCAGAAAATAATATTGATAAATAATAATAAACAAGAAGGTAGAAAAAATCATATTTGATTTTTTCTGTATAGTTAACCTTGCACAAGCATTTAAAACTAGTAATTAATTCAACTAAGGTTCAATCATCTAGGCTTTGCCTTCCAAAAATTTTAATATACCATTGTTTATCTACAAAATGAATGAATAACTCAAGTATGTTCAGGGAGGTGTTGTTTATATTCAGATTTGAACGTGCCTTCATTCAACTGTTTGAAAGAGCATGGGACAATATTGTAGAGATAGTAGAAGTTATAAGTAAATAACTTTCGGAAAAACGCTGTTTTATGTTTCGGGGAGATAAGACTTTTATGACTTAAGTTGAGGGAGTGTACGTCTGTCCTGAATATTATTTTGTTATAAAGATATGGAGGACATTCATCATATATAATCTTGTGAAACAGTGTTACCGTGTGAAGCTTACGACTGTTAGACATGTTCAGCCATTTGGCTTCTCTTAGTTTGTGCGATGAAACTTTCTTACGCCGTAAATGAATCTTAAACATGATCTTCCAATGCGCTCAATTCGAGTTTGCTACTCACATATATACATATACATATATACAAAATAGTTCCTGATGTCTGAACATAGTCGCTGAAATAATAGGTTGGTGGGTCACGTGTTGGTCCATTATGCATTCTGTTAGTGAGCAGGTCCAAATATTCGTCGTAAGCAAATATGAGGGAAATAATTATTTATAATGTATAGTTTTTTAAATGAAAAGACCATGTATTACATGACTCTATTTCAAAAATGAAAAGAGGAGTTTCTTCACAAATAGCAAAATCAAGAACCATATGTTCCTATCGCAGTTTTCTCAATATCGGGAGTTATTTTCGGATATTTTTTCTTCAAAAACTAGATATTGGACCCTCAGAGATTGATCAGAGTATCGAAGGAATTTCAGTTATATCGGCTAACTGATGATGTTTTCATTTCAAAGCCTACCAAGCATCAAACTATCATTGAATTCGGGTTATAGCCTTTCTGTTGATATTCGTCAAAATGCGATTCACCGGCCAATCAAAAAAAATATGTACACTAATTTGTGGTACATGATTGAATACGGAATATAAAATAGAGCAGGGTAAACATTTAAAAATAGTACTTCCGGTAAAACGGGTTGTTGAAAAAAATAGTCATCAGATTCATTATGTACCTCCTTTGAATTCCAAATTTTTATCTATTCAGAAACTTAAACAACAGGATGCTACATGTCTCCTATGTCACCCGGAATGATGATAATGTGCGAGGATCGATCGACAACGATTTCAGAACAACAAAATAAGTTCAAGAAAAAACCTTCGATGAAACTAAATAATGTCTAAAGTCAGAGAACCTAACAAACTGGATCAAAAGACTTTCAATAATCCAAATGATAAAAACATCAAGAACACGTTTTTTTCTACACCGAAATAAACTGTTTTGAGCAAAATGATCCATGTTGTTCGTGTTGGAAATGTTGGCAAAATTCTTCGATCAGAAAAGAAAAATTGATAATTTTAGCGAAGATTTGATGAGTCGCTGACTGAAGCTGTTTTAAAAATTGTACAGCATACCCCTCCGAGCAATAAAATATATAGAGAGGGCTTTTCTGTCTCTGTTTCGAAAGCAACATACCCGGCGATGTTTACAAACATCTCAGCCCGAATCATGTTAAAAAGGGCCCTGTCGGTTATATTCGTTTGCACTCGGTGATCAGGTTGAAATTCCGTATTAAATTCACTCTTAACTTGACGATCATATTTGTTAACGTCGGTTCACGACTTATTTGTCTTTTTAGTTCTCTATTTCGACTTCCGGCAGTGGTTGAGGTCAGATGGCGGCCTCGTGTTGGAAGTCAGGTTAATGTGTGTAATGTCCGCCGTCTGAGAACGTGCATCGACCCAAGATTATAGTGTTTGTTAAAAATTAAAAAGTGTAAATTAATATGGGATGCAGTATTGCCTCGAGCAAGACAAATGCGTCCCCCCGGTACAGCTGCGCTGTCTACGCCGGTTAGAGGCCGGATGGGAACGGATTTCTCGCAGCTTGGAATGTCCAAATAGCGCCATTAGGAAGCTCACAGACAAAAATTAGGAGAGAGAGAGAGAGAGAGAGACTTATTTTTCGTCTAGTCAAATCAAGTCATGAGCGTCGCAGCATGGTAATCATGGCGTAAACCAAATTGACCTTTTCAGTGGTATTGAATGAGTTTATTTTTATTGGATTTGCCCATTTTTATTGAATTCGCCACCTCTATCGAGGCCTGGTACTAATTGAACGGGTATCAGGTTTGAAACGAAACATTCCACGTATCTGTGAAACATTTTTATCGATTTGCTCGTTCGCGACATTTTCACTATTCAATCATAAACATTATAAAACATGGCACCCATTGTATAACGCGTTCCACCTGGTGATTAATAGCACAAACGTTGTTTACGGAGGTAACCATACTTAGGAGGACCTTTGTTACAGGACATGACCGTTTTAGGTTTTGGCTCATGTCCGATAGAAGGGGCAGGTATGTCCATTTCGTAGATTTTGTATTCAAATTTGAACTGATTTTATTTTGTAGTAGTAAAGATGAAAGATAAGGAAATATAATGCAGGCAAAAAACTCATCTTTTATTAAAAAGGCACTACTAGATTATTTTCGTGCAAGTAGTCATTTGGGAATGAGAAATACTCTACGGCCTTGCTGATTTCTGGAAGCTATTTTCAATAGCCAAAATGGCCTTTATGCTCGTCTCATTGATTTGATCGCGCAGCCTGGTCTCAGGTGAGCTCTTCAAACCTACAAGATTACTTTGTAAAATCTTCATAGTCATTTCTAGTTTACTGACACAGATCCAACCATCCAACAATTTGGTTTATCATTTGATCTGACCCCTCCTTTTATAATTGTCCACCTACCAACATGTACCCAGGTCAGTCAGATTCCCTCAACTCCTTTCGAAAGATATCCTTCTGCAGCCATTTTTACTCAGTACTGCATACCTGAGTCAGACTAGATTCCTCTAGCCAAAGTGTGATGTGTAATCGTTGGTGGCCAGCTACGAACTACTACCATGTGCACTGAACGAGATCCCACAGGTTTCAAGCCTGGTTCATGCGGAAACCTCCTGGAGTAAATCGAGCGCCTATCGCCTGACGCCGATCATCTTGGGTACCGCATGCAACAGATTCAGGACCTATTCTCTCCATCATATATCAACAACCTAATGACCCTTGATTCGACTTTTATTCGCTGATGACACAATTTTAGTTTACGTACGGAATACTCAAAGTTATTTCGAAATATAATGATTAAAAAAACAAATTATCATGCAAATTTACCTAGGAATGATTATGATACCTGACAAAAACACCACAATGTTATTATACAGATGAGCAAATCTGTTTTTCAGTTACCATTTCCTGATATATTACCTGAGGCGTTTGAAAATAAGGTGAAAAGATTCATTTACGAAACACCAAAAGCCAAGTTTAATGAAATCCTTGAACTAGATTTCATCATCCTAATCATTTTATATTATTTGTACGCACGTTTCATGCCATGTTTTTATAACGATTTATATTTATATAATGTGTTCTCTTTACCAATTAAATGAAGCGATTCAATAACTTTTACATTTCAAAAAATGTGTAATTTAAAGATGTTTTTATTTTCTTGTAATACCCAATTATTCTTATTCACCTCTTTCGTTTGTCCTGTTCAATTTGTTATGTTCCTTCAATATAGTGTTGAATATTTTTTATGTAGTTAGGTATGTTAATCTGAAACAAGTTCACATTATCGATTATGTATCATTCACACATTAATATTCACATTCTCTCGTTTTCATCTATTAATGAAATAATTATAATTATATTCACAAGAGTTATCCATTTGATAAACAAGTTGATATCCAATCCTCAGTAACACCAACATGTAACAAAATGTGCCCCTATAAATAGAATTTTATTTTTATTCAAATTGTAGTCAATAAACTCCGCAAACATATTTTTTAATTTGGAAGCTATACAAAATCGCATACCTACCATGGACCTATAAAGTATTGTACTGGACCTAGTTGTTTGAAGTCGTGAATGGCCATAATTTGTATTCGTGATATTGAGTTGGGCTTTGTCACATCGCGTAGGTAATAAGTATTTATCATAGACAAAATTGTGCCACTATACGTATTTAAATCGATTACAATCAAAGAATGAAGAATGGTGATGGTGACATTAACATGCAACTTAAACCTGTATTACTTACGAATTTCAAAATCCAAATCATCGAAAAAAATCATTACTTGCGTTTTCAAATGGTTTTGCAGAATTTGTTGTGTCTGGATGTTTGTCAATGCTGTTGAATATTAATGTTTATGTTTTCCACAAAGTGAAGTTCTGACAGTTCTGTCATATTCTGTCATTGCTTTTTCATAAGATTATTGTTGAAATAGTGTTTTTGAACTCATTTGTGATATATAGTAGCAGTACAAGAGTAAGAGACTCATAATGGTGGAATCTTGTTGGGTTTGCAAACAATCCATGTGTTCGAACCTGATTATCAGATTCCATTCGTAAGTACCATAGTGGGTATCAATTTGTTTTTGCCAAACAAAATTGTAATTTCTCGAATGTAAATTGTCTTATTTATCAGGAATTCAAAAAATATCTCACAACTTTACTTTTATTCAGTTTATAATGACAATTCAACTTCAAACTTTTTTCTTATCTAACAACACATTTCTATAACAACATAAACTCTCATATCATCTGCATATTAAGGATAACTCGATCTGAGAAGCAACATTCTTCCCCCTGCTAGTGAAGATCTAACAAATCAAGTATATTTCCTCAGGTCTCTCCTTCCATCACAACTTTCCCAAGTTTTGCAACAGGTCTCTTGAAAGTGCCAGTTTTTGTTCTGATATCTGCTACTCTAATTTTGCCATCTGGTCCAGGAAAAACTTTCTCCACTCTACCCAGTTTCCAAGAGTTCTTCAAAATATTGTCTTCACGTAATACAACAATGTCGCCCTCTTTGATAGAATTTCCATCATCACACCAAACATTTCTTCGGGTCAAGGTAGGTAGATATTCTTTAGTCCATCTCTTCCAATATTCATCTGTAATACTCTGAACCTTTCTCCATCCTTTTCTTAGATCATGTTGTCCCATTTCTCCGAATCTGTCACCGTTCGAACTGCCGAGGAGAAAATGATTTGGGGTAAGTGCCTCTAAATCACATGGTGGACACTTTTGTTAATGGTCTGGTATTGACCATATTTTCCACTTCGGCAAAAATGGTGCATAAAAGTTCATCTCTCAGTGTTTGATTCCGCAGAATAGTGTAAAATGATTTCTTCACTGAACGTACCAAACGTTCTCAAGCTCCCCCCATATGGGGTGTTGATGGTGGAATCATTTTCCATTGGATGTTTTTCAGTTGCATGTCTTCTTGAAGCCTCTGTAAGTCAATGTCCTTCACTGCTTTCTTTAATTCTTCCATAGCGCCTCGAAAATTAGTTGCGTTGTCAGAAAAAATGCTTTGTGGGTGGCTTCGTCTCGCTACAAATCTTCGGAGAGCCATAAGCGTAGAATCGGTCGATAACGTATAAGCAACTTCCAGATGGATAGCTCGGATAGTCAAGCAGGTGAAAAGTACTCCCCATCTTTTCTCATGTCGTCTACCTACTGTAACGGTTAGAGGTCCAAAGTAATCTATACCAGTGAATGTGAATGGTTTTACATCAGGAGTGAGTCTTTCAACTGGTAGTTGTCCCATTATGGGTACTTGTGGCTTAGATTTATTGATTCGGCACAATTGACAGGCAGCGAAAACTGATTTAACGGCTGATCTTCCATCTATTATCCAGTATTTCTGTCTAATTTCGTTGAGGACAAGTTCAACGCCTTGATGACCATATGATTCATGAACATGCTGTATGAGTAGTCTTGTCAAACGATGTTTGTTTGGTAGTATCGCAGGATGTTTGGTGAATTCAGACATGAATGGTGCCAGATCAGTTCTTCCTTGGACTATAAGAACACCTCTACCATCCATTATGGGTAGAAGCTTCCTGAGTCGACTTTGTTTATTGACAGATTTATTTTCAAGAACTGCTGCTAATTCTCCGGAAAAACTCTCTTTTTGAATTTGTTTTATCCAAAGAAGCTCGGCTACTCGAAGATCTTCCACGGTCAACTCCTTTTCAATTGGATGATTTTTCACTATGGTATTTTTCATAATTTGGATGAATTTTAGAACTCTGGCAGTAGATCTCATCAGTCGGTTCCATTTGGAGAATCTCTGAATATTTGGTAATGGCAAATCTTCTCGAAAAAATGTAACTATGGTTGTTTCCATTTTTTCTGTCTCTTCTGCAGGTGTAGATGTCATCGGGAAATCTGTTGAAGGCCATTTCATTGGATCTTTCTCCAACAAAAATGTTGGTCCAAGAAACCAATCGTCAAAATTTGTTGGATTGCTACCAGTTTCGTTATAACTCCTTGTAGCTTTATCAGCAACGTTGAACTTTGTAGATATCCAATTCCATTCGGTTGTTTCGGTCAGTTCCTGAACTTCTCCCACTCTGTGCGACTCAAATTGACCCAATTTTGCACCATCGCTACGAATCCAGTACAAAACTGTTGTCGAATCTGTCCAAAAATAGGTCTGATCAATTTTGATGTCAATTTCTTCTCTGACGGTCTTGGCCATTCTACTACCCATCACGGCTGCTTGCAATTCTAGTCGTGGGATGGATATAGGTTTTGTTGGAGAAACCCTCGCTTTGGCAAATACGAAAGCAATATCGATTTTGTCACCATGTATGACTCTGAAATATGCGACGGCTGCAAAGGCTTTCTTGCTACTATCGCAAAAAACATGTAGTTCGATTTTATCTGCTACAGGAATGTTAGGAGAATAACATCTTGGGATAGCTAAATTGTCAATTTTTCGAAGATCAGCTAACCATAATAACCAATTTCTATGTATATCATCATCCACGAAGTCATCCCAGCCGATTCCGGTTCGCCATATATCCTGTACTATTATTCGTCCTCTAATAACAAAGTTCGCAATTAATCCCAGCGGATCGAATACTGACATGAGTATTTTCAAAACATGTCTTTTCGTAGGTCTTTGATCATTATCTTCATGAAGCAAATCATTTTTTATTTTGAAAACGAGCATATCATGTGAGGCGTCCCATGCGAGTCCTAAAACTCTTTGCATAGATGAATCGGTCCCTAGATTCAAGTCTTTTTTCAGTTTTTCATCGAATGTCATCATATTCATCAACTCTTTCGAATTTGTTGTCCAATTTACTAACTCGAAGCCTGCGATGTTTTGAATTCGGCTGACTTCGGATATCACCCTGTATGCTTCTTCAGGAGAATCGACACAATCCAGGTAATCATCAACATAGTGTCGCCTGGTTATTGCTTCAATTGTTCGTTTCTGACGTGCATTTAAATTTTTGACAAACTGAGCGCAAGTTGGCGAACACGAAGCTCCAAATGTCATTACTTGCATTTGATAGACGTCACAATTTTGATTTTGATTTCCGTCTCTCCAAAGGAAACGTTGAGAATCTTGATCCTCTGATCGTATACGAATTTGATGAAACATTTCCCGTACGTCACTAGAAAATGCAATTTTTCTTTCTCTGAATCTCATTAGGACTGCCACCAAAGATTGAAGAAAGTCTGGACCAGGAAGTAGATGATCATTCAAAGAACTACCATGGGACTTGGCTGCAGCATCGAATACCAATCGAAGTTTATTGGGTTTATTAAGGTTTGTGACTCCAAAATGGGGAAGATACCAAGTTCTGGGGCCTTCCGTTTCTGCTTCTCTTTCTGACAATTTGCGAGCATATCCTTTATCAACATAATTTTGGATATGTTCGCAATATTTCCGCTTGAAATCTGGGTTTTTCTGCATCTGTCTTTCGACACATAAAAGTCTTCTGAATGCACAAGATTTACTTTCTGGTAATTTCATGTCGTCGGTTTTCCAGAGAAGCCCTATTTCATAATGGTTGTCAATTTTCTTTACTGTTCGCTGCATCACGTCCATTGCTCTTTCATTATCTTTATCTATTTTCGTTCTTGAAAGTGTTGAGACTCCGAAGGCATCCAAAGTAAAGGAATGTTTAACAATTTGATGAAGTGCGTCATCAGAAATGTCTTTTTCACAAATATGGAAACTGTAGATATTATCAGTCGTCGTTTTTGTGTTTCCATGAAGAATCCATCCGAGATGGGTTTTGGTTGCTACAGGTAAGTTATCGGGTCCTTGAACGACTTTCCGTGCAACAGTCAGTCTGATGTTATCCTGGCCGATAAGGATCATTGGTTGTTTTGTAACGTCAGCAATCGGTAAACCATTCAAATGAGGATATTTTTGCCATTCAATGGAAGATATTTGTTGGTATGGAAGAGACAAATTTTTCACAGAACGAACATTTTGCATTGTGAAGGTTTTTGCATTATCAAAATCTCCTGATATGGTTAAATTCATGCAAACAGAGTCTTCATGTCGTGAAGTAACCTGATTCGTCCACTGAACACACAACGGTTGTTTTGTACCTTGTATTTTCAACTTTTCCACTATAGAATGATCGATGAGTGTAACAGAGGAAGCTTCATCACGCAGGGCAACTGTATGAATGACTGAATTGTCTGAACCAAACAATTTGATGTTGACCATTCTCAAAAGAACATTTCTTGCACCATGTCCTATTGCAAGTACGGATTCGTCTTTACCATCTTTCGTGCTACCCTGGGTTTCGTCAGAAATAATGTCAATTGCATCGGTGTGTAAATATCTGTGGTGAAGACGTCTGCAGTTATTTATGCCACAGTTTTTCTTGAATCTGCATTTCAGCGTTTGATGATTGTTTCGGAGACATGAAAAGCAGAGTTTGTTCATTGTGACATTTTTCCATCTGGTATCAACATCGTCGGACTTCAGTGTTTGGCAACTAGGAGTTTTGTGGCCTTTTGTCTTGCAGTAAGCACACATTTCGTCACTTTCCGATTGAGATATCACCAATGATTTTTCGAATTTTCGATTATTTTGAAAATTTGAACCTTTCACTGTCACTTTTTGGACATAAGTAGATTTAGGTACAGTAACAAAACATGCTGCGTTTGCTATATGCATAAGCCATTGGGAAAAATTCTCAAGGTTGACGATACCGTTTTCTTTCAGAACTTCTTCCCCCCAACGCAGTTTCAACGTATCTGGCAATTTCTGTATCAACGCTCTCAAGACGTTAGGGTTTTCCAAATGGGAGTTGTACTTCAAGGATTTCACTGTGCTGACTAAAGAGTTCACATGACTTGCAAACTGGATGAGATTTTCCATGTCATTTTCACGTATCGGGTAAATGGTTTTCAGTTTATTCAACATTGTGTCAATGATTTGATCAGGTCTGCCAAACCTCATTTCCAGAGTTTTTATTACTTGTTCAAGATTTTCTGGGCTGATCATCATTCCCGCAACGGCTAGTTTTGCATCTCCTCTCAGGCTCTTCTGAAGTTTAATCATCGATTCCTCTTGTGTGTAATCACATATGGTTGATATTCTCCGGAAATGGTAGATAAAAGTCGGCCAATCTTCTGGTTTTCCGTCGAATATAGGAAAATCCCTCTCGATTGCGTTTCTTGCGTATAGAGCATCATGTTTTATATTTACTGGTTGATTTCGTGTGACTTTTTGAATCACTTTTCCCAAGGCATCGCAAAGTTTATCGACATCTGACTTCACTTGATTTTGACTTTCTGGCGATTTGGAAGGGAAATTCACCTCATTCATTTGGTTTGGTTTGATACCATTGACCCAGTCTGCAACGAATGAGTTTTTATAGGATTTTTGTACATTTTCTGACACTGACGTATTGGATGAACATGGTATCGCATCTTGATTTTGAACAATTATTTCTGGATACAAATTTCTACTTGTCGGTTGGAATTCGTTTCCCACAATGAATGAAGTTTGTGACCGTTTCTCTTCATTTTCTATTATTTCTGCTTCTTCAGCTTGTCTTTCCATTTCTATTAATTTCAACTGCTTTAATAATCTAGCTTTTTCCATGTGCATTATTTTATTCTCAATTTCTTGTTTCTTCTTTTCGGCTTCAATTTGTAATCTCATTCTCAGAATGTCACTGGCATTGGACATCCTTGATTTCACTGAATTGGAGGAATGAACAGTCTCCGTTTTTTTGTGAAATGGTTCAATGTTGTCATCATTTTCTTCAACCATTCCATCAACATTTTCATTTTCTTTCCTTGTCAGGACGTTTACAGTACCAAAACCTGTTGGCCATTCAAAATCTGGATCCAGCGGGTGGGTACCAGCGTTTCTACGATGTCTTCTGCCTGAATTTGACGGTGTGTCTGATTTTACCAAATTCATGCTTTCCATAGGACTTGTCTTGTAGCTCGAAGGACCAATGTAATTTCTCGAATGTAAATTGTCTTATTTATCAGGAATTCAAAAAATATCTCACAACTTTACTTTTATTCAGTTTATAATGACAATTCAACTTCAAACTTTTTTCTTATCTAACAACACATTTCTATAACAACATAAACTCTCATATCATCTGCATATTAAGGATAACTCGATCTGAGAAGCAACAAAAATGAAATTGATACATGTACTGTATTGTGTTTTCTGGGTTAACCCCCCAGTAAACCCTACTACTCGGTTCCAAATAATCGAGGAAGAGGCCCCCACAACCGACCCCCTCGGATTAGTGGTCAAATGCAAGGTGGTGGGGACAACAACGATGATTTGCCAAATGACGACAACCGCTATGACATTGGACGCTTTGAGTGGACGGATGAATTAAGGGACGGACTTCTGTATTGCTACGAGAGCAGTGAGCCCGCCCGGAGAGGATACATGGCAAGGATGCATGCTCTTTGGTGTGAGATACACCCAGAGCATGTCGCCTATTCCGCCCAAAATCTCAGGGATTATGTATCCTATCTCCGGGCTCGAGGCTATGTTAGAGCTCCTCCTCAGCCGGTTAACGAAGTGGCAGAAGTGGCAGAAATGCCACGTGTCGGTCTGGCTGAAGAGGAGGCTCGTATCATACCACCAATGGAGGACATCAGAACCCGCAGGACGCTTCACAATATGAAGCCACTGAAGTCACAAGAACTGGCACGGGTGGATGCTCAGATTGGCGATGTTCTTTCAGAAGATGCTAACATCTGGCAGATCAATTCTGTCGTGTACGACGCCGCTCGTGCTCTATCCCAGACGGAGAGGAGGGACACCACCGCTCTTGTTGGGAGGCATGAGCGACGCGTTCACAAGATGGAAGCTAAGATCAAGTCGGCGAGATAACACGCGTCTCGTATCCAGTGTGTGGTGGACTACATGTCGGCCAATAGGCCTTTCACGCTCGCAGTGCAGCGAATTGCTGCAAAGCTGAGACGAGCTCACCACACATTGAATCAAGGCGTGTTGTTTACCATAAAACAGCACTGTATTGATAGGATACGAATGCTAGTGGCTGCAAAGAAGTCACTAGTGAGGCGGCTGAAAAGTATCGCGGAAAACATAAAGTTCCGCGATAAACCTTTTCGCTTATTCCAAGAGCCTCCACGTGTTGTCGATAACCCGCCGGCTGCTGATCGGGTAGAAACATTCTGGAAGAACATCTATGAGTTTTCGCAACCACTCAACGTAGACACTCCAGCCCTAGCGCAGTTTGAAGCTTACTGCAGGATGCTTCGGCAGCCTGAGCACAATGATCTGCGCAATCCGATAACCACGGAAGAAGTTCGAGGGGCCCTCAAAGGCTCAAAGAACTCTGCTGCTCCAGGCCCTGATGGGTTGAATAACTATTGGTGGAAAAAGTTTCCAACAACCCACCGCCATCTGGATAGAGTTTTTAACTCATGGCTAGATGGGTAGCAGCAGATTCCAGAGTGGTTTGTCGAGGGGTGAACCGTGCTTATTCCCAAAAACGGAGATTTGTCTGATCCAAAGAATTACAGGCCGATAATATGCTTGAACGCGTGTTATAAGGTGTTTACGCGCATCTTATACACGCGCATTCTCTCCGCAGTTGATCCGGTATATGAACGGATATATGAGCGAAGAGGGTCAAAGAAAGGGGTCGCCGGGTGCAAGGAGAACCTGCTCATCGATAGATGTATCACGCAGGACTCCGTGCAGTATAAGCGTAACCTTTTAATGGCCTGGATTGATTACCGCAAGGCATTTGATACAGCATCACACGAGTTAATCATGCATTTGCTCAGATGCCTTGAGGTACCCGGTCAGATAGTGGGATGCATTGGACAACTGATGCAGTTCTGGAGGACTTGTTTCACCATAAGATCTGGTAGAGACATAGTCCAACTAGAGCAGGTCATCATTAGAAGAGGCGTGTTTCAGGGAGACTCCCTCAGCCCTCTTTTCTTCTGCATCTCACTATTGCCATTGTCCGTTGCACTCACGAATACCTGTGGGTACAACTGCGGCACCCCCAGCAACCTGAGGCATAAAGTCACCCACCTATTTTACATGGATGACCTCAAATTATATGCCTCTGGAGAGAGGGACCTACATCAGTCCCTTAGGGTGGTGGAAAAATATACGCATGCTATCGGTATGGAATTTGGGATCGACAAATGTGCCACGGTTCATCTCAAAAGAGGACAATGCGAGGAATACGGAGAGGATGTTCAGCTCGTAGACGGTATCATCCTACATCATCTGGATGCCGGAGAGACTTATACCTACCTAGGGGTGGAGCAACGCCGCTTCCAGGAGGTATTCACATTTAAAAACTCTCTTCGCGGCAAGTATCAGCATAAACTCCAACAGATCTGGTCATCAGAACTGTCGGGGAAGAGCAGAGTTTCTGCAACTAATATGCTTGCCGTTCCAATCCTTCTTTACTCTTTCGGAGTAATGAAGTGGATTAAGGAAGAGCTGCGACAACTCGACGTTAAAACTCGCAAAATAATGCATCTCAATAGGATCTAGCATCCTAAATCGTCCGTTCCACGGTTATACTTTCCCAGACAACAGGGAGGCCGTGGACTTTTGAGTTTGGAGTGTCTGCATAACAGAATGGTTCTATGGTTCTGGATGGGGCCTGTAAATTCATCCGGAGTTCAGATCCCCTTCTCTGCAAGGTCCGCGATCATGAAAGAGCAGGGATTGGAGCATTTCTTTTTAAGGCAGCAACCCGTGCGGCCGATGAACTCGGTCTCGTATTCGGCACTGAACGGGCTAACCCAAACTCTGTCACCGAGTTGGGAACCGTTCAGCAAGAAGCTCACATCAAAGCTGCGGAGACAGAGGTCCTTCTACAGCTACATATGGATAAGCCAATGCATGGTGTCTTCTTCCACAACATCGAAGACCTTGGCTTATCCAAGAGCTTGACCTTTGCCTTCCTCAGGTCGAGTGAGCTAAAGCCGGAGACCGAGGGATTCATAATGGCTTGCCAGGATGGTGTCTTCAACACCCTCGTCTACCGTAGTCGCGTGATGGGTATTGACGTCCCTGACACCCGTTGCAGGGCATCTCGTGGGGCACCTGAGACCGTAATGCATCTGCTATCAGCATGCCCATCTTATGCGGTCTCAGCCTATATCCACAGGCATAACGCGGCTCTCCGAGTGCTGTACTACCATCTACACTCGTACGGTATAGACGAGACACCGGTGTTGCCTTATGTTCCAGGGGATATTGAGTCCGTGGTGGAGAATGAGAGGTGTCGAATCTATTGGAACTACTCATTCCCCACCCTCAGGCAAATACAAGCCAATAAGCCTGATGTTGTCTTCCTCGACCACCAGAGTAGAACGATAGTCGTCATGGAGTTTTCTGCTCCAGGCGAAATGAATGTCGTTCGAAAAGAGGAGGAAAACGGATTAAATATCGAGATCTTCTCTTTGAACTCCGCAGGTTGTCCCCGGACCATTCTGTCAAAATGTTGGTTTTGATTATAGGAGTTCTTGGTGGAATGATGGACACACTGCTCTCTAACTTGAAGATAATACCGGCTTGCCGTAATATGGCAGAAATCTTAGCAGCACGAATGCAGAAGGCCATTATTCTTGGTTCGCTCCGTCTACTCATGGCACACGATTCTCGGACCCAATAATCACTTACCCTACGGACGTAGGGAGTGGTTATTGGGGTTAACGACACCAGCGCACCCTCCGGATGGGTCGGAGCACCGGAGACAGGGCCTGACTGGTACACTTCCAAGAGAAAAAAAAATAATGATAGTAATAATGATAATAATAATAATAATGTATCTAATAATAATAATAATGATGAGAATTTTCGAATTAGATTCCAATAGTCCGTATAATCTGAAATTGGACACATATAAACTGATGGCAAACGAAGATTTCATCACAAAAATTTAATGATAATGACGTAAATTTTTGAATTCAATATCCACCCACTTCTAATCATCCGAATTTTTCTTTAAATAAACGATTTATTTATAATAATAATAATGAGAATTTCTCTCAAACTCAATTTTCATCCACAACCAATCGTCTGAATATTCTTAAATTTGGCACACACATCAAGGACTGAAGACAGTGTAAGAATTCCATAATAATATTCAGATAATAAAAATAATGATTAGAATTTTCAAATGATGATTTTATGTTCGCTATTTCAATGATAACAATTGATTGCAAAACGAGCGAAGCCCCGTCCCTAGGTACTAAACTTTTATGTGATAAATTTTCATTAAGAACATAATGAGATAACGTAACATGATTCAATAGCATTCGAATAATCCTCTAGAATAGACGTTCTTTTTGGAATATGAAGAAATGTAGAAGAGGTTCCACGAATTATTGTCACAGCAGTATTATTCAGTGGTCAGTAGTATTAAAATGAGTTTTCTCATAAGCAATAATTCATCTTTCCTTTTGAGAGATTGCAAGTTTGTTGAACTTTCAGAATTCGGAGGAAGATGATTTGTGTTTTTTTTATATGTATTAACATTTTAATCACATCATTTTGAAATGAAAAGTTTTCCCGAGATTTTTACAAAGGATACAGTATTCATTTCGATTAAAAACGTTGAATTTTGAAATTATTTATGCAGTTCAGTTACTTATTGGTCATTGACAAAAATACTAGCTACATATTTATTTCATAGCTGTTATGAACTTTTCTACAAGTGACTTTTCAACTCCTCGTAAAGCCAAAAGCAATTTTGAGTATTTTTTATTCTTTTTTTTTAAGGTCGACTGTCTCCAGCTATCTATTAATTGAAAACGAAAGCCTTCAAACTCTTATTTTTTTGCAAACTTTGCGGACCTAATGTTCTGAGGAACCCAGTCAATAAAGTATTTTATGACATCAGGTATGTCAAATGAGTTTTTATATCCCATATTTCTAAATTTGAATGCGTTGAAAATTTCTTGGAAATATTGATTCTTCACAATATTCATTTATTATAAAATGAACTTGTTTCTATCGGGGATACGGTCAGTGGTGAAAAAGTAGTTACTCTTTTTTGCTACCCGAGCATTCGCGAACGTTTATTCGCTTTTTCGAGGGCTACAATATAAATATATGGACATTAGATGTATAAAATAAATAACGAAGTGGTAAACGTATTGTGCAAGTTGAGATTTCCTTCGACAATAGTTGAACATGTATATAATTAAAACGGAAGAAATAGAAACGAAAAAACTTGTCAGGAAAATTTTAAGTATAGATAATTTGAAATAATTATATCAATAAAATGAGGACTATACAGAGGAAAATTTTTAGGTAATACTATCAGTTGAAAGATTTTGTTGTAAAAGAATATATGAATAAATTTTGCTGAGGTTGTCAATATCCGATTTTCTGTTCATATTATTTGTTTGCATTTTTATTTCAGCCATTTACAAAAGGAGTCTTTTGTTTAAATTATTTTCTAGGTGTAAAATTTTTGTATCATCATAATTCATGACATTATCCAACACATGTTTGGTTAACGCACAAGAATTTTCTTCAAAAGTTCTGCAATTGCTTTTGTGTAATGCTATTCTTGATTTTAAATTATTTTTTGTTTGGCCTAAATACTTTTTATTACAATTGTAATAATGTGGAAAAGAATTTAAACAAAAGACTTTTTTTTGGAAATGGCTGAATTAAAAATGCAAACAAATAATATGAACAAAAAATCGGATATTGACAACTTCAGCAAAATTTATTCATATATTCTTTTACAACAAAATCATTCAACTGATAGTAATACCTAAAATTTTTCCTCTGTATAGTCCTCATTTCTTTGACATCAATATTTAAAATTACCTATACTCCAAATTTTCCTGACAAGTTTTTTCGTTTCTGTTTCTTCCATTTTAATTATATACATGTTCAACTATTGTCGAAGGAAATCTCAACTTGCATAGTATGTTTACCACTTTGTTATTTATTTCATACATCTAATGTCCATATATTTATATTGTAGCCCTCGAAAAAGCGAATAAACGTTCACGAAAACTCAGGTAGCAAAAAACAGTAACTTCTTTTCCACCACTGACCGTATCCCCCATAGAAACAAGTTCTTATTACAAGCCGGTCGATATACTTTTCCCTTTATTATAATATGTATATAAGAACATGTATTTATTGAATGTATAAATTACCATTTTTTAGTCAATGCATTTTTTATTCTTTTTTTTCAGTCGACTGTCTCCAGCTTCCTATTATTTAAAAACGAAAGTCTTGAAAGTCTTGTATTTTGCAAACTTTGTGAAGTAATATATGACATCTGGTATGTCAAATGAGTTTTTATATCTCACGAAGTCTTATCGGATGTATATTCTTTCGCTTCCGTTGATTTTTTTATCTTTATTTCAAATTTAGCATATTTTTCTTGTGATTGAACCCTATTTTTATCAAATGCGTGCGCTCCTGTCAGTTGTGGGAAGGTCACAGTCTATCGCTAACTTCTCTCTTCCCCTCAACCCGCGCGCCAACGAATAGACCGACTTCAAATCACTCCGTGTTGTATGTATGGCAATGCTGAGTCCATCTGTATTTATACGATATAATGAGTCCAGGATACCTACCTCAAATTATATTCATAAAACACCATAGTTTTCCTCATCAGACCCTTTATTCAGTGAAGCTCACATTTTGGACTTGAGACAATTATATTGCGAAAACTTCTATTATTTATATTATGAAAGGCCCATATCTACTTTACAACAACAACATCAACAAAATCAAACTAGAAATGAATTTGCAGCAATTGAAATATCATCAATTTTTCAAAATGGGTTTGAAATCCACCAACCTTCCTCAAAAAAAAAACTTTCCAGAAAGCATTCAACAGAAACCAACACTTTTTCATTACTACTCTACTAGTGTTCTCAATTTTTTGATTATAATTCATAGCCCTGGTTGGCCGGTGGCATGATCCTTTAGGCTAGTGAAATAATTAGTTTTGTTCTATCCTGTTCAAAATATTCTCACTGAACAAACAGAATCACATGGTAACACTTTCGAGGAGATGAACTCAGCTATTAACCCTCATTTGTTTTCTCAATTGAAACACCAGTTTAACTCAGAGAAGTAACCATTTTCGTGTTTCCCAGGGCAGGACTACAGGGCCGATTTTCCTGAACACTCTGTCCGGGACAAAGCAAACACGGTACGCGTGCAACGCCGTTAAAATTTCATTGATATTTTAACTGACTCTAATAATATTGATTACTTTGACTTTACTAGCACTCATTTATATTGGTGCGCTTCCTTCGTAGGAGTGTTATCATTCAGAATTTAGTACCCACAAGATTCTATGATCTAACGGCGATTAGACAGAGTTAAAAAGATTTGATTTATAATATTGAGGTAATTAATTTCCTTCAGGGATTGCCTATTAAAGTGGTCAACCATAACAATTATGACATTCGTGAATACTTCTAAATTCTAATGTAATGCTATTTTCACAGACATCTCCAAAGTCAACAAAGGTGAAAATTTCGAAGCCTTCAACATTTGATGGCAATCTTCGTGGACTATGTGTCGACATCAATTTGAAGCAGCAAAAAATGCAAACTGCTGGTCCCATGAAGAAATGGCCACATAGCTAATCCTGTATCTACGAGGCCAAGCATTGGATATCCTGCAGAATATTCCTGAGAGTAAGCAGACATAATATTCCAAAATCGTTGAGGTATTGGAGATTAGGTATGGACAGCAATGTATCAAATAAGTGATCCAAAATCAGCTGAAGAGTCGATACCAAAAACTCAACGGAAATTTGCAGGAGTACGGAGCTGATATATAACGACTCATTCTGCCTACCGACAAGCACCAAATGAATATATAGAACGAATCGGTTTGCAGAATTTCATCGACGTCTTGAGAAATATTGAAATGAGTTCGGAGCGGCAAAAAACGCATCATGAAATACAAGACCCGAATTTCTTGAATTTCAATTCAGCGAAGATTCTTCCGCAAGTAAGGCGCTAATGAATATAATATCATATCAGCATTGAGCAAAGAGTGTCATTTCTGGAAAAGCTCCATAGGCGCTGCCATAACTGAAGAAAAACTGGACTCGTACAGAGGAAGTGCTGGGAAAGATCAAGATCCAGAAGTCCAACGAGAAAAATGTCATCATCTACAAGCAATGAAGCAAGATAGAGATTTCTGAGCCCAGCAAGAGAACAACGTGGTCGATTCCCATGAGGAGTTTTCAGGAGATGATTCCACGCCAAAAAAAGAGACATCAAAAGACTAAGAAGAGACTTGCTTTCAATCATAAAAGCAAGAATTTGTTGGCAAGTGGGCGAGTAACGGATTTCAGTGTTAATAGCCCTAAGATCAGTATAATGACATTGAAGAAAAATGGACAATTTAGAAGATCGCAGATACACCTTCACTATGGATACAGGAGCTTCGCGATCAGTTGTTCTCCCAGAGTTCATACAGAAATCTGTGAAGCCGATGAGAAAAAAGGAGTTTTGAAAACAGTGACGAGACAGATCGCACCAATCATTGAAAAAACGTTTGTACACATCCATCATCCATATAGGACCTGTTACCATGGAACATTATATATTGCTTGCGGAAATGATGGATGAATGTGTTTTGGGTATTGATATCATAAAGAAGAATGACTCCATCCTAAGTATCAAAGAGAAAATTTTGCAGATTAGTTGTAAAGAAATCTACGTCAGCAGGTACGAATACAAAATCCATCTGATGAAGATCTTTGTTGAGAAAAATTTCAAAGAACTCCAAAATCATGATCATGGTCAGACTGGAAGAAGAACCTGGAGATTTGAGCACCGAAATGATCGAAAATGAGTACAACCGATGGAGTCTTTAATTGCCCGATGTCTTCTGAAATCAGAACGACAAATTTCTGTCAGGGTTGCAAATACTACAAAACCAATGTTCTTCATAAAGAAGTGATTAATTAGTAATCAATTACTAATTATTCTCAATTGTAAAAACCAAAACCACAGTCATTCAAAGAGAAACCACAAACGTTGACAGAAGAATTATTGACAAATTGATGAAACCCATGAAACATCTAAATCTTTAAGGAAAGCAGCAGTCCAAGTAGTTTATTGAAAGTCATCGCAATATTTCATCGGCAGAAACATCAACGGGAAGTATCGATCTAGTTCAATACCGCATCGATACTAGCGATGCCCTACCAATATGACAGGCTTCGAAGATAGTACCATTTACCAAACAGATGAAAGTAGCCAACATGATTAAAATCTACCGTGGTCTTCACCGGTGGTATTGGTAACTGAAAAAGATAGATCGACCCGATTTTGCGTAGGCTACCATCGACTGAATGACGTACCGATGAAAGATAGCTAGCCATTAGTCATTATCAAGAAACTATGACACGCAAAATCCGTTGTCTGGTTCGAAATGGCAAGTGAAAATTCATTTTGACGAGCAAAAACGGGGTTCTCTACCGGTCATGGATTGTATTGATTCGAAGTTCTTCCGTGCGGATTATGTAATGATCCTGCCACCTTTGAGGGACTTATGGAACTAGAATGGGAGGTATGATATGCAAAATCTGTAGTCTAATCAGATGATAGCATCATGATAATAATGATCTTTGGCTATCACCTGATTGATGAAGAAGTTTTTTTGATGTTATAAATTGGCAATCTTGATCTCAATCTGAAAAAGTGTTGTTTTTTTCAGGAGAAAGGTATCATCATAGGCCATGTCATCTCAGCTCTAGAAATTGAGCCAGATCCTGCAAAAATCGAAGCAAGTAGGAGTTGGCCACGTCTCAGGGATGAACACGAATTAAGTAGTTTCCTTGGGCTATGCATCTAATATCGAAAGTTCGTCTAGAATTTCGAAAAACTCGGGAGGCTACTTCATCGCTTAACTGGGCACAACGATCAATTTATTTGGAGCTCTGATTGCCAACAGTCATTCACTGAATTGGAAGAGAAATCAACCTTTGCACCCATTTCAGCTTATCCACGAGAGAAAGTCACTTTTATTTCAAACTGTGATGAGTGTGGGTAAAGCATCGGATCTGTTTCATCTTCTACTTTGACCAAACTCTGGGAAAAGCTGAAACAATCACTGTTTTACAAGGAAGGAACTTTCAGTGACAAAGAAAGCCATTCTACCATGGCAGATGTTTTTTCGTAAAAACTGATCACATCGCTCTGCAGTGGATACCGAAATTCAAGAATCCCAAGGGTCAGGTTGCCAGATGGTTAGAGAGACTTCAATAATATGACTTCAAATTCATCGCAGTAGCAGTATACACAGCAATGCATACACCTCATCGAAACGCATATACTTGGAGCAACAAAGTCGACATTGAGAAGTCAGATTTTAGAATTGGAGCAATGCAAGGACATTCTGCAAGCTTCCACCGGAAATGTTGAGTCTGATTATTCTGATCTATGGACCGAAGAAGTATTGAAAAAGAATCAGCTGAAAATGGAGTTGAACCTCAGTGGCAGAAAGTATTCAAGTTTGGTGTCGTTGCTGTGGAATTCTTTGTCTTCGTAATGGACTACTAAAAGAACATTTTGAAGATGTGCTCTAATAACTTCATATTGGACGTGCAGGTGGACATTTCGGATTCAAAGTGACCCTAGAACGATTCCTTTTGATGAATTGTCGTCGAGATGTTGAAGAATGGTGTTGGAGAAGTGACGGAACCAAAATTAGAAAACGAGGAAAAATGGGACACAATAACCTATCATATGATATATTTGTCCGGATCAGGAAGAAATTTGAGTGTTGAACACATGACACGGGTGCTAGGATCCAATTTGACATCGATATTATGTCAGTTTATGCAAATATGGAATTTCTAAGACGAAAAAAATTGGCTCTCCTTCATTTACTTCACCACGGAAATGAAAAAATACGCTTCAGAAGTTTTTTGGTTCATTCTATTTTAGATAGAAGACAACTTTATGGTCAAGCTATGGCAAGGACCTGGTCGTCTGCAAATGCCTGAACGGTGATCACATCGTCATTGTCTATCGCTATGTCTACAGTTTGGTGCCTAGACTCGAAAATGTGGACAGCTGCGTTCTGTGTGTCTAGTTACTTGGCCGTTTCTCAGTATCTAATAAGCGACGCCCCACGAATCGTTCTGCTAGCTGTCTGTGATATATTTGTGTAAAGACTCTCGCTCATCAGTTTCAGTCTCCGAGCAATAAAAGATAAAGAGAAGGTTTCTCTATTTCTTTCTTGAAAGCAACATACCCGACGTTGTTTATAAACATCAAAGCCCGAGTCGTGCTTAGAAAGGGCATTGTCGGATGTTTCCGTTTGTACTCCTTGATCAGGCTGGAATTCCGTATAATATTCAATCTTAACTTCGCGATCATGTTTGTTTATGTCCGTTTTTGACTTATTTATCGCCTTTCAAATCAAACCATTGGCGTCGCAGCAAGGTAATCATGGCATAACCCATATTTAATTGGAATTCTGTATCGACCTGTTTAGTGGTTTTACTTTTAATGAATCTGCTGATTTTTATCCCGATTTTGAGGCAAAATACACTATTTATTGAAATAGCTGTAAAAAAACATTGTTACTATGTAAGTCAACTTTGAAAACGATTACCTATCAATAATTAGAAAAAACTTTTTGCAGTATAGGCACACTAAAAAGTATGTAAGTAAGTAAGCGAACTCAACTATTTATAACCAAAATCAAATCATAAGCCACTAGCTATTATAGACTCAATCTGATTGGTACTGGATTATCACAGGAATTATCACGTAAGTAATGGGTTCGTCAGAAGTTTTCGATGTTTCCAATTGAATAAAATTTTGGAATATCACATATATCTATATGAATAATCGATCTGGAATTTCTTCAGTGGCGTAGCGCTTCCGGATAAACCGGACGTGGACACGAACTTCTTTATTTTAAATGAAAAAACGTAAATCATCGCAAGTTATCAATGGATTGAGTATTATTTTTAATCTTTTGAGATAACCCATACTCCCAATTCCAGGAAATTTCTCATTGAATTCCTTCAATCCGTAAATGAAAAGTGATGGACTCCAAAATTATAACTTACTTCATCATAGAAGGCGATGAATCTCTAGTTAAAACTTTCTCTCAAATACATATATGAATCACTTCTTCAAAGTGTTTCTTGTGTATTGTACTTCTAATTTTTCATGTCCCTCTTAAACGAATGGAAATAAGCACATTTCGGATAGGGAATTTAGAGTTTGGGAAGATGCAGGATTTTTTTTGAAGAATGATATTTTTTGAGGAATTCCATTTAGGTATAGGCTTTCTTATAGGATTCATAGCCTTAAAGAGAAGTGCAAGCCATATAATTGTTTTCCAAGCTATTCTATTCATAACATTGTGCCCAGTTATTCATATAGATTGTGAAGTCTTGTTGGAATGTAAGACCGAGGGATAGTGACAGATTTTTGGACACGATTTCAGTCAGTATGCCTTTTGGAGGACAGTATAGTCCATATATCCCTATGATAATAATGCATGAATCAAAGGGTCGTCGTAGATTCTTCATATGGCAAAATAATAATGATAATTATAATTATAATTATTCTTCAGGTACGATTTTTTTATGATATAATAAAACTAAAATACTCGAAAAACCATTGGCAGGCCGTTAGGGTGGGTCCGAATGGCTGGTATGGTCACGTGAAATTGTATTTGAAAAAAGGAATTCTCCGCCTATCCTAATGGTATGCCAATGATTTTTCGAGTATTTTACGTCTTTTATTTTATTGCCTGATTGGAATCGTTCCGAAACACATAATTTTTCGAAAATATTATTATTATTTATTAATATGAAGAACCTACGACGACTCTTTGATTCATGCATCATAATCATGAGGATATACGGACAAAACTGTCCTCCAAAAGGCATACTGAATAAAGTCGTGTCCCAAAATCTGTCACTATCCCCCGGTCTATGTGTTTAGAGTACTTAATACAAAGTTCAATGATATTTTTCTAGTTTGAATTTGTTGGTCATGGAATTTACTTCACTGTTCTGCAACTATAACAATATAATAACTTGGCAGTTATGGGTGCGTGTGTGTGTTTGTTTGAAATGTATGCTATTTCAGAGGAATTCGTGATTGTGAAACCGATGATACACAGATGATACCAGAAGAAAGTGGTTTGAAGTAGCAAGGAGAACTTTCATCCATCAGATACTTCAGCAAAGGAATAGAAGAATGCAATCGAAAATTTCAATTTGTTTCACATACGTTTTACAATAAGCAAGTCACCGCTCCTTCCTGTGACCAAATCAAGACTACATCAAAATAGAGCCGTTGTTCACTTCGGTAGTTTCAATTATTTTTACAGTATGTATGACCTTATTCTATGCTTTTTCAGAAATAATCTAATTCTTCGCACAATACAGTATTTCTGATTGAAATCTTGACAACACATGTGCTTTCCAACCAGGCATGTGGTCGTCTATAGATAAAAATATAACATGAAAAAAAATTATCAGCACGCCGCCACTGGTTCTAAGCTTACATCTGAATGTCATAACAATAACAAATCTATCTTTACGAACTCGGAGGTTACCCCTCACACTGTCACTATCACAAAGGATAGTGATATGCAGCTTTCAAAACAACGTGTGTTGTGCATATAGAAATGGAACCTCTATATCTTTTATTGCTCGAAGGTTTTAGTGTGTTTTTGTTCGTGCGTTTCATTTCTTCGTTAGTCCTTCTTCTGTCGTTGTTTTGTCTGTATTGTTGCCAGTCTTTTTTTTTCTCCAGTCGTTGTGCTCCTCAGCTTCCTCAGGTCATCAGTCCACCAGATCTGGTTAGTCTGTTTGGTTAACTTCTTTTTTGGAATGGATTGGGCGCAGCTATTTCGCATGCGCCCTGTTGGTGTTTCGTGAATAGGTTCATGTTTCTATCATCTGCTGGACTGTACCTGTTGATAAGATTATTGATGGGGCCAGGTAGCCGAGTGGTTAAAGCGACATTGTTTTAGTCACTGGCTGCCGGTCGGCGGTGGTTCAAACCATGGCGCCTGCGGAAATTTTTCTGAGAAAGTGCTAGGAATCGCACGTAAAAAGGTAAGACCTCGTTCATCCTTGGCACGCACAAGTTTTGACTTTTGAGGGCTGCCTTTCGTAAGGGGACGACAGCTGATTAACGGAAAAAACAATTTTAACAATTTGGCCCAATCAGTACGTTGTACGTCGGGAGTAACTTTTGTTCGTTTTGTCTGTCTTTCGTGTCATGATCTGTTAGTTAATTATCGATGCTCGCTTTATGTTTCCTTGTCTATTACAGTCCTTTATTTCGTGTCTTTGACTTTCTTCATTATTATGTCTATCCAGCTGTCCCCTGTTGATACTATTAGTTGCTATGTCTATTCTGTCTTATGTATCCGTGTGTTACCGCCCAGTCCAATATTTCTTTTTCTCTGTTTACTATTTCTTGTCCCCTGAATTTTTTTTGCATTGATGTCTACCACTAGTACTACTATCATTATTTTCCTTTTGACCTTGCTGATTCTGTTTTAAATTTTGTTGAATTTCATGTCTGACTTTCACCCTGGTTTATCGAGTATGTTCAACAATGTGATTTTATTCTCTCCTCGTTCCATTTGAATGCTTGTAGTGTTTTCGTTTGTAAGTTCGTTCATTTGTATGTTATTATTGATCTCTTCGTTCATCAGCATCCCTGGCTTTGCGTAACCTAACCTAACAAATAACAGATGGTATGTCAGTCCGTAATCTGTGGGATAGATGAAAAACAGGAAGTAAATTGAACTCTCATCTCGAAGATCTTTCGAACTGCCAACATGTATTGAGGTCTCTTTTTGTCAATGTTTTGACCTGGTTTGATGTGTTGAAGTGGTGAGGTCTTGTAGTATACCCAAATAGTTGGTATCATCAATACTTTATCCATAACCAAATGGGAAATAAGCCGGAGATCAAATGAGGTATCAACCTAGACTGAAAGTAATTTCGTAGCTTATATGTACCTTGTATGGTTTTTCCTGATTTTCTGATTCCAGATTTTTCTGAATTCATTTGATGGAATATTTTTGTGATCAGTGCTGATCTTACAGAATCCAATGAATTCATCATCTTACTCTACAGTGGAGAATAATAGGGCAAATTGATCCTTCGCCTCCTAAAATTGTATAGATTCTCCTCAGATTTCCATTTCCAGACTGAGGAAGCTCAATACTTTCAAAAAATCATGTCAAAGAGCAGATGGACATCGTTACAGGCTATACTGATGTTGTTACAAAAAGTGAAGCCAAAAGTGCTGTTGTGTCTGGGAAAAATAGCAGGCAATGAACTTGGCAAGCACGGATCCTATGCATAGAACTATCAACCACTTTACCGGCATGTACAATGAGATCGTAACCATAGAAATACATATTATATAGTTACTCTAGAATGCTAATCCCGCTAACTTTCACGGCGAAAAACATGCTGCGTATGCGACCCGTTTACGATGTGCGCATGCGCGTCATCAGTGTAGTTTGGGTAGATCGTTGCCAAGTGTTTCAATTCAGAGTTTTTTGTTATGAGGCAATAAAACACATGTCATTTGAAAGAGAGAAATTTTACAGCGCATTTAGGACTTTTTAAAACCGAAAAGATCCTTTTAGAGATAGATTACTCCGAATTTTAGGCGCGTAAGAAACTTACTTAAAACAATAATGTACCCTCCGCTACTGTAATTATAATGACCGTGCAACAGGTAGACTTGTCACTAAGATCTGTCACTCTTGTCAGAGACAGAGACGGTTTTTAGAATTTCAGATTTTCTCTTGTCATTTTGTGTGGTGTTGTCGTTGGTTATTCTTTCATCTTTCGTGAATTTGCATTAATCTTGTTCCTTTAAAGACAATTGCTTATAAAGCCGTTTCTTCCTAAAAATAAACAATGAACTGTTTAGTGTTGTGTGAAGGAAAAAAACCTGAAATAAATCAATTTTGGTAGATAACGAAATTTTTTATGTACCTATATGCTTTGCTAAAATAGCTTAAATATTATTTTATCTTGACAAAAAAGGCATGATTTTTGGTTATTGTTTTTAAGAAGAGACCCCAGCAGAACATTTGAGTGAGAAAATTGTAATTTGTGGCAGACGTTCTCCTCATGAAGATTCATGTGAAAACGACAATAGAATAATTTGAAACCTAGTGCAGTACCAATACTGTGTCTGCGTAAGCATGCATGGCGAGTGATACAACTTTCTACCACACCGCTTATATTATGAATTCTAGATTCCTACAAAAAGTAATAAACATACACAGAATCGCCTCAAATAATTAATGTCAATATGGATGTGCTTTTCTTTGATGGTAGGGAAAATGCTTCTGGGGTCTCACTTTTTCATGCACCCCCATTGTGGAAATTGCACTGAGGTAATACAACCAGAAATACTCGTAGAAATAGCATGTTAATCTCTTCAAATGATTTGAATTAAATGCAGTTGCGTATTTTGTCATGAATCGTTCTAGAAAAAAACACCTCGAGCTTCCAAGCATCCAATTTTATAAATCCAATTTGAGTTAAAATTATTCATGATATTAGCTGAAATAAATTTTCATAGTTTTTTGTACTTTCAATTTATTTTCCAATCCAGTGCTTCCTCGAAATTCGCACCGACGGCGACGATTTGGGGTGGTTCCGTAGGTTTTTGTTGGTTGACTACAGCTGAAAAGTGAATGTGATACCAAAAATCAGTCGCTTCAGAGCGGTAAATAATAATAACAACCGTACTCTACTTTCTGATGGCCTTTGTTGAATATTCGGGATCATAAATATGTGAAAATATGTATTCAAATCGTCTAAATACAAAAAGAGGTATAAGCACAATAAGGTTTCGAACCTTATTCTCCGAGATTCAGAATTAAGGTTTGTTAATCTTCACAAGTACCATAATATTTTACAAAAACTGGGCCTGTTACAAAAATCACTAATGGCGCACTTGCGCATTGCAGACTAGCCTGAACTTTTTACAACACTTTTGACATGGTAATTAGCATTCTAGAGTAAGTGTATAATATATATTTCTATGAACGTGACTGAAAAACAACTTGCCTGATAATAATTACGGTCAATAAATATTTGACATCGATCTTCAACGAGTTTGGTATTGAACTAATCTTTTTCATCATTTTGTCATGTAATAATTTCGTAAAACGACTACAAACATGTTCTAGGCTACATTGATGAAAACCAGGTTAATCATTTGCATTGTATTCCGTTATCTTTGTGCATGTTTCGCGTTCAGTTCAACAGTTGCTATTAAACGAGATTGTTTCAAGCACGTCCACCTTCAGGGCTTCACATTTAATCAAGAAATAATCGCCAACTGCCTGATGCTTTGAATGGAGCGAGAATTGAGTCTAATTCTATTGGGGCTTTGCAGCAACTTCGTAGTATTCACTCTATGACAATATTCAACTGTTCGTATTGCTTGTCTTAAACCTTGCTAATTGAGTTCCTCCTATTCCCTGTCATTGTTATTTCGAGAACTGGGTCTGAGACCAGTATCGAATGAAGAGGACTCAAATAGAAAATTTGAATTTTTTCACCTCGATAGAAACTCATGCACCTAAGCATAAAAATCTTCGAGAAGGATACTAATTGAATATATAACTGTAATAGTATCATAGGCAAATATTTTGGAAAAGAAGTTGAACATTTTGCTGGAACTCTATTTGTCTCTTACCGTATCTGCCCTTTTTCATTACGGCTGCTCATTTATATCTCTAGAATATTTGGGCCGCCTAGAAAATACGAGAAGGGCCGAGAGAGTTTGTTTTCTGTTCGACGCCTCGCTTCTAGATAGTTTTAGTTCAAGAAACGAGGAAGTGGCCCAATGTTGAATGTGCAAAAATAAATATCCGAAAAATAAAGATATGAGCGTATAGGAAATTAAAATTCAGGATGAGTTTCTATTTCATGCGACTCGATCCTGATTACCGAACATAACCTAAAAAATTGGCAAAGTTGCGAAAAGCGGTTTTTTGTTGATAATTATAAAACTACAGCTCCGATCAAAAAAAGTTGAATTAGGAAATTGTAGGTATTGAAAAGATTTATCAATTAAATCAACTATAATTTTTTGATATCATTGATACTTATCGAGTTATATCGGAAAAACTGTAAAAAATCGGGTTTTCTATAACTCGTTTATTGTAAGGTATTGAAAATTGTTATTTACAGTTTTGTGTAGCCTATAGCAAGCAAAAAAAGTCTTTTTCGGAAAAATTCATGAATATTGATTATTTTTCAAAATATATGAAGTTTTCTCAAAAAAGAGGCTCTCTCAATATGGCTATATATATATATATATATATATATATATATATATATATATATATATATATATATATATATATATATATATATATGGCAATATGGTGACTGCTGTACGATGATTATTGCCTCTTCCAGATTTTTTTGAAAAATTATCTCGGCTCCTAGTAATCGTAGGAATTCAATTTTTTCTCTAAATGCTTGAAATCATGCTAGAAATCCATTTTCATGAAAGTCATTCATATAAAAACAAAATTGAGCAATGTATTTAAAAAAAACCTGTAAAAAAATTGTGCAATTCTTCTAGTAATTTTTTGACCCTTAAGATTTAAAAAATCAATTTACTCATGCGATAATATGAAAGAACAACTCTTACAGAAAAAAATGAGCCATGAATCGTTACTCTAGCATCATTCCCCGAGCAAGAGTAGCCATATTGAGAGAGCATCTTTTTTGAGAAAACTTCATATATTTTGAAAAATAATCAATGTTAATAAATTTTTCAAAGAAATACTTTTTTGGCTTGTAATAGACTACACATAAAGGTAAGTAACAGGTTTGAATACCTTACAGATAACGAGTTATAGAAAACCCGATTTTTCACGGTTTTTCTGATATAACTTGAAAAGAATCAATGATATCGGAAAATTATATGTAACTCAATTGATAGATCTTTTTAATACCTAAAATTTCCTAATTTGACTTTATTCGATCGGAGCTGTAGTTTTTTAGTTATCAACAAAAAACCGCTTTTCGCAACTTTGCCAATTTTTTAGGTTATGTTCGGTAATCACGATCGAGTCGCATGAAATAGAAACTCATGCTGAATTTCAATTTCCTATTCGCTCATATTTTTTGTTTCCGGGTATTAATTTTTGCACGCACTTTTCCCTATTGCTTGGACCATTTGGCGTTTCCCGTAGGTATACGTGATTGATGACATCATTGCTGCTTACGGAATGCCGGTGAAGCGACAGGTCTGGTTTCAGTTCGTTACAATATTATTCAGATGATAATGCTGCCTTGATTCTGCTACCAAATGAAAGTTGCTATTGTTGTTGAAAAAGCATTGTGGTAATCTAAGATTGAAGAAACATGAAATAGAACATGATCAACTGCGCAGCCTGCCGATTTCCCCTGATATCCCTACTCCTGGAGAAAGCCAATCGAATCGTTTATCCACTCTAACGTACCTGCTTCGAATTATGTGATTACCTGTCCAAGTTTGAAGTGACATTTTGTTCATCAATGAGTTTTATTTCGTGTTTATTGTCAACTGTTTTAATATAAAATGTCTCGGGTGTTTGAAATCGATGCAAATACTCTTGTAGAGCAGTTTACAAGATGGATATAAAATCTGTTCATCTACTCTCCTCAGTTTGTTATGGATTTAAAGGGAGTAGTGAGGGTGCCAGGGGAGTGGTAAAGGTACGAGGGCCGTATTTCTCTCACTGTCGAAGTTATCAATTCATATTACGTACCCCTACGCACCCTAATGAATGTGACCCAACCGGATATACCGTGATGATATTTTCGTTTCGACCTTCAGGGGAAATTGTATTCCATTAGAGACTATTTCAATTATGACACCTAGTGTAATATATAATTATGTGCAGTAAAAGGATAACGGTGGAAGACGGTGATATAGAAATAACAGATACTTTTCATCACAATGAATTCGGTACCAATTTGACAGAGTGTGAAAAAGAGGGAGTCATATACCGGGTGTCCGCAGAAAGTGGCTAGCCCCTATAACTTCTTTGTGTTTGAAGATAATGAAATGAAATTAATAGGATCTGTTTAAGACAAAAAACTACATCTTTCGACAAATAACTCATTTTCATTCAACTTCCGGTTTCACCAGAAGTGACCTAAACTTCAGATTTTCAAATGAGACACCCGGTATATTTTCACTTCTCTTGTCTCCATTTGGGTGAATACATCCATGTGGTACTTGATAATAATACAAATTTACTTTTTTTGGTCAAGATATAACAGCAAAAAGTGATAATGATACATGAATATAGGTATTCAGAATGTGGAGACAAAAGAGCTGAAAATATACTGAGTGTCCCATTTAATAATCTAAAGTTTGGGATACTTCTGATGAAACCAGAATTTGAATCAACTCAATTATTTGTCAAAAAAACGCAGTTTTATGTTGTATGTAGATCTTCCAAATTTCATTCCATTATCTCCGAAAACAAAAAAGTTATAGTATATAAGTATAGGTATAAGTCTGGATATGTTATTCATAAAATTACAGAAATTTCAAATTGTAGAGACTATAGGAGATATAGACCGTCAGATAACGAAATATTTTGTTGATTCATTTTCTCTTTTATGGGATTTAACCACTGGAAATTATGAATGATGATGATCCCAAAAAATTAAAATTTAGCTATCGGACGTGTGCTAGGCATATAGAAAATAAATTTTTCTTTTGCAGAAAAAATTTGTTTTTTATTTTATTTTCTCGTTTATGGCATTTTAACACATGAATAGGTATAACAATCTAATAGTGAAAAACCAAAGCAATAAAGTTTGCACGTGCTCAAATGGTTGAAATAGGGGTGCGATCTTGCAAAAAAATTGTTGGTTCCTAATGAATTCCCTCGCTTATGGCAATCAACATAATGAAATTTAATATTGCTAGGAACCCAAAAAAAATTCCCATAAGCCGGTCAGCTGTTGAGGTCAATTTTCCAGAAGGAAAATTTTGTGAAATTTTTTTCGTTTTTCGGCAAACTTTCTCGTAAAAATTTGTTGAAGTGAAAGTCTGTTATAAAAAAAGCCATAAGTCTAGTTCGTGCTTATCATACTATAGGAAACTGGAAAACTTCCAGGAAATCACAGGAATTCTTGTTCATTTTCTCGTTTATGGGAATTGGCATTTAGGGAGAAAAACTGATTTTAAGACCAGAATAAAAAGCCATAAGTCGGAAACATGATTACGACGTTTCATTTAGTGTTGTCCTAAAGTAATGGATACATTAATTTTCTACGTTATTATTTTTTAAGAAAAACCCTGAGTCACGTCAAGTTATGTTTTCGAAAAGACATTGTGACCTAAAAAATCGCCGCATTGAAATTATTTGAATCTGGAAATGAGTTTGATTTATCATTTTGACATAGAAGCAATTTATTATTCTGGGACTTTCACTTCTTAAGACTGAACAAGTCCTGAAGGACATGCCACTAAGAAAAAAACGCGCCAGAAACTCTGCCTCTTTGGTGGTGTGGAAACGAAATAATGTTCATCATTTTATCCAATGTGGTTACTTTTTTACTAGAATCCGACATCAAAGTTTTACTGTTGAGCCTTAGGAACAGAAAATAAACCACATTGTAGAAAGTTGAAGTGTATCTAGATATTGCTTACTGTTGGGAACAATGTTAAACCTCATCAATATAATGTATTTCATACAAAATGTCATGATTTCAACATGATATATTAGGACACAAAATTTCTGTATTTAATTTTTGAATAATTTTTTTATTGCAGAAAATGTTTCTCTCTTTTACAAACTATTTCTTCATTTGAAATGCGAATTTTGTTTCATATAATATATGATTGAAAGATATTCACTTCCGCTTATTTCTGATATTATTCGGAAGATTATCAATAAATTACGAATATTTCACCACTTTACCCATCTCCAAGAATAAGAAATGATCTCCGAAATACCATTTCAAAATACCTTCACTGCTGGTCGATCCTATCTTGACAACAGTGTTTAATAACCAAGTAAACGCAAACAGTTTCGACTTTTTGGTTTTGGTTTTTACTTATAGATTTGGATTATTCAAGAGTGCGTTTTCACTTGATTTCAGTCAGAATTTCAAATTTTTTATTTTCATAAAAAAAATATCTGATTATAGAAAGTGGATAAAAACTCTCAGTCGTATTGTTGTTTGCATATCAAGTCAGTGGTGAAAGAAAACTCCTACCTCACCGGAGTTGAGATCCAAAAAATGTCCGTGTTTTTCGTGAATTTTCATGACGTTGTCAGGTTTTTTTATGACTGAATCACCTTGTATTTCTTGGATTTTATGATCATATAATCTGGAAAGATCAAACAAACATCTCAACTGATCTCAAAAATACTGGGTGTCCACTTAAATTCCATTGTGAATAGTTTCTATAATTATGGTATCTAGTGGAAAAGATCATTTTGCAACCGGTGCACTTTTTGATTGTCCCAATTTTTAGTTGATTATAGTGCCCTAACGGCTCATTTCTGAATAGGCGTTTAGGCAAAATTGCTCTAATTATATTTACAACCCCCACGAGTTTGTCACAATAATGCCCGTATCTATTTTTTTGTCACTAATTCAAATAAATAAATTATGTGATTTTAATATCACCTACTATCATACTTCTGACTTAGGCCTTTTTTATTTGGCCTAAGAATGAAGTTTGCAATGCATGTGCCAAATCCCATAAAAGAAGAAATGAGCAATTTTATCTTTAATAATCTTTCGCAGCAGCATTTTCAAATCATTGTATTTATTTATGCAGTGTGAACCATTTAAAATGGAAGCACTCAAATCACCGATTGGAATGTTTCTCTTCAATAGGTAGACATTCAAAAAGTCCGTCAGGACACCAAATTTAATGATTCATTCTTCATTTTCCAACTATTCTCATTTTTCAAGGTAAAAAATCTAACATAATTTTTTCAGAAAAAATCTGACCAATCCACCGGATTCGCGATATTTTCAAATAGTTCTTGTAAAAAGTTTGTTGAAACTTGTCAGTCAATGAGAAAGTTATAGGAAAATTATATTTTAAAAATATGCCGTTCAATCACCCCACCAATTCAATTTAAGAACTCTTATCAAAATTTGGAATACACCAGGAAGTCTTGAAAAATCACTGCTCAGAATTTCATCAATATCTATCCATTGATTTTTTTTAGTATTATTTATTAACCGATTTCGATGAAATTCTGATCAGTGATATTTTGAGACTCTTTGAATCCAGTGGTGTATTCCGAATTTTGGATAAGAGTAGAAATTGAAATGGTGGGTTGATTAAACGGCATATTTTTTCAAATTAATTCTTCCATAACTTTTTTATTGATAGAGGAATTTCAACAAAATCTCAAAATGAACCTTTTGAAAATGTCATTTAATCCAGTGGTGTAGTCAGATTTTTTCTCAAAGAATCGCTAAAAAAAAATCAGTCTTTTACCTAGAAGAAAAAGAATATTTGGCCCTGAAAATGAAGATGTATTCATGAAATTTGATGTTGTGGTGGACTTTTTGATTATCTACCTAATGAAAAAAAAATCTTATCAATCGGTTGAAAGAGGTATGTTTTATAAGGGTGCTTCCATTTCAAATGTGCCACACTGTATAAAACATCGATATCATGTTTCCGACTTATGGCTTTTTTTTTTGGCATTGTAATATTATTTTCTTTTCACATGCCAATTCCCATCAACGAGAAAATGAAAAAAAATTCACAAATTTTCCTACAACTTTACAACTTATGGCTTTCCTTGAGGTACATGCAAAGCTTATGGGAATTTTATTATGATGTTTATCCATCATCAAAATCATATGGTTCAAATGCCATAAACGAGTAAGTTTGCCGGAAAACGAAAAAAAAAATCACAAAATTTTCCGTCCGGAAAATATACCTCAACAGCTGACCGGTTTATGGAAATGTTTTTTCGGGTTTCTGACGATATTAAATTTCATTAGGTCGATTGCCATAAGCGAGAAAATGCATCAGCATCCAATTATTTTTCACAAGATCGCGCCCCTATTTCAACCCTTTAAGCACGTGCAAACCTTATGGCTTTGGTTGTTCACTATTAGATTGTTATACCTATTCGTGTGTTGAAATGCCATAGAAGAGAAAATAATAAAAAAAAAATTCTGTACACTGACATAATTTTCAGTGGTTAAATCCCTGAAACGAGAAAATGAGTCAGCAAAATCTGTCGTTATCTGACGGTCTATAAAATAGAGCAGACTTCTTGTTGTCGATCATCAACCAAAAAGATAAATGTGCCTCGTTGGTATATCCCTCAGAAGATGTGATTACCATATGCACAACTGCAAAATAATTTTAATGAAAATAATCCCGCATGCTTTGTGAACTAAGTCATAAAAGTATTGAATATGTTGTTAAGTCATAATTATTTGAACCTCTTGTGGAGCACTTCAGAGAACCAACTTCTTTGTCTTCCCATTCCAGTGACTTGATAAAACTCATATGATGAATACGAGGATATAATGAAAAATTCTTTGCCTACTATAGAACCAAAAAAAAAATTCAATGTCAAAATATTTCATTACTCAACATATTCTCCTATTAATTGGATACATTTACTACTGCGAACCTGCAACGTCTCTAGACCTTTAAAAAAAAATGTTTTTTCTTACTCTGCAAACCAGACCTACACAGCTTTCATTACCTCCTCGTTGAAAGAAAATTTACGACCTTTTAAACTTTTTTTCAGTTGAGAAAAGAGATGATAGTCGGACGGAGCCAAATCTGGTGAATAAGGGAGGTGTCCTAGTAATTCAAACCCTAAATCACGAATTATTTGCATGGCAACATGAGATTTGTGTGCAGAAGCGTTGTGCTGCAAAAAAAACACTTTCTGCGTATTTTCTCTTCATTTCTTTTCCCGTTGAGTGGTCAGTAATGTCGAATAGTAATCTCCACTTATTCTTCTACCCTTATCCAAAAATCAATCATGGCAATTTCTAAAAAACGAAGCAAGAACTTTTCCAGCAGATTTTTGGAAACAAACTTCTTAGGTCTTGGAGAAACGGAGTGTCGCCATTCCATCGATTGTTGCTTTCTTTCTGGATCGTAGAAATGTACCCAAGTCTCATCCATTGTAACAATTCGGTTTGAGAACTCTACATCGTTTTCAAATCGAGCACAGATCGAAAGTACTACCCTTGCACGCTTTTGGTCAACATTCGAACATTTGGGGGATCCATTTTGCAGCAATTTTTCTCATGTCCAAATTGACGTGAACTATACGATGAACGCATTCGTATGAAATATTCAGTGCTTGAGATATCCGTTTCAGCCCAATTAGACGGTCTGTTAAAATCATGTCATGAACTGCATCGATATTTACGGGGACTGACACAGAAACTGGCCTTCCCGATCGGTCATCATCTTCAGTGGAAAATTTACCTCTTTTGAAGCTTGCAATCCAATTTTCCATGGTCGCATGCGAAAGACATTGATCATCAAGGGTATTAAGCATATCTCCGTAAATCTGCTTACTTATTAACCCTTTTGAATACAGGTACTTGATGATGGCTTGATACTCCAATTTTCCGACTTTCACAATTTCGGTGGACATATTTTTTCTTTTAATTTATTGCGTAACTCTGGTTTACTCTTCAAACTTTACACTGACACTTCTTATAAGTTATTGTTTGTTGCTATGGTAACGCAATATTTTGTTTAAGCAGGGAACTGGTCTAAGCTAACTAGATATCAATACATCCTCGTATATACAAACACTAGAGTGCACCATGACAACATCTTTTTTTTTCGGCATCGGCTGCTACGGTCATTAGCCATGTGTTTTGGGTAGGCCTTGTAACAAACTCCATACGCAACCTCAGGAGCAGCACAGTTGATTATTAGCGTCACAGTGAATCGTGGAGGAATATTCGCAGCCGACACGAGCTTCAATTATTCATACTTCCACATCTGAAAATGAAAAAAGTTCACACCGGCTGGGAACCAAACCTGGGATCACTCGGTCACCAGTAGGGTGCTCAACCACTGCTCTGATCTCCGCCAGAAATTAATTCAATAAATATACAAGTATTAGATCAGGTTTTATCAAAATTATACTACTTAAAGGCCAATAATAGCACTCAAGTTTCATTTTATTATTAAGCTCGAATGAAAGAATATTTGGAATCATTGGTGAGAATACAATTCAAGAAATAGAAACTACCCAAACATCAAAACTACGTCAAAGTCACACTCGACGCGCATTTCGCCAAAAACTATAGTATCTTTAGGAGCTTAAAGCATACCAAACTACTGATTTTGACTTAGTTCTGGGGATTGGGTAGTTTTTTTTTCTTGAATTGATATCATGCATTGTGGAATAATCGATAAAATCCAGAAATACTGACCTAAGAATTCAGATTTAGATTTTTTTTTCAGAATATGTTGAAAACCCGTACTGTGCCAATCGCACTAGAGTGAATTCTTCACAGAAAAATATTTTTGTCAAAACACACTTGGAGCAATTTTTCAGGTATACAGTTTGAATTTGGTCTGAAGAAGTTTTTGGTAAAGGTGGTTATATGAACTCATATTCCCTATGAGAATGAACGCCCACTCATCCCAAATGAAGATAGAACTTTGTGAAATAATAACCGACATTTTCCCTGAATACGAATCTGTTCCCATTCCTCAGGAATAGAAATATTTGGCAGGCTTCGCGCACGCTACTTTGTATAGCCGTGTTTTATTTCCTATTTCTTCAATATAAGTTTGTAATCGTTATTTTCCTCAACCGATTGAACACCTACGCGTAGCCCTCAGAAGTCTTTGAGATACTTGTGTGAGCTAAGAAAGACACAGCCCCTACCTTTCCACGTGTGACGCCATGCTTAAGAGGCGAACGATCTACCAGCACGGCCACCACGGCCCATAAACTATGGAAAAGTTAAACAGTAATCGAATTGATAATAACACTAAGTCATGAAAAACAATATCTCATAAACTACCAATGAAAATTATAGAATTGAAATTATAAAAACGGTTTTTCTTGAGGAAGTTGATGTTGTATCTGTACGGAAAAAGTCATACTGATATTCATGAGAACGTTTCTCGAAAATCATTCAAAAACAAATAGGTTTATTTTGTCAACTGAAAGAAGAAAATACTGATGTTCATGTGTGAAATTACTCAAGGAAACTGTATAACGAATAATGACAATGAATAATTCAGAGTTCTACAAAAGTAAGGGACAAAACTGTATTTTTTTTTTTTTTTCACTATTTTGACAGAAAAGTCCAAATTCTTCCTGCAATCTCGCAGAGTTCTGGGGGATCATTAGCTATATCAATTAGTATTGGAACCACAATTCAAACTAGATGAAATGACACTATGAAGGAGAATTCATCTATGCTACCAAGTTTGCGCAATACACAATGAAATCAGTAAGAGTCGGTATTGGAGACATATCGAAGGTAAAAAAGTGAAACCATAAAATAGATGAAGATGTTGTGGGTGATATTTGATGTGACATGATTTATCATTGGCTACCCTTGTATCTACCAACCCACAACATAAGTATTAGACCGTCCCCACGCCTATTCTTCTACTTTCAACATGTACCAATGACGTGGTCATGAGAAATCAACAGCATCCAGCGGATCTTTTTACCGTTGCTTGGTTAATATTTGTATTATTGAATGGTCATATTGTCCCACAAGCTGAATGGTGTTTCCCAGTCCTACGCTCCAAAATTGTGAATTCCATGGTAAAAAAAAAATGTATTTGTAACTGCAGGACAATAATATAACTTATAGAAGGTCAGTGTATTCTTCACCTTAATAATACAGTGTCCTACAGAAAAACGGGTATGTATCGCTAGTCCTGCAAAAAATTAATCAAAATTACGAATTCTTTTGAAATTGTGGTTAAGCTAATTTA